>JAOTRS010000035.1:3067913-3079455 GCA_028565755.1 Dinotopterus cunningtoni
TAGAGTGAAAAATGTCACTTTGCGCCACCTGGCGGTCATTTCACGAATGACTTTAAAATGCAACTGATTTATTTTGGGTGCTGCCGTTTCCCCACGGCGGTGAGCGCGACGGTAATGAGCATTCTGGTTGTCCACCTACTGTAGGAACCATGGAGGCCAATGGTGACCGTTGTATTTATTCCCAGTGAAAGGACCTCCAGTCAACATTCACACACTACAAGCAATTTTGGATCGCCAGTTAACCTAATCTGCATGTCTTTGGACTGTGGGAGGAAACTAGTGTACCCAGTAGAAACCCACCAAGCACGGGAAGAACATGCAAACTCCATGCACACTGACCCTGAAGCGGGAATCGAACCTGCCAGACTTTCTTGTATTTTTAATGTATTTTTGAGGAACATTTGTCTAGGCATCTTGAAGGACTTTGTTGGCTCTCATTTTTGGCAAGTCTCCATCTCTCATTTTCAGTCCAGTCCCTGTACCTGAGCAGTTTCAGAGGAATGTGTCTTGTTTGTTAAGCCACACAGTGACCTATGAATCATGCAAACATAAAAAAATATCTACTGTAACTTATTAGTGATTAGTATAGTGGTGAAGCTCAGTGCTGAGTGGTTGGAACAGACGAGATGGGAAATGAGGCTGCTGCTGAGGATGTTACATAAACAATCAATATTTAAATTGTATAATTAGATACTTTGCAGAATGTTGCAGCAATTTTTTTTCTTCAGATTTCTTTAATTTAATTTAACTTAATATGAAGAAATGAAGGGTAGTCCAAGACTTTTCTAACATTCAGTTCTGTGTACAGTACATCAGGTGCTACTGAACAGTGTAAGCATGAATCAAATAAAATCATATGTTTGTCAGGCTTAAACAATGATTAAATAATTAGTCGGCTCCACAGTTCAATCAAGTTTAATACGGTCTGGTAATTAATTTCATGGTTACCGGCTGATGGTTTAAGCAGGCGTGTGCTGGAAGAACTGAATGCTTAGTTATTCCAAGTTGAAGGAATTTGTAGCATTATTCATAAAATCTTTTTACCCTCCAAAGTAAAACAGAATCACGCCCTAGATTTCTCTGCCTCTGATTTGAACATCACAGTTAAACTTGGAGTTTGGTTAAAGAAAGACAAGAATGCTTGACATTTATCTCTCTCTTTCATAAAGATCGGAAAATAAGAGAAGGAAAAAGAATCAGTGCGAAATATGTACAAGAAGAGCTGAATGAGGAAACAAATAAGGAAATAAGGGAAAAACGAAGAGCAGAATTTACTGATTTGCAATTGACTATTGATCAAAAATAAATAAATAAATAAAAAATATTATTTATAAATTATTGCTTTGTTAGTTCTGCTTTTAATAAAACATGAATAAAACAATGCATGAATGCAAATATTTGTATTTACTTAAATTTAAATTTATTTCCTTATTTTTATTTTTTGTATTTTTGATAACCCTTATAGTACTCAATGTTCTATTCTGAATGGTTTTCTCAACATATCACAAGAAAAAAAAACAAAAACAAAAACAGCGGTACTTGTCCGGTCGGGTCTGTTGTGAAGAAATGTTGGCACTCCTGATGCTTTCTGTCAGTCTCGGCTGCTGTTGGCATTGGATTTATGCTGATATGATACGATGTGCTCCAGCGATGAATAATGCATCAGCTGTGATACTTGCTGTCCATTTGAATGTATTTTCTTGTGTGTTGGAGGGAAAGAGAGAGAGAGTTTTCTGCAGGCTTACTTGTACTGTAAGTATGGGGAATTACAGTACCTATAGAGACCCAGTGAGTGTATATACAGTACAGTATAATAAAGTTTATTCCTAACGGAGATATATAGAAAGCAAAGAGAGAGAGAAGAGAGATTTACACAAATCTTTTACAGTGTGTATTATTTATGTCTCCGTGGAATTTCCGGTGAGTCCAATAGCTTCTTTAGAAATGAGTGTGATATCTAGATGTTGAATTTTTTATTTTTATTAGTCAGAAAGTGTTAGTGAATTTCTAGAACAGCAGCTCTGATTCAGAATAATGTATGAAGAAAAAGAATTTTTTTTCAAAGTTTGATTTGCTATTTATTCATTTTAAAAGATTGTTGCAAAGTTCAGGTGGTGTACGAGCAGTGAAACAAGCCAGAATTTGTTGTTATAGGAAAATAATCAAGTTCCCAGTGGCAGCAGAATAAATATACCACATAACAGCTCATCCTAAGATGTTTTTTTTTTTTTTTACATATTTACTCCACAGCAAGTAGCCGTCATAAGCGGTTAGCAGTGAAGAGTTTGTAGAAAGAGTTAAAAGGTTAAAGGTAAAAATTATCTGATCATCATCTGGCACACATCTGCTTATAACTACCCTTTTACTCAAAATTTTTATTTAGGTTTTTATAGTGTACGTCCTATTTTTTTGGGAGTACGCCATCATGAGGCACGCTTTCGCGACTATGTATTGAGGATTGTCACAGCTTGTAGGTGCATTACAGTCATTTCTGTGTCTTCCGCATATTCCTTCTATACAGTAAACTATTATGTTGACTCTGCTGAGTGATGCATATAGCCATGCCCACCTTGAAGGAGAAAGTGCTATAGTTGTCTTAAAAGGTTAAACTACAATAACTGTACTACTACCAAAGTTTCATTAAATTCTGTTCAGCCGGTTTTGCGTGACACTGTGACAAAATCTGGCTGGACAGACATACAGACATACAGACATACAGACAGAAATCCTTCAGAGCCTGGATCCGAGTCCTCCAACTTACAAAACATAAAGATTGTAATAAATTGCCTGTAAGCCGTGCTTCTGATTTCTCACACCATAAGGGGTTTTATATTTGCTCATAAAGTGATCTTGTTGCTTAAATCTTAAAATTTTCATCCTTGCATTACTCAGCTGCACTGCTAATGATAGATTAGAGTTTGAAAAACAGAGCGAATTTAAATGGAAATTGGAGTGATTAGTGGAAAACACTTGTTGTGTGTATTTGTTGAATCCGTTACAGGGAGGAAATTATTAGAAACTGTACTGATAACACAGGAAGAGATTTGGGCTTTCTTAATATAAGTTTAAAGGTTAAAAAGTGACAAATTGATAACTTTTTTTTAATGAAATTTAGCTTAAATCCAATTCTAAATGTTTAATTTGTACTTTTTAGCTCAACAGTATTTCATTGTACTAACAGTACAATGAAGTGCAAAATATTGCACTTCATTGTTTTTTCTTCATGTTCCTCATTTATCAATGATATAAAGAAAAATCTTTTAAAAGCACAAAATATATTTGTTATACATAAATGTATATAAATGCAGTAATAATATAGAAAATGTAAAAACTGGAATTCATCAAAAGTTCAAGGTAAGCTGAGAAACAAAAGTGTAATGTATGAAGCTAAGGAAATGTAAACTGTTTATACTGAATGCATACTGCATATGACCAATTGGTTTAATACACAGCCACAATTAATCATAGTGTACAAGAATTTTAGCAAGTGATTGTATAGTTGAAGGTGACCAAACCATTAAGGGATGGGCCTTCTGAGGGCAGGATCAGCTCACTGGATTACTGATCGGAAGGTCCTAGGTTCAAACCCCAGCACCACCAAGTTGCCACTGTTGGGCCCTTGAGCAACACCCTTGACTGTTCTGATGTATTAAGAGATAAAAATGTAAGTTGTTCTGGATGAGGTTGTGTGCCAAATGCTGTAAATGGAACTGATTTGATTTGAACCGAACACTCATCGACTGTTCTTCATATTTTGAGCAGTACAGTATATACACTACTGTGCAAAAGTCCTGAGCCTGGAGCTTGGACACAAGTTTGGGTTTATTTACTACATTCTAGAATAATACCGGAGATTTGAAAACTATGAAATAGCACACATGACATTAGGTATTAGGTAATTAAGTAACAACAACAGTTATTATTTAATGACACAAAATTCATCTGTTGTGTAATAGTTCTTGCAAAAACAGTATTATGTCCAGTGCATTTGCAAAACCCATCAAGCACCATGATAAAACTGGCCTCATGAAGATCTTCCAAGGAAAGCATGAGGAGAAGTTCATTTAGAGTTACCAGCCTCAGAAATCACCAATTTAGAAACAGCATCTCAGATTAGAGCCATTATGAAGGCTTTAAAGAGCAAAAGTGGCAGATACATCACAATATCAACGGTTCAGAGGAGATTATTGTATATTTTGGACGCCTTCAGCATTAAAAAAAAAAAAAAATCAGAAACGACCACTGAATTAAGAGATGTGTTCAAACTTTTGACTAGTAATATATATAGTTTTCTAATGTTTAATGGATTACCTGTATGTTCATAGGAAACTGCAACAATAAACACAATTGATTTCATTTTCTGAGGGCACTTTAAATTCAGCAGTCGACATGTCCTCTGTGATCAAGTAAACGTCCTGTTTAACATGTTCCCACTGTTCACTGCACAGGGCAAGAGAAATTCTAGCGTCCTTGAGAACAATCTCAAAGGCATGGAGAGTGTTTTATTCACTTAAAGCCAAACCCAACTCTGAATAAGTAGAAATTTCCCATACTGACTTTTAATCACTTACTCTAAATACAGTAGTACCTTGGCATACGGATTGAATCTGTTCCAGTGGCAGGGTCTTGAGGCGAAATTTCGTATTGCGAAAGGCATTTTTTCATAAGAAATAATGTAAATGCAGATAATCCATTTTAGCCACCCATATAAAAACAATTAAAACATTTAGAAAAGTCATATAAATAAAGTTGTTGTTGTTAGTCTTTCACGCTGCTCCCGTTGAGGGATTGCCACAGCGGACCAACTGATCCACACACAACTTGGCACAGGTTTTTATGCCGGATGCCCTTCCTGGTGCAACCCTCCCATTTTATCCAGGCTTGGGACAGGCACTGCATCTAGTGGATGGGGTTTGAGCATTGGCTGGGAATCGAACCTGGGCCTTCAGCAGGGCAGGCAAGAGACCTACTGTACCACTAAGCCAAGTAAAATATGAAATAAATAGACATTAAACCTTAAGCTTAATTTATGATTCCTCTTGGCAACAGCTGCTTTAAAAACCAAACTCAAAGTGTCACCTTTCCTTCTTGCTGCCATTCTTGATAACGTTTTTGGGATCCATGGTGCTCTGTCTTTATTAAATGCAAAAAAAACCTGAAAATTTTTACTTGGCTTTCCACTGACACCAAAAAGTTTTTAAATGGCTCACGGACGTATGCGCAACTTAGCCAGCATTCGGCTCGGTTTGTTCGCTCGTATGCCAAAAATGCTTCATACATCAAGGCAAATTTCTGGCAAAATTTTAGTTCAAGGCAAAAATTCGTGAGACGCGAGGAAATGTGTTTTTTAACAAAGTAAGGTAAGCAAGCTAGTCTTAACGACCATGTCGACAACCTGTTGTGCTTGGATATGGATTAAATATGACTACAAACTTGACACTAATCTTATTCAAACAAAAGGAACAAGACAATCCATTAATCCACAAAGTAAAAGCTGCCCTGAGCTACTGTAACACATTGTTGATTGTATTTTTAATCCTTGCTTGTACAAAACCGTATCTAAAGCACAGGATGGATGTATTATCTGTAGGATTTGCAACACGGTTCAATCATAAATTAGTGTTTGTACCTTTAATAAATGCTTTTTTTGTGCTCTAACCAGTCAGTGAGGTCAGGATCCATTACATCTGTGGGTGGTTGGTGTGCAACAGACACATGCTGCGTGCTGACGTTGCTAGATCTACTGCTGTTCTCATTAGGTTTTTCTTTACAAGGATCTATGTCGAATAGCTCGAGGACTGAAAGTAAAAAACACAGTTTGTTTCTCCAGCCCGGCGTTAGCTGTGAGCTCTGTTTATTTTTCTGCAGCACGTTCAGACATTAAGCTCTAATAAAACCCCATTTGCATGTGTTGTTGGAGCTGAGGAGATTACGTTCTTATTGTTTTCTCTGGCTAATGATTTTCTGATCAAGATTAGAGTTGCTAATGTGATATAAAAGAAGTGATGATTTCCTTTCAGGAAGCTCGGTATTAAAGTTTAAAATGAAGGGCTGGCCGCTTTTTTTGCATTTTGTAGTAGTAGCACCAGCATCTCGGACTGTTTAATCTAATGGTTTGTCATGTTGGCGATGACATGTGCTGTGAAAGCTCCTCTTATCTAGAGCTAAATAATTGTATTGCTTTTATGAGGTTTTTCATCATTGTCTCATTATCGTCTTTACAAATGTGGTTCATAGGAAAGTTGTGTATCATGAATATATATATATATTTTTTTTGCATTAACACTAGTAGGTGGCATGGTGGCTTAGTCATTATTACTGTCGCCTTGCACCTCCAGGGTCTGAGTTTGATTTCTTTTCATGGAGTTTGCATGTTCTCCCTGTGCTTGGTGGGTTTCCTCCAGGTACTCTGGATTCCTCCCACAGTTCAGAGATATGCAGATTAAGCTAATCAGTGTTTCCAAATTGCCTATAGTGGGTGAATGGGTATGTAGATGTGTGTGCACCACATCTCATGCTCTAAGTCTCCTGGGATAGGCTAACAGGACAGGATAAATCGGTATAGACAATGACTGAGTGAGAGTGCTTAAGTGAACACCGGGAGTCATTCCTTTGAAAATAAATGACTAATTATGTCTCTGGAAATGGAATTACTTTGCTTATTATGTTTTGGAAAATGTAATTACACTATTCATTACTTTGCCTCTAAGTTAATCTCCAAAATCCATACCAAATCAATAGCACCAAGATGACATGCAATCAAAAGTCTCTAGGATCATATTCCAGAAAGAAACAGGCATGATATTGGTGGCATATGACACCAATGGTGCTAACATGTAGAAAAGCATGTTACTCCGCCCTGTAATGAGCTCTATGAGCAAAACAATGAAGTTGCATGCAGTTTGCATGTCTTGGAGAATGCATGTGATTGTTCTATCTGGTTGGAAGCTGTTGTGTAACAGAGAAGAGCTGAATAAAAGGATGAAAATTGGCGAAATTAGGGAAGAAATTGGTCAGTTTTTTTAAACAATAATTGAAACCACATGGGGCTTTTGATCGTGCAGAATAACAGAACACAGGTATGAGAGTAAAAAATATTTATTTCTATATTTTTGGCCCTTTAACTGGCAAAATGTTCTGAAAAGATTAGAGCAACAAATCAATGAAAGGGTTAATTTTTTGTTTTTGATGATGTACATCTTGGTGAATTGCTGTGGTATAGTCGAAATAAAACCCTTCAGGATGTGCTGAGTGGTAACATTAGGCCTGCTTCATCACGCCACAGCATCATTGATTATTTTCCTGCAGAAACATTTTCCTTATGTAATATTACCAACAAGCTCCATCACTTCAAAGCTTTCTCAAGCAGACTGCGGTTCTTCTTGGTAAACAAGTCCATCAAAGAGGCAGACTGTCTGTCTGTCACTACTGTTATCATCATCTGCCTGTCTCTGACTCCCTTCAGCTTCGCTGCTCAGAGTTTTTTTTTTTTTTTTTTTTTTGCCTCTTTGTTGCAGTGTATGTTGTCAAGGAACATAAGATGGGATCAATCAGGAACACACACTGTCCCGTATCAAAGGCGTTACATATTACAAAGCATGGCTATTCATATATCCTTAAATTCTGGAGCATGGCGAGGTCAGAGCAGGGTGTGCTTCTGCCATTGAGCTTCTTAACATTGTTTAGAGAAGGCTTACTCATCCTCATGAATTATTCAGAGCTCCTTTATACCGTGCTACCTGTAGGATCCTTTCAAACACACGCGCAGCTCTTCTACTGCGATAAGCTAATGAGGCTCTGTGAATACAGAAAGAAAGCATGGCAGAAACTCTCTGGGGAAAGGATAATGAGATGCAAGGAAATGGGACAGGTTTGTTTAGCAGTGTCAATGGGACTGACGTGTTCGGCTCTGATCTGAGTGCGCGTGGCACAAAAATCCTCAGGCACTCGGGTTGCTGTGGAAATGTGGAGGTGCTGTAGGTTGCGTGAGCACTGCTGGCTGGTTTCCTAGACTAGTGCAAGATGCTGAGGCAAGCAGTACTGCAGCATACCGACATGCAAGAGAGAGAAAGAGAGTTTGGACAAGTTTCCATGACTATGTAGTACACACGCACAGTTATTGTACGAGCTCTAACACCTACACTATTTGTCACTGATATTAACTTTTTATCTGTTTGAAGATATGAAAGTTTATATAAAATTTTTCTTGCATGTTACTTACGGAGTTGATGAACACACCTTACAGTTTTATCGAGCACTGCATTTGATTTTATTAGTTCTCTTGTTGATTGGATCTTTCAGTGCTTTTATATAGATATATGAATTTCAATCAGATTACACAGATTCTTTCTCCTCTATCTGTAAAAAAGAATAAAAAAAAACTTGGGTATGTTACCTAGCTGTAAGATTGTCTGACATTGTTTGAACTTTCCCATGTCTCTATCTCTTACATCTCTTTGTTCTAGGATGTCAGATGTCCATTAAACAACTCCCTTAATCTGCTTCCTCATTTCTTATATAGGAATTCTTTCTATGGCTTAATAGACCCCTATTGTCTAATTGTAATACACTACATGAAGAAAAGTACTGTATTTGACCAAACCTGCAATAACATTGTATCCAAATACATATACTGTACTGTACTGCAATATGGAGTTTGTCCTCTTTTTGCAGCTACAGTATAACAACTTCAACTCTTCCTGAAAGGCTGTTTACAAGATTTTGCATTGTTTCTGTTGGAATTTATTCTGCATGCCCATTCATTCTGTAGAGTGTTTATGAGGTCAGGCACTGATGTTACACAAGAAGGTCTGGCTCACAATTGTTCCAGTTTATCTCAAAGGACCTCGACGGGTTTGAGGTCAGGGCTTTGTGTTAGGGCCAGTCAAGTTCTTCTTCTTGTTATGCTAAAGCATTAAGATTGCCCTTCACTGGGGATAAGGGGCCTGATTAAAACGCCTGAATTCAATAATTATCAGGTTTGGCTAAATACTTGTGTCTATATAGTGTATGCTAATCCAGTGTGTTCTTCCTATTGTCTTCAATTCTCTTTGTTCCACCCGGAGCATTCTAATTACCTTCGTACCCTGGTAACATGGCACGCACATGGCAAAAAAATCTTTTTTTTTTTTTTCTAAAATTCTATCCTGTGAATAAACTAAAGAGAATGTGTGCCCGGGTCAGGGGCCTGGGCAGTAAGCGTTTCATTCATTTTAATCTTAGCACTCACTATACCACCACTAAAAACCTCCTACTCTGTAATCCTCCATATTTCCTAGTGTGGAATTGTGACAAATGTTGAGTTGTATTGACGTAAAAGTTGCATGGAATCTGATTTCACTGCTACAGAAAATCATATACGTTTCTGATTAATTGATAAATGATCAGATATCATGTGATTTATGCTCTTTACATTGGTATGAATCTAAATCACATATGAGCCATTCCCAAAACAATTTCATTTGATACGATGGTATACGGCCATAAAGATAGCTAGAGATAGTGGTTTGCACTTGTAGATCAAGGCCTCCTTAATTTCTCTTCACCTGGAGTTATTATTCAAATTCTACTTAAGTGCTTGAGTCACTGGATCAGGTGCTTCAACAAGCTGGAATTAAGTGGGGCAAGATGCTGGATCTTCATAAGCAGACACTCCACTTCATCCATTATAATAATCTTGCAGCTGCTGCATGCGAAGCGTAGATGAACCATGTGGCATAATGTGCTGTAGTGTGCAGTCTGGGATGCATCTTTAATCTGTAACAGATATCTTTAACCCCTGAAGAGTTTGCACCCTAAATTTAGAACAAGTTGTGTTAAGATTCAAAGTGTCCCGCATTGATGACACATAAAAACTTAAACCTCCTAAAACTCAAGCATGGTTACTCTAACCCAAAGCTGACTATTTCAATGTCAGATCGCAAAGAGTTTTATTTCTCTTATACCACAGCGGTTTTTCAGCATGTTAAGGGATGGCACTTCATATGTTATTTTTGTCCATTTATAAAGAGCACGGTAGCCTCCACTACTCTCCAATGAAAGAGATTAGGAACAAGCAACAATCTTCCCAGATCTGGACACTCGGGATTGTCGCACCTTGGTCAGAGAGATAACCAAGGACCCAAGGGTCACTATAAATGAAATCCTGAGTTCCCTTGTGGAGATGGGAGAGACTTACAGAAGGACAATCATCAGTGCAGCACCTCACCAATCAGGCCTCTGTGGTACAGCGGCCAGACAGAAGCCATTCCTCACTAAAAAGCAGATGACAGCTGGCTGGGAGTTTGCCAAGAACCTACTAAAGGACTCTCAAACCATTAGAAAGAAAATCCTCTGGTCTGATGACTCAAAGATCGAACCATTTGGAAACAGGAAATCAGGCACTGTGCATCACCTTATTAATACATCCCTAATGGAAAACACAGTTGTGGCAGCGTCATACTCTGGAGATGTTTTTTCTGCCACTGAGACTGGGAGATTAGACAGTAGGGAAAATTGATGCAGAAAAATAAAGAGCTATGCAAAGTAAAAACACTCTTCTCCAGAGTGTTCAGGATCTCAGGCTTGGGTGACAGTATACATTTTAACGAAATAACAACCTGAAGAATGTTGCCAAGAAAATAAAGGAGCGGCTTCAGAACAACTCTGTAATAGGCTTAGAGCGGCCGAGCCAATAAAGGACGTGAAGCCAATAGGGCATCTCTGGAGAGACCTGAAAATAGCTGTGCCCATCGAACCTGGTTGAGCTTGATCATTTCTGCCAAGAAATGAAAGAAAAGTCCAAAAGAAAAGTTTGCCAAGCTTGTAGAATCATTCAAAAGTAGACTTGAGGAAGTCATTGCTGCCAAAAGTGTTTTAACAAAGCACTAAGTGATGGGACTGAATACTTTTTAAATATAAGTAAAAAGAAATCCCCAAACATGTTTTTACTTTGCCAGTGTGGATTATAATGTGTAGAATAATGGGTATTAAATATATAGATCAGTTTGAAAATGAGTTTAAAACATAACAAAATGTGGAAAACATGAAATAGTCTGAAAACCTTCCATCAGCAATGTATATCACTTATACGAACTGGGTCTGGTTCTATCACTTATACCAGTCTGTTTCTTTCTCTCTCTTAAATGCAGCTTATCATAGTTTGTGATTAATCACAATATCTTAAGCCCAATCAGAATGCAGATTGCTCCTATACTGTTTCATAAGGTTTATTAAATTCCAAAATGAATGCTTCCTTATCCAGCACACCTTTTTCAGCTCCTGATATGAGTGTTAATACCAACACTATTTTACTGCATGGGAATAAAAGCAGCCTTGCATATTTTTGGTTTTTAATGTGTGGGAAATGAAAGGACTGAATAGATTAAATGATTTAAATAACTATTATTACAGAGATGAAAGGAGGAGTAAAAAAAAGAAAATATCTGATAATGGTAGCACTAACACAAAAAGAAGATAAAAACCAGACAGTACAGACGTATACAATTCATTATGAATATGTGCTTGGGATCATTCCTGGCTGGTGATCATAAGGATGACAAGA
>JAOTRS010000035.1:3082183-3095349 GCA_028565755.1 Dinotopterus cunningtoni
TTCCTCATGCATGTTGTTTTAGTCAAGACCTTTATAATTATTCTACCATCATCACTCAGTGAAGTTTGGCCCATAATATGTTAACTACTAATACCCCTATCTTACTTCGTGCGGTGGCCATAAGTATGGTTCATCTTGATTCACGGTGAGTTTTGGCACTGTGATTACCTTTCCATCTTTCCATGTGTCGGTCCTCAGAGACCCTGCAGAACTTCGCAGAACTCGCGGCGGTTCACAGTGCCTAACAACGCTTCTCACTGCGAGTCAAACCACATACAGTAGGTGAGACAGGGGTATAACAGCAGGAACAATGGGGGGCGGAGGGGGGGTTACACCCAACACTGATAGACATGTGGCCTTCTTTAAAATGTTTGCACCATTTATATGTTTTGTGGCTCTGAATCTCGTCACTGTTCTGCTTCAAGTTTTCTGCAAATATCGAACGGTTTTACTAATTCATTCACAGGAAATTTCTTGAAAGGTCCTAGTTTCCCTTGAACGCTCCTCGTACTACGGTTCTTTCTGGACCACTTATTCAATTAATCAAGCAGCATTCCGAGTGTCGAAATGTCCTCGAAACTCATTGAGATACTTTTTGATACTTTTTAGAAATATCATTTTTGGCTTAAAATATGAAAGCATATATAGATTAAGATGAATAGTGAGAAGAGATGTCAATTTTCCTGCAAGTGCGTTAAAGAGGAATGTACAAATTAATGTGAACTGGCTAACTAGCATGCCAATGTGCTATAAAGTGAGTGTGGCTTCTTCAAGATGTATTTCTCCTAGCAAAAAATGAACTGATCATTTATCCATATGGTGTCTAAAATATCAGTTACTCTGCATGAATATCTTGCTTGCATGTGCTTGTGCAATATTGCTCAATTTCAGCTCAAATAAACATGCAATTTGTTATTTACTACCCCCGTTTACAAGACAACTGGACAAAATGTCTTCTGTCAGGCAATGTCTCTGAATAAACCCTGTCCCGCAGGAGAGTGGATTTTAAAAAAGCTACAGTGGGCTGAAATTATTTTTTAGAAAAAAATACAAAAGGTAACCAGGACACACTAAGCTTGTTGCATTCAGAAAATCTGTTCTGTGCTGAAATGAAAGAAATAGTCTTGATACTGGACCTCTAGCTGTCAAAAAAAAAAAAAAAAGTTTCTATTTTAGTGTTAATGGAGTCATGAATGCCAGATCTCCAGGTTTCCTGCAAATCAGCTCAAGAATTATTGGCACCTTTAAATTCAAATCTGTCCACAGCTTATGGGTGTTCTATCTTCATTTGTAAATTTGAAGGTATATTTTGGATAACTGTCCCACTAAAAGAGCCAACAACAAACCATTTGTAACCCTCTAAAAAGCAAAATTTTCAAGGTTTTCAACACCTCTGAAGAACAAAAAAAAAAACAACAGGTCCAGCATACTGACCAGTCAAATTTTTTAAATATTTTTTTATTTTTTTACAATCACTCAGGTGGTCCCTGACTTACAAACATTCAAGTTATGAATTTCCACAGATACAAACAGACTGCGGTTTTATGGACATTCCTCGATCTGAACAAATCGTAGAAGTAGCTCACATGTTTTATACAAAAAATAGACACTGCAGTGCACCAGATACTAATATTTACAATTATATACAATATTTTCAGAGTGTAAATAAATGTATAAAATGTCTAAAGTCTGGTATATTGTATGTGTGTCTGTGTGTGTGGGGGGGGGATGCGGCAGAAATGAGTCGGCCTCACTGGTTTTAATAAGCAGTCCGGGAACACAATGATAGAAAATGTCCTGTAAAGCTATCCTGATGGTGAATAATCCTAATTTTGGAAAATCCTCAACAAAACAGGATTCACAGTCCAATACAGTGGAAAACAGCTCTGAGACAAAATAGGATACACAGTAAACACCATGTAGCATTGTCCCTCCCTCCCGGGTTAAATTTAAAGTCATTGGGCATGTGTTAAAAGGCTTACATGTGGGGGACAGATGCACCGCTCAGATTTAGCCAAGTGGATTGGTATGTTTGTTAAGCTTTTGTAAGAGGGGCTATGAACATGAGGCATAAACTAAGCTTAGAACTTTTCAGACTTTTATTAGTTGGAACTTCCACACTTTCAGCAAACACACCAAGTACCTCTTTGCAACTGCGCAACCCTGTTGAACCCTGTGCATTTCATCTACGCATGCGTCAGCACGCCAATTCCCTCTACATACAACATAATAAACATAAATAAATAAATCTCACAATTTAAATTGTATATTCGTATAAAAGGTGTACAAGATTCACTTTGTCTGACTTAAGAACAAATCCGATTTATGAACGTGCTCCCAGGACAGAACTCGTTCGAAAATCGTGGACTTACTGTATTAACACCAAACCCACCTTGAGTGCTTATTGCCAAAAACAAATGAACCTCAGGCACTTAAATAAAAAAAAGGCTTTCTTCTGGCATGCCTTCAGAATAATTTGATGGCATTGAGGTGGCATGAATGGAAGAATGAGCCTAGAACCTACAAGTCAGAACAAGAGCGCTTGTTCATTTTCTGCTTTAGCTTCCTTTACTGTTTCAGCGTTCGTCTTTTTTACAATCACTCAGGAGCGCCGTTCTTCAAATAGAAGCATCGACGACTCGATATTCATTTCATTACGCGTCTCATTAGATACCGAAACACGAGCCTGAATCTCGTACATCTTATAAAGTGCAAGTCGCTAATTTGATTTCTCCCAACCACAACACTGATGTCTAATATACGGCAGAAACTGGGAGCCTTTGCATTCTCCTCATGCTAGATAGCATTTGTTTTTCTATAAATCTACTATTCCTGTTTCTGTGCAGATTTATTAAGAGCCTCTGGTTCTTCTGAATGGGACCCAGTGTAAAACAAACTCCTAGTAAAAAATAATGTAACATAAAAGGACTGAGCCAAATATATATACTGTAAGTAGAGTATATTACTCTGCATCGGCCACAGGCTACAGCATGACTCTTGAAGATAAATCAAAGGGTTACGGCACGAGTCCCAGAGAGAAATCATGCAATAATATTCCTAGTGTAAGAGCCAGCACCGGCTGCCTTATCGCAATTCCTGAAGGCTCACTTTAGTGACAGCCACATATTTGTTATGTAAGGAGTAATTACTTTTCTATGGCGGCTGCCTGCACGAGCTGATGGTGTGTAATTCAAAAAGTGATAAATCACCACCGTCTCGCCAGACAGGCAGGAGCATAAGGTTTCTGTGTCGGGGAAAAAGATTTTTTTTTACAAATCTGCATGCAAGGTTGCTATCAGCTTTTGATATCGCAGGGGAATGAGTGTACCAGATATACCAGCTTTTAAATTTTTGGACACAGCACCACATAGAAAGGGTTATTTTTTTATGGAACTATGCAGCGATCAAGACCAATATTCTCGGTGTGCAGCTCCGCAGGGCCTCTGGGGCTGTGCTCTTGTGGTCTGGTACCAAGGCGTTATCAGTGGATCTACTGGGTGCTGCAGGTTGCAGGATCGGGCCTCTGTGGATTGGACTTGATTGTCCAGTGCATCCCAGGGGTTCTCAATCAGGTTAGGATCAATCAATTGTTAAAAACATCAATCAGTGCCCTTGATTAGGGGTTAGGAAGGGATTTGGGATTCCAACTTGTGTTAGAAACTAGTTATCTCTCAGGTTAGGTTCTCAATCAGTTTAGGATCTGGGGAGTTTGGAGGCTGGGTTGGTGGTTTTGGGCTCTTTGTCTGTAGTGCCCTGTGCAAGATGGGCTGTGATGCACTGGCTGTTCTGGTGGCATTCTGTCATGGCCAGCAGTGACGTTTTTCAGCTGTTTGTGCTGTATAGGCTTTTCTTTGGGGTCTGACTGGACGGGCTGTCCTTTGGTCCGCAGATAAGCGTGAGCCATTTTTTATATAACAGTTTATAGTTGGTGATGAATGTTGTTTAGTTTGTCTGTCAGTGGTCATAATATTGTGGTTGATTGGTGTAAATACATACCAACAGACAGAAAGGTTGCACATACAAATTTCAAGAAAAATTCTTGATTTTTGTCAAGTAAATAAAAGTTTGTTTTTTTTCTTTTTTTGTACAATGCAGACCGAACACTGGACCACAATATGGCCTTCTTGTCTGTCCATCTCCGGCCAATGTTTTTGAATCATGACGACTTATGTGTACCCCTGAAAAACCAGCAGCAGTATTTGCAGCATATTCTGTACAATTCCTCAAATAATGCCAACTTGTCTTGGTGTCGTCACTAGGGCGATCAGCAGTGGAACTAGTTTTATAGAATCTGCTTCAAAGTCGTAAGTTTCTCTTTATATTTCCACTTTAGTATATTAGCTTCTGGGTTCCAGAGTTAAAATAGTGTTAAATAGAAAGCTAGTGCGCTAGTTTGTACAATCAATTGTTAAAAACATCAATCAGTGCCCTTGATTAGGGGTTAGGGAGGGATTTGGGATTCCGACTTGTGTTAGAAACTAGTTATCTCTGTAGCTTAACTTAGGTGTGAATAAAGCAACGTGGAGACAATACGGAATGACCTAGTTGTTGCAACTAATAGTGCCAAAGTGCAGTTTAAGTTTACTAATGTGTTTTCTTGCTAAAAGTGCTTCTGTGACTGAGTTTATATGTGGGTTTTGGCAGGTAGTTGCTCTGTCCTCAGTATGGCAGATGGTATTGACCTACATACACCCCAGCGGCAACCGACAGTTAGTGTAATTAACAACTGTAGAACTCCTGGGATGTTGAGTGATAAATATAGTTAAAGGTCCCAGTGGTGTTGCCATCTCTATCGCTTTATTATCATTCGGTAAGCACTTTTTCCTAGTCAGAATGGAAGTTTCAGAGTCAGAGTTTATTCCAGAAGCACTGGACATGAGGCAGGTATAAACCCCAGACAGGATGCCATGCTTACACTCATTCACACCTAGGCGCCTTTTAGATTTGCCAGTCCACCTACTGGTATGTTATTTTTAAAGTCAGGGGAAACCAAAGATCCTGCGAGAAAGACATAAGAACATTCAAAAACGCAAGATGTATAACACTCAAATCACAGACCCTGAAGCTGTGTCAGAATGAGAAGACAAGACACTTTGAGTTCAATTTTAATGAAATACAAACAGACATCAGTACAGAAGCACATACGACAAATATTAATGACAGGCAATAAATTGGACATGATATGTTTTTTATTTTTTTTAAATAATTTTGGAAAAATTTTAACACGCACACCTTCATCCAAACACATTTCAACAAGTTGCATCATTGGAAAGAAAGAAGAAGAATTTCAGCGCTCAGCTGTTGCTAAAATAGGCACCCATTCATGGATATGATGATGAACGGTCAGGAAGGGCTGCCGAGACGAGGCTGAGAGCGAGTGTCGTTCTGCAGCAAAGACGTGCAGAAGTGGCAGTTATGCGCCTCGTCGTGTTAAGCGATAAGCTCATCAGTGCTGAGCTTGCAGCAAAGGTGATTAAAATTCACCAGCTTGACACCTCTTTCCCATCCATTAGACTCCAGCACTTTAACAAGGTCGCTCCTGTCTCTTGACATTCCAAGTGTGGATAAAATACAGAGTTTATCCTCTAAAGTTTGGGGAAGAGTGGTGGCTCACAGACTACACCCACTCTCCGGGTGGCAGGGAGTAGCTCTGACTCTTTTGTCTTTCTTATGCTTTAATTTCGTAGAGCATAAGAGCAACGTTTTACCCCGACCTTCCCTTCACACACCGTGTCGTTCTGCAAGTGGTGTCAGTATGGAGCTCTGGAGCGTCTGCGAGTGCCAAGATGTGAGCTTATGAATATAAATGCACCTGGATACGCATCACCTATACCTTTGCTTGGAAACCGCAAATGTAAATAACACACAGACATCGGCATTAACAAAACGAAACGTCAAGCGGTATGAAGAACGCATGTTTTTGAAAGATATGAGGCACAGCAATGTTAGTATTGAACCGCTGTGCTGTTTAGGCCACGTCCACACGGAATGTATGTGAAAATATCTGTGTACATATGAACAGGGTGTTAGGCTGCTTTTGCAAAAACCTCTTTTTCCTAACAAGCTGACTACATTTCATTTAAATATACTAATGTATACAGTACTGTAAAAAAAATCTTAAGCCACCCCTCATTTTTTCATTTTAAATTATATTAATTAAAGAAACAAAGGAACAATTTTATTGCAACAGGCTGAAAAGTGTCTAAAGATGCAATTTAAAAATCAATTTCCCCTCATTTCCCCTCTTTTCTGTTCCAACCACTCAGCATGCAACATCACCAGTATACTAATTACCGGCCCGTTCATCTGGCATCATCTGCACCAGTTTCTCACTGGTTCATGCCTTTTTTTTATGCTTGAATGATTCACTGTGTGGAGCTGATACTAGTCAGGTATAGAGACTGAAATGAAAATGAGAGACAAAAAAACTTGTGAAAAATTTGAGGCAAAAAAAAAAAATCATTTAAGAAGCCTGAAGAACTATTCCTTAAGACTACACTAAAATACAAGAAAGTCTGACTCTGGAGATCTGTAAGAAGCAACCATGGTGTTTTCTTTTTTTAAAAAAAATAAATAAAAAAAGATTTTATTCTAATTATGCTGAAAAATGTATTATTGCAAATTAGCCGTCAAGCAAGAAAAAACAAATATGGAGAGCAAAGTGGTAATGAAAAAGTTGCTGTGTTAGTCAGCATTCATTCATAAAGAGGTTTATGGCATGAAGAATTGAAAAAATGTCTTCACCGATATTCCAAAGTCCTGATATAACTCAAATTAACTATTTTATACCAGTATGAGACGGATCATCAAACTTTATCTGTGGTGCACAGAGTGAAGTCGCACAAGCGGCTCAAATTCTCATCTGTTTTAGCTTCCAGAGCTAGAATGAGGGCAGACATCACCAGAGTTATACCCATTATTATTACTGATAATAAGAAAATTAAATAGTAGATACTAGCTAGTAATTTTCAGTGCGTTCCTAGGAAAAACAAAAACCAACTGAAAAAACATAATTAGAAGCCTTACAGCCTGCTGATGAATCCCTCACGTTTGTGACTCCACAGCTAGACAAAGGCATTACTACACAAAAGATGAAGAGAATGGCTTCAGTATGAACTCCACCGACCTCACAAACCTGCATTCATGCTCACACGCATACACATAATAAATATTCAGCCATAAATAACAACCTACATCAAATCTTCGACTAAAGCGGAATGAAATTAGTCTGCTATTTCAGGCCTGTTATTAATCACGTTCCTTTGTTCTCGCGCATTTTGTTCGCCTGGCCCTTTTTAGTCCATGTACGCTGATTTAACACATGAAACATTGCTGCTTTGTTGATTAGGCGCTTCTTCTTTCTCATTCATACTCTCTTGAGACGAAAAAAAAAGTGAACATTTCTTAATTGTAAATTACAGCACCACTTATTTTTTTTCACACTGACAAACATCACTGTTACTTGTACTTCCTGCTTCTTATTCCACAAATAAACAAGGAACCTGATAGAGATCTGCAAGTCTTTTGTGTGGCAATTCATTTATCGCCACGGCGACTCCGAATTATATATATATATGTTTGCATTTGAGGGGGTAAAATGCTGCTGTTCCTATATAATCCTACATGTGGCGCTCTAAACTATTAACACATTGGCAGGCAGCACCGCATCCTGTGTGGTGAAAGCATCTGATTTGTTCAGATTTGTAACGTAACCTAAAAACGAAATAATATTGTAATGTTTTTTTTTTTGTTTTTTTAACATTTGTGATATTTACAGAATCGCAATACAAATCGAACCGGCACCAGGTATCCTGATAATATCGTATCGTATCGAACCAGGACACAAACACAGCTGTAACACAAAACGGTAAGACAAAATAATCAGATATACCACGATTATAAAATACTAGTGCTTTGTATTTTTGCGTGAAGGTTAAAAAAATGCTCTAAAATAAAGTGGCTTAATTGTAATGACACCTCAGTGCTGCGGAATTTTCCGTTCTAATTGAAGAAGTTGTCATGGTTCTAATTGATTTCCATTTCCATAGCAACAGCTCATACACCAGAACTTGTACTGCGTACACATCGCATAATCTAAGCCTAATAATAATTTGAAAAAAACTTTTTTATTTAATAAAGAAAAACATCAATCCCTAGTCAATGATGTGAAGTTTTATGGAAGGAGTCTCCAGTGCGAGAGAGCTTCACGACACCCAACAGTCAATTTGTCCACCATGGAAAAGTCTTTGGATGGTGAGGAAAAAGACTGTTTACAGTTGCTATAACATAAGCGATAACCGGTTTCGTAGCTTTGAAAGGTAACTATAAACGGGTTGACAGTACGACGTGGAGTTTATTAACAAATGAAACACTGTAATCACTAACAATCTGCTATGGGATGAGAGGGATAAAACACATTTCAGGCTTGTACCAGCACATCCTGCTGTGTTTAATTCCTTACTTCAGTACACTTCAGAAGTAAGACGGTTCCTGTAAAATATTAACTACAGATATAAACAGGCAGCTTAGATTAAAGGAATACTCCAGTGTTTCGACCTTATCTCTACAGATTGCATCTGCAAGTGTAATTACCGCTGATAATTCTGTTTAGAAATGAGCAGAAAACATGTTTACTTCAAACTTCTCAAACTCAGTCAGTGATTATTTTCTCACATATTTAAAAAAAATATATAATAATAATAAAATAAATCAGTGCAGGGGGAAGAAAAAAAAAAGGACATATGCTACAGGCGCAGTAAATAACGACTAGAAAACTCATAAAAGCAAAAATAAAAACTGTGACTAATCTGTGTTGGTCCACTACAAACCTTTTCAGAGCGCAGTTGTAGCTGCCTGGTGTGTATCTCGACTAGATGGGGAAAAAAATTATATATATATATATATTTCAAGTTTGTGTTATTTTCTTTCAAGAATGTCTAAAAGCATCTACAGCTCGAGTGCTTCTTTTAAAGCTCAGTGCATTCTCAGAGTGCCTCTTAATTCAAGGGAAAATAAGCAGGCTTGTTGTCTGACCTATGGTATAGACAACATTCTCTCACACACATACACACACATGCTCAAATACACATTGTGTTTGTAAAATAATAACAGAAAGTACCTGAAATACCCGAGTGATTATACATATGTTTGATGCATGTGCTCTGGGAGGCAATTAAAAATATCTACTGACATACGGACATGTAAACACACACTCGTCGACGTGTTGCTGCTGCAACGGTGAGGCTACCACAGGTGTGTCTCTCGGATCTCGGAGATGATGTTGTTGGCTTTCTGGAGCGCCTGCAAAGAGAAAAGAATGGATGGGGGGGGGAACATGAAGAAGAAACCAAAAGGAAAGGCAAATTTCTAGCTGGTTTATTGATTTATTAGCGTCAGTTACAAAATGATCATGTTTATTAGATCACATTATTTAGTGGGTATTTTGGTTCCTTAATTTCAAGCTTCCTGTTAACAAAAAAATTATGGGAGATTTCTGAAATCTGGCCCCACCATTATCAAAGTCACTGAGATCACATACACTATACTGCCAAAAGTATTCACTCGCCTGCTTTCACATGCATATGAACTTGAGTAACATCAAATACTTAATCAATAGGGATTAATATGATGATGGCCCCGCCCCCTTTGCAGCTATAACAGCTCTTCTGTGAATGCTTTCCACAATTGTAGGAGTGTGTTTTTGTGAATTTTTGACCATTCTTCCAGAAGCGCTTTGTGAGGTCAGACACTGATGTTAATGCCTTGGTATGCTGATGCATTAATAGTTCCTTTTACCGGAAGTAAGGGGCCTTGCTCCTAACATTTTTTTCCAAAATATCAATAATATTAGGCTTATCGCAAAAGTTCTCGTTCTTTAATTCTCTTGTGTTTAATGGTGGCTCACAAAACAAAGTAGGTGCATACTGCCATCTGCTGTATAGGAAAAGTGTTAATATGCGAGCGTACCCGAGTAGGGAGAGCAAAAAAAATGGAGGAGAGAGCAAGTGTTTCTGGGCACGGTACAAATCAGTTGTGCCCAATGTGAAACCTTACTTAATGCCCGTGACTTGGATCTGTGCTGCTGCCGACCTGGCTGATTGGATAACGGCATAAACAAGCATGTCTAAAGTGGAGTCTAAAAGTGGAGTATATAGCGACTCAAGTTCAAGCTGCTTGTACTTTGATCTTAGTTCAGTCTGGAAGAGAAATCCTTTCTGGCATAGGATCTGAAACCATAGTCTACTCTGTGACGACCCCTAGTGTAAGCAACCTCCTTATCCTAAAACCTCCTTACCAGACCTGGCAGACTGTAGTGAAGTTCTCAAGTACAAGAAGTATATCCTGTAGCTAGCCAGTGCTCATATTTGTATTTTTTTTTCTAACAGCTTATGCAGCTAATTTGCAAAAACACCAACTCACCTCCCTCAGGTAGCTTATGAATCTATTCATGTGTTATTTATCTCATACTTATCTGCTCACAGAAACACACACACACACACCGCTGACTAAACATTTACCTCCAGCATGTGGGCGACTTCAGTGCGCTGCTGTGCCGTTTCCTGAGACTCGATGAGCAGCTCCTGCAGCAGAGGCTGCTTGTACAACTGACCCACGAGCTCGCTCTGCAGTCGTTCCTTCACAAAGTTCACCAGGAAGTGCATCACTGCTTTGGGCACACTGAGGGCCGAGAGAGCGAGAGAGCGAGAAAGAGAGAGAGAGAGAGAGAGAAAATGGGAAAGTAATAAAGATAAAGGACTGACTGGGATCCAAAACATCTGACATACTCTAAGTGTTTTTTGTTTTTTTTTAAGGTTGTAATATTTTCAGCGCTCAGTCTTCAAGGTTCTATCCTGCAGCTGCAAGGTTATAAGTTTAAATCTCAGAGCTGCCTGGCCTAAAACCCCAAAGAACTAATTGCCCGATGGCTTTTGGCAGTCTGATAATACATCATTTAAATAACTCAATAGTGTAAATGAGATATCATTCCACAGGCACGAATTACAGGGACGCTGCCTGGTTGTGGACAATTCTTCATAATTATATTTAGTCTTGGAGATGCTCATACAGTCTGAGCACGGTTTGTCATATGATTTAATAAAATTGTACTAAGCTAAAGCACTGTGCATATGTACTTTTTTTTCTTTCAATGCAAGTCTGACTTAACATCTCAGTAATGTACAGCATAAACAAAAACAACCGGCACTCTCTCAGCAATACATTAAACATCTATACTTAATATTTACCAGAAAATATGTGTGCCCTTCAAGTCAAACTGTGATGAAATTTCTGCTTAATGAAGGCATAAAACTGAGTGACATTTACAGAAGACTTAAAGCATGGTGTTGTGATGAGATTTGTAGGTAGCTGCAGTCAAACATTTGAATGGTGCAAATATTTTTAAGAAGCCTTTACGTCCATGAACGATGTTAATGGCAGAGGCGGCTCGAAGCCCACTGCAGTCATTCCTATAAACTGAGTCTGGTCCTTGAAAACTTTTCTGCAACTTGCGGAATAAATGCGTCTTTCTGTGGGAAGTGTACACACAATCGTTTAACAACACCACTTAGAGGAGCTCGGCTGGGAGTTATTGCCACATCACATGTACAGGCCTGATCTCGCTCCAAGTCATTTCAATTCCATTCAATTATATTTATATACTGTAGCGCTTTTTAACAATAATCACTGTCTCAAAGCAGCTTCCCATTAAAAGGAGTTCTTGGGGGGCCACACTCCAAAAAAAAACGTAAAAAAGCCAAAGATGGTTTCAAGCACTAGTGTGATAAATGCATTAGTGTAAAAGGGGATTATATAGAGAAATAAATGGACTCTCATAACTGTGTTCTGTATTTCTGTATGATCGAAAGTCCCGGTTTAACTTGAATGCCCCTCGTACCTATAAATAGTGTTATCAGTAGTTTAAAGCTTTAATAGTTAGAGACCTAGCTCCCTTGCATGATTTCAGCTTGACATTTGCCATCTGACCTGTCCTGGATGTTTTTGCGCACAATGAGGAAGTAGCACTTGATGAGGCGTTGGATGACCTCGCAGTCCCGCTGCTCGCGTGCGCTCAGCTTTCGAGAGATCGGCACTGCCTGCAGAAGCCAAAAAACATCAAAGTCCATCAGTCAAGTCCTAACTGCACAGGAATTACCAATAACTGTCATGTTTAAAATAAAATACAGCAAGCGGACATTTTAAATGCCTTCATTAATGATGTGCCTTTTGTGTACATTATAAATAAGGACACTAGAAGGAACTGAATCTAGGGTTAGTTTTTTTGTGTTTTTTTTTACCGTGTCCAGTAAGTTGACTGCTTTGGTGGGGCTTCCAAATCCAGGCACCAAGCCTTTTTCCTCTAATGACATTTTATCGTTTTTCCACCGCTTTCCTCCGTCCAATGACTCAGTCTGGGAAAAAAACGAACAAACGCTATATGGTTATATTTGCATTTTTAACAGATGCCGCTGTGTTATATTACTGTAAATATGATATGAAAAATATACATACAGTACATAAAACAGATATGATCTGGATATGTGGTCTTATATCTGAATTTTAAACATGTTACAGTGTGTTTGTTTGTGTGTGTGCAAGTACCTGTTGGCTGTTAACTGAAGCAGACACTTGTGCAGCATCTGTGAAGTCTGGGTGCTTAGTGTTGACGTACGCGAGCTCTATTGCCACTAGATTATGGACCTGAGACAGAAACAGTAAGACACATAAACACAATGCTTGTTTTACTACCTTCTTGAGGACGTTCCACTGACATACACTAGGCTACTCATAGATTAGCAGTTCTCATTTTGGACTTTTCTCCACTAGGTCAGAAAACTTTCAGACTCTCTACAGTGGGGACATTTAGTCTCCATTAAGACATATAAAAACATGCCGGGACACACAAAACCAGCAAACACCAGATTGTCTCTGCATGTGTGTGTGTGAAGCCTGGTTCGTACCATTTCGTTGGTGATCGGAAGACGTTTCCTGAGTAAACTGGTCACCACCTCCACTATTGAGTCATGCAGTTTGGGAAAGCGCAACAGCTCCTGTGAACACACAAACACAATTTACAGAAACAACATTAGTCGTCTTCTAACGATTGAGGACAGATACGGCCTTTATTTAATATGTGGGTTACGCTCCCCCCTGCCCCCCCGCCCTCCCAC
>JAOTRS010000035.1:3139583-3152823 GCA_028565755.1 Dinotopterus cunningtoni
CCTCTGCAGCAGAGGTAACGTTTTGGTCTTGCTTTCCTGGGAAGGTCTTCATGAGAGACAGTTTCATCATGGAGCTTAATGGGTTTTGCAAATGTACTTGACACAATACTGTTATTACAAGAACTCTTCCAGAACAGGTGACCTTCGTGTCTTAAAAATAACAACTGACTTAATTACCGAATGCTATACGTGTTATTTTTGTACTTTTGAAAAATCCAGTATTTTTCAGAATAGCGGAAAAGGAAAAAGTGGCAAGGAAAACCTCCCTGAGATGGCAATGGGAAAAAAAACCTTGAGAGGAGCCAGACTCAACACCCATCATCATCTGTGTGATAACAGATAGCAGGGATTGATCTGCAGTCATACTGTGTGTTAGGAGGCTGGAAGTTCAGTATAACAGGAGAAGAAGTGTTCAAGTTAATATGGAACCCACTTTGTCTGGACATGTCCAGGATGAGTCAGACATGTGTCCTTTATCCACACATGCTTGTGGATGCAATTATAAAATATATTTAGCTATACATACATACTTAGCTTAAACTGTATTTTTCTACCTATACAAATTTAAATAAAGAAAGGACTATGTGCAACTTAGTATCCAATAAAGGATGCATACTAAAAACTAAAAACATGTATATATGTTTGTATGGATGTATATATATGTATCCATAGTAGTATGCATACTAATAATATAATGTAGAATAAGCATGTATACTGAAATGATAGGATGTAAAATAAGTATGCATATTTAAAAAAAAAAAAGTTTGTAGATTAAGCATGCATAGTCCAAGAAGAGCAAGAATGCTTAAAATTGTAGTATGCAAAATAAGAATGTGTACTCCAAATAGAGTAAATAAGTAGCTCAAGGATTCATACTCCAAAACAAATAAGTATAAAGTAATAATGTGTGAAATAAACATGCCTATTCAAAATGATATTGAGGAGAATAAAAAAACAAGTATGTAGACTCAACATGACATTATGTAGATAAGGTTATGTAGATTTGACATTATGTGGATTTCTCCAAGAAGAACAAGTACGCCTAGAGTGACAGCATGCGTATTTAAAATTAAAGTATACAGAATAAGTATGCATATTTAAAAAAGAATGTAAAAATCATGCAACAGCCGGAAAAGCATTAATGATTATAAATGGAGGGGGATGCATGCAAGGCAAATCTTCATAATCAAAACCATTGCACAAACAATTTAAATACAACATTCCATAAATAATTAAGCATATCATTAAAAAAAGGGAAAAAGAATTAAGATGACAGAATAAATTATATTTTAATGTTCTGCTGCACCGCTGATGGACGGCTGTATGTTTACGCCTGATTTCTAAAAACAGCTAAAATACAATATATCTGTATTTCATATCAGAATTGATGGAGCTTTAATATGAACGTATGTAGGACACGGGCTATTGCACCTCACGCTCCATTACATCCTGTATCTCTGCCCCTGCGAGTCTTAATACAAAGTCCTTATCTCTCTATCTCTGTTCTTGTACTTGTTCTGTCATTCTCCCCCTTTTCCACTCTCATTTCCCCTCCTCTCTCTCTCTCTCTCTCTCCTCTGACTCCTCTCTCATTCTCTGTCTGTCCCTCTTTCCCTCGCCCTTTTCTGCTCTTTCTCTCTCTCTCTCTCTCTCTCTCTTTCTCTCTCTCTCTCTTTCATTCCTCCCTGGCAGCAGTGCGCGTATCTCACACTCGCTTTGCACCCAGAGCAGACGATGCTCTTGTGAAAGATCTTTCGCCTCCAAACACGGTTCGATTTTCTCTCTTCGTTGTTGCTGAAGAGGAGAATAATACAGTCTTTGCAACACCTGAATACAAAGCCGGTAAGAGGTGTTTTTGTTTCTTTGTAGCTTCATATTTTTTTTTCTTGCAAATGATATCCAGATGGACTGATCTTTAGAAAAGCACTGCAAGTGTATAATGTGGATATTGTGCATGTTGGATTAGGTGCGTTTTACCATTATTTTACTTTTCGTTGTATTTATGCTCCATCCTTCATTCAGCATCTTAAATTTCCATCACTTTCGGCTACACAGGGTAATTACCAAGATGACCTGCTCTTTATTTGTCTGTCCCACTTACTCTCTTCAAGACACTGAGTGAGAGAGTGAGAGGGAGAGAGAGAGAGAGAGAGAGAGAGTGAGAGAGAGTTCCTGTATCTTATATCTTATGAATTTAACCATGACCCTCTGTGTAGCCTCAGACACCATGGGCACTCTCCGAGATCTTCAGTTTGCGCTCCAGCTGAAGATCGAAGAGCTGCGTCAGAGAGATGCTCTGATCGACGAACTCGAGCTCGAGCTCGACGCCAAAGACGATCTCATCCGGCGTCTGCAGGGCGAGCTCGACCGCCTAAGGGTCACCCTCAGCACTCCAGGACCTGCCACAGGTACCATGTAGTCTTCCTAAACACTTGATGATCCAGCAGCAGTCGGTGTGAACAAATGTGACTGCCTGGCGAGAACATGAAATACGAGAGATATGCAGCTACAGTGCTCACTGAGGTGTATCAGAAATACAGGAGGGGGACATAATAGCTAATATTTCGAGCACGTACAGTAGAAAGGACCTCCTGATTTCTTTGAAGGGAAAGGGCACGGAGAGAAGTGTTGTTGTTTTAATCACATCCATGACTTTGCATGCTCCATTGGAAATGGGTCACAGTTCCACAACTGTCATACCTCTTATCATAAAGCCACAGCATAATAAACTCATTCAGTTATAATAATGCCATCACAGAATAAACAGATAACATGATGGGTGTTAACAGTAGTCTATGCAATCTTTTTTCCCATGGAACCATGTTGCTTTTCCTTAAACATGGCAACTGATTCTAGATTCTGTTCTGTTTATTAAATGAAAAATCATTCTCACTCTCATGATTTAACAGGGGTAGGCTGTTGGACAACTAACGTGAAGGTCCCACATTCCCAGGGCATGGGTTCAAGCCACATCACCACCAAGTTTCCCCTGTTGGGCCCTTGTGTAAGGCCCTTAACCCTCATGACCCCTTATGATGTATATCTAATGGGTCTAATGATATATGACATAATGTAAAATGCCCAAACAATTTAAATACATCATTCCATAAATAACTAAGAATACCAAAGATCTAATATGTACGTATGGTATAAAAGGGAAAGATAGCTAAATAAAAAAAGAAGAAGAAATTTATGGATTATTAATGGAGCTTCCCAGGGCACTGGTGGCTCAGTGGTAGGTGTTTCGTCTGCCATGCGGAAGGCCCGGGTTCGATTCCCAGCCAGTGCCCAAACCCCAGCCACTGGATGCAGTGCCGGTCCCATGCCCGGATAAAATGGGAGGGTTGCGTCAGGAAAGGGCATCCGGCGTAAAACCTGTGCCAAGTTGTAGTGCGGACTGGGTATTCCGCTGTGGCGACCCCTTGCCGGGAGTTGGGCACTGTTGGGCATTCCACTGTTGGGCCCTTGTGCAAGGCCCTTAACCCTCAACTGCTCAGATGTATAATGACATGACATAATGTAAGTCGCTCTGGATAAGGGCATCTGCCAAATGCCAAATGCCTTAAATGTAAAATGTAAATGTAACAGGGTTTATAGTGCAGAGCCCCCCAAAAAAAACCTCAATACCTGTTTTCCGATTAAGATTCTGTGCTAGTACATGAAAGGTTGTAAGTTCAAATCTCAGGGTTGCCAAAGGACTGCTGTTCAGAAAAACAAACCAGACCCACACCTGCTCAGGTTTGTGCATGGATTAGAATCTAACTCACTTCCATCTAAGTCACTCTGTGTTTTTTTCTGTTAAAAAACAAAACATAACCCAGAGTGCATTGCTTTTTTGCTTGCTTGTTTTTAATTCCTTAGGGCAACACCGAGCATCGTCTGTAAGGATGAAGAGAAGATCAGTGATTACACAGCCTACAAACCTGGACCCAAATCTGATCTTACAGAATCCTCCCATGAGCCACAGCAAGAATCAGGAGTGAGTCCTCCCACTCGTCTCATCTCTTTCTCATAAACTCTCTTTTTCTTTCTGTTCCATCATGTCTCTACTGTATGTAAGTCTACTAGTTTTGGTATATAATTCCCATAATGTACTTCCAGGTACGTATAGAATGAAACTGTGACCTTACATATTGTAACTCCATCCGATGCAGTCGATGTGTGTTTGCGATGTGACTCCCAGAGAAAAATACGCCGTTTGGCAATGTTTTGGAGAAGATGATCTCGGCCCAGCGGCAGTTATAGCAAAATGACACCGAGATATTGATGCACATGGTGTGTTTCTCTCTAAGTCATTTTCTGTCTTCAAGGTCTCAGCAAGTGATCGAGGCGGCGCTGAGGGAGAATGAGTGGCTGAGGTATGTAGGGAGCGAATTATCAGACCTGGTGGATTGTGCGTACCCTACTACCGCTGCCCAGGGAGCCTGGGTCGTTCAGGAGGGCGATGAGGCGTCACAAGCCTTTATACTAGAAGGTAAAGAAATATAAAAGCTGAGGGTGCATAAAACAAATGCTTTACTTTATTTGTCAAAATGCTTTTCAAACATTTACATGGATTTACAGTATATTATTTTTACTCAAAATGGTTAAAATAATATTATATAATAAGACCGGGTGGTGTAGACTATTTAGAGGTACATATTCTGACATTATTATTTTAATAATAAAACACATTGGGCAACGAATACTCCCCACCCTAGAGATATATCCGTTGTTTCTGTGGCAGTTACTTACAGGGTCAGGTTGCCAGTTCGATGCCCGATACTGTAGCACGGCGACATCGGGATTCAAACCGGGGACCTCCTGATCAGTAGACATTTATATAGAGATCAGTGTGGAAGAAGCTGTTAAAATGCTGAGAGGAAGGATGTGGGAAAAAAAATCCAGATTATAAGAAAATGATTTATTATTATTATTATTATTATTATTAATAATAATAATAATAAATTATCACTGTAGAGTTCAATTCCCATCTTGGGGTTTGTGTGCATGGAATTTGCATGTTCTCCTCATGCTTGATGGGTTTCCTCCAGGTACACCACAGATTAGTCTAACTTGCGTTCCTGAATTGCCCGTAGTGTGTGAATGCACGTGTAAATGTTGACACCACGGTTGTAAAAATAGAAATAAATGCAATGGTAATCACCAATGGCCTCCACGCTCCCTACAGAGGCTCCTAAATGGATGGGATGATGGATCATTGCTAATATCCTCAAAAGTATGTAGTTACTTTAATTAAATTTAATTGAATATTTTATTCATAAGCAAAGGTCCTTTCATTTCCAGAACATTTTTTATTTATAATCAGTTTCTATTTATACACGTAATGATATAATGTAAAAAAAAATTATATAAACCGTATGTATAAAGAGTAAAAAGCTCTATAGAGAAACATTTCTCCTTCGTCTTGTTGGTTTATGTATTTTATTACTACATCCCAGTTTGTCCTCATATGGTGTACAGGTTAGCTGGTACAACTCAAGGTCTGGTTCTGAAAGATTTATCACCACTGCTGCTTCCTCAGACAAACTGATATGACCGTGATCCTTAACTGATCACAACCCTCTTTCTCTCTCTCTTTTTTTTTTGTGGGTAGGGGGTTGGATTTAAAAATTCATGCTGGTAGCAGTTCTGTTATTGTCCACTTTGCTTTTCTGGACTTGTATTTTATGTCAGTTTTTTTACATTTCGAGGGGTACAGTCATGATATAAGCTGTTATTCTGTTAAAAGCTGAGTGATGGAAAACACTTTCGCAAAGTTTTAGGGATCCATGCACTTTTTTTGGTCATTCTATTTCCATCTCAGTGAAAATGATTTTAAAAAATTAAACATGCCCGGTTCTTTATTATTTTAAAATCCAGGCAGAAGAAAAAAAATAATAAAATAGAAATTGTTTACGTTTATTACAATTAACACAAAACACAAAATGTATGTCATGTATATTTTACTTACTATTAAATACAGGGGGCGCTCAACTCAAAGTGGGACTTTTGATTGACTGATAAGGGGCGTTCAAGTCAAAACGGGATTTTTGATTGTACAGAATAACAGAACACAGTTATGAGAGTAAGAACTCCCTTTATTTCTCTATATAATATAATCTCTATACAGATATTTAAACTATTCTATTCTATTCTGATTTTCTAGATGAACACTATATTAATCTATCTTGTTGGAAGTGTTCATGATTCGAACAAATGAGACACAGAAAGAAGATAAAAAGCAGATAATGTCAGTGTGTGTTATTGTAAAGTGAAACATGAAGTGAAATGTGTGTGAAGATAAAGAGCTGGAGTGTGTCAGGGAGAGAACATCAGAAGGACGCTTATTAATACAGCAGCTTCGGCGGCGCCACTGATACACTGGCATGATGTGTCTGGTGCCGTGAGCTGGCATCACTTCTAGAGATGACGGCGTGCCCAGCTGAAAATTTGTGACATCTCGGATAATCTGTCACTCAGTCTCGGTTGCCCCTGGCAACCTCGCCAGCCTGTGACAGAGAGGGCACGTCTCTAAGGTGCGTCTGTGTGGGCATGTTTTGAAAGCCTGGAGGGGAGCAAATGTCCCGAGCATAGAAATATGTCGTCCTTTTTTACAGGGAAAATTAGTTTTTAGGTGCAAACATACTGTAGGGTAAAAAATGATGTCGTCAAAAGTTCCTTACAATGATAATAAGACAAATGTATGTCTTTTAGAGGGAAAACTCGAGGTAACCAGGGCTGGCCAGAAGCTGCACATTATTGAAGCTGGAACATTGTTTGGAGAGCTGGCCCTGCTTTACAACTACACCTGCACATCGACTGTTACAGGTGCTCGCACACACACACACACACACACACACACACACATACACATCTCTATATCTGGAAAAACCTCATCCAATATTAAGTGAAATAAAACGTAACAGGGCAGCTGGTTCATCCAGTTCATCCATTCTATCTCTCGCTCGCCTTTCTAGCACACATAGTTGAGATGCGGAGCATGCGCTAGCACGAGCAGCCCAAAAGCACACAATGAGCAGCAGATTATTCCCATCAGCGCCGATCTGCTTTGGCACAGCGAGATCAATGGAATTTCAAATCAAAGTTCCCCAAACACATCCACAAGCTTCCAAAATGCAGAGTGCACAGACTATCAAACACACACATACAAACACCCTCTCTGCAGCACTCTGAAGTGCGCACCCATTTTCTGGGTGGGGAAGATGGTGTTTCAGTCATGTGATATCTACTGCAGGTGGTAATTGATTGAAAAACAGAGATGCTGTAATACTGTACATATTAAAAGAGAAAACAGGGTAAAACAAGGAATAGTGAAAATCAAGAATTCACTTCACAAGCTCATCGCACCCTTATGTGGGCCTTCCCATTGGAACTAACTTGTTAACCATGAATGAAGACATGGTGTGTAACGTTTGGAGTAGAAGACATTTAGCTTCCTGAACAGATCTCTGTCCTCAACCCCACTCTACACCTTTGGGATGAACTGTCATCTCCAGACCTTCTCATAAGACATCACCGGCTGATCACACTAATGTTCTTGTAGCTGAGTCAGCACAAATCCTTACAGCTATGCTTTAAAACCTAGACTCCCCTTCCCAAAGAGTGAAGGTTGTTATTTTAGCAAAAGAGGACTAAATCTGGAATGGGATGTCCAACAAGTTGATATCAATGTGGTGGTCAGGTGTCCACAGACTTTTGACTGTACTGGTCAAAAATCTAGACACACCATCTAATTTAGTGGGTTTTTTTCTGTCTTGTGATTTATTTTCTACATTTTAGAACAATCCTGGAGATTTCTTAACTATGAAATAAAACACACGTATTTCATTTAGGAAGCTGGGGTCAGAGAGGATACAGCAGACCTGGAGCAGGTAGGGTTAAGGGCTCAAGGGCTCAACAGTGCCAACTTGGCGAGGCTAATGCTCAAACCCCAATCGGTAACCCAATAATCTACAGCTTTAACCGCTTGAGCCACCACACAACAATGATAATAACAACAGTTAGTTGTTATTTTAAGACATGATGGTCAGCTGTTCTGGAACACTTCTTGCAAGAACAGTATTGTGTCAAGTGCATTTGCCAAACAAATCAAGCACCATGATGAAACTGACTCTCATGAAGACCTTCCCAAGAAAACAAGATCTTCTTTAATGATGGCCTTGTAGGCTGTCTCTCTGCTTGGAGAAAGAGAGAAGTTTGAGAGAGCGAAATAAATTCAGTATCATTTCTAAATAAAAGCAAAGTGCCAAAAAAACAAGACATTTTTTATTTTTTCCTTATACACACTATTTTAGGCTATTCATAACACTCAGTCTACTGCATCGATTCAGATCTTTGTACATCTCTACAGTAATTTTCAGCCTCTGGAGTTTATTTGCAGAGCAATTTTCGGGTTTCGTTGTTGTTGCTTTGTTACACCTACAGTAATAGATCAGGCCATTATAAAGTCCTATATGAGTCAATGTCAGACGAGTTACACGAACAGTTCATCAACATCAGTCAAAATTCCCTCTTTTTTTTCTGAACAACAAAGACCAGAGGGTGTTTTCTTTTTGTTTGTGTGTGTGAAAGCCAGTGCTTTTCTCTTACAGTACATGTATCATTAGTTTCAACACTCTTGTCTTTGCCTTCTGCCAAAAAGAAGTATGGATGCTCACTCAACGCCTCAGGTGGACACACAGTCAGGAACTAATTGGTCTCTCTCTTTCAAATTTCATTATCTTTGCTAGTTCTGCTCAATTCGATTTTTTTAATTGCCATGGCTGCTAAATACAATCAGCAGAAAGATAATCAAGCTACTAAGGCTGACAATACAACCATAACTACATATATAAATAAAAGAAAGGTTTTGTCTGTACATTGGTTAAAAATCGCTCTTTCAAAGATTTTCAATGAACGTTTCATGCATTGGAGGACCCGGACCCAGTCTCAGAAAATTCTTCTGTCTGTCTGTATGTCTGTATGTCTGTCCAGCCAGATTTTGTCACAGCATCACACAAAACTGGCTGGACAGAATTTAATGAAACTTTTGCAGTACTTAGATATTTGCCTAAAGTCTAACCTGCACCTTAAGTTAAATCAAAATATTGAGTAAAAGCGATGTTATGAACAGTTATGTGCTGGATTTAATAATCTACCTTAAATTAAGCTGTAATGTAAACAAACACCTGCACCAATAGATGTTAATTAGAACTAAACTAAACTGAATATTTTTACTTGTATTAGTTCTTATTTTTACTGCTAAAATAACAACGCTGAAGTGGTATAAGTGAATTTTAAACTTCATCTTTATCTGATCTACTTTTTCCATTTCTTATCTGTGTTCACTCTCTGATTACTGAACAGGGAGTGTATTTGACTGACAAAGAAAGAAGTACAACTTTGCATAAACAAGGCGTAAGATACTCAACCATACAGAATGTTATATATTTGTATTAATAAGTTAGACAGAGAGTTCTGCCGTACAGAAAGACAGAAAGACATTTATGTGGGCTTTAACCTGAAATAATAATATCATTGATTACATTAAAGCTGATCAGCTAATTTTAGCTTTAAACTTTCAACTATTTCTACAAACTCTTTTCCCATCAATGACCGGTACTTACACTAGTCATTAATATTTGTTGACTCATTTGTTAACACAAATGAAAGGAAAATATAATGTCAGGGGCAAACATACTCTCCCGACAGGCATGGGCTCTGCAAGGATGCCCGCATGCCAGGAGGATGAAAATGGTGTAAATTATATCCTCTGGCCTCCAGTCACTTGATCTCAAACCTGAACTAGAGTGATGTGTGAGACACCAACATGGCTCTCCAACACCATCAGCAAAACACCAGCTGAGGGACTATCTTTTACAAATACAGTTCATTGCTCCATTTCAGTTCTAGATGTTTGTTTTAGAATCTGTGCAAGCTGCCCTGGGGGTTCACAGTGGCCTAGTACCTTACTAAAACAATTTATATTGTTTTTTCTCCTAATATGCCACTTATCTATTCATTATCATTAGCAGATCTTCTAGCTTTCCAACACAATTATATCTCATTATACAATTATAACTGTAAATCAAGTGATTCTGCTTAGTACACGTATATACAAAATTAAATGTGTATACAATTAGTCCCCTACATACAAACTAATTCTGTTCCGAGACCTCGTTCGTAAGTCCAATTTTTTTGTTAAGTCCAACAAACATTGTCTAGGTACTAGGATACTGTACTAACACAATTGGCTATACACAGTATACTGACAATGTCCGCCAGACATGTGATCAAACTTCCATGACTGAACATGCGCGAATGTATGTTTGTATCTTTGAAAGTAACTCAAATGTTCGTACATAGGGGATTTACTGTACTGGATTTGGTAAACTGGTAATGGTCATTGTCGCAAAGCAGTTTAACACAATCAAAGGAAAATTATAGAAATATGTATGAGAATGTAACTGAATCTAAATAATTAGATTGCCCCTGATGATTCAGCCGAGGACGACGGTGGCAAGGAAAAACTCCCTGAGATGGCTAAAGGAAGAAACCTTGAGAGGAACCAGAATCTACAGGGAACCCATCGTCATTTGGGTGATAACGGATAGCAGGGTTTGATCTGCAGTCATACTGTGTTTTAGGCAGCTGGAGGTGTTAATATAACAGTTGATGTCTTTTAAGTTAATATGGATTCCAGTTCATATTGGAGACCTAGGTAGACTGTAGGAAACTCCAGGCCTGAACTATCGAGCCACTGCAGTCACGAGTCCTCAGAGAACATATGTCTGCATCAGCTGAGGACAGGACCGTCTTCGTGTAAAAGTGGAACCGTTTCCAGTCACCACAAACATCCCAAGCAGACCGTATGGAGCATCCATGCGACAACATCTCAAACCATAAGTGGAAACCAGGACGAGTCAGACAGGTCCAGAGGAGAGAGGGGGTCTGGATCACTGGAGAGTGCAACTGCAGAGTGCAAGCAGGAACTCCAGCAGATTTAACTACAGTATGACAGCATAAATAAAAGGAAGGAAACACGATGAGGGGGAACTGGGATGTAAAGCAACCAACCACTTCAACAAACCTGAGTGATCAATAAGAGTGGGGAAGACAGCATCTAAACATACCAGTTCACCATAATACTCTACATCCATGAGTCCCCCAGATCTGCTCCTTTACCTAAGGCAAATCTATTCACAGCAATGCATGCTAAATAAATAGGTTTTTAGCCTAAACTCAAACGCTGAGACTGTGTCTGAGTCCCGAACTTTGGGGCTTTGTAAGAAAAAGCTCTGCCCTCTGCTGTAGTTTCCATAATAGGCAGTACTGACAAGCAGCCTGCATCTTTTGATTGAAGTAGGCGTGGCGGATTGTAAGACAATAGCAGTTCACTCAGGTAATATTTTATACTAGAAGTAGTATTTTAAAATCGATGCGAAATTTCACAGGGAGTCAATGCAGTGTGGATAAGATAGGGGTGATGTGCTCATATCTATAGTTGAACAACCACACAGTAGGGCGTTACAATAGTCCAACCTAAAGGTGATAAAAGCATGAACTCATTTTCCTGCATCATTTAGTGACAACATGTTCCTTATCTTGGCAATATTTCTGAGATGAAAGAATGCTATCCTGAGATAGCCTAAGAAAGAATGTTTCCAGGTTTAATCTCTGCTTTCTATTAGTTTTCCCAATCTCTCTCTCTGAACTGTAACCTGGACCTTTGACCTGTTTTCTGACACAGCAGTTGATTGACTGATTGAGATTGTGAAAGTTAGACAAAAAGAGAAAGAAAGAGAATGGGTTAATGTCTTCCTCAGACTGTGCCAATGCTTTATTCCGCTCGTTCGGTTCATTAGGTTCATTTGCTGTTGGTCAGCAAATGTCTATGTTGATTGTCTGGTGCTTTTATCTTGTGGTTCTCCTTCTCTAAATTCTGCCTCTGTTTTTCTTTAGAAAATTCCAATTTATTACCTGAACGTCTCAAACTGAACCGTTCCCTGATTTTCGATTTGTCTGTACAGAGATGGATGAACATTCATCCCTGTGTGATTTTTTTATAAATAATGTTTTGTACCCTGTGCCCTGGAATGCTTCATTCTGATTGGACGAAAGCTTTGATTCATTTCCCATAACAGCAGCTGTGATGGTCGCTCCAGGAGGAAAACAAATCAGCGCTTTCTGTTAATGCTTGGTGAGGTTTCATAGCTTCTAAAAATGTAAGTCATAACAGTAAATAACTTATTTTTAAATATTGCATCTTTCTTTTTATGTCACTTTTTTCTCTATAATTAATTCTACCTCTGTATAATTATATCTTCTCCCCTTGTCTATTTTTTCTCCTTCACCTAAACGTCTCGCACGGTGTTGCCTTGAGGATTCTCGGCCCGTGTTCGTTTAATCCATAGCCTGATGAGTTGAAATTCCTGTGTAACTGTTGTGCTGAGAAACTCTGAGTGCAGCCTGGTATGAACACACATCTATAGAAGTGAACCAAGCAGAACGCTTTTAATAATACAGCACACAGCACCATAATGGCCTTATTAAAATGATAACCTTTCAGCAGGACATACTCTCAGCTGCTATGGAGATGGAAAACATTTTATTAAACTTCTTATCTGAGAGCCGGCTGAATGCTCTCAATGCAGTTTGTGTTATGAAGAATCTTTGTTTGATTTGAGAAATGGTTTTGATGCAGTACCTCACATCACACTTAACGCTAGTGCTAGGCTCTCATAAAACCAGTTTTTTTTTTTTTTTAAAGTGATATCACAATGACTATATGATGCAAAATCATCGCCGTGGTCTCAGGGGAGAGGGAGGAAGAGAGGTACAGTCCACCGTCTCTTCCCTCGGTATCACTTAAAGTGACACTGGCCAATCTCAGGTGTCTTTGAGCACAAGCAAGTGGGTGAATAGTCATTTACTCCAAGTGTGTTACGCATGATCTTTGATTTTTACACAAGCAGCAGTTTGAAAAGATGTGCTCAGCTGACTTTACGTTCTTTGGAGGTAGAATATGATATTTTTCATTTTCCCTGGATTATAGCTGTCATGTGATAGGAGGGAGCTGTGTGATGGGTGAGCATGATTAAATTAGGGGAAGTAAGGAAGGAAGATTAGACAGGAAGTAAGAAACTAGACAGGAAATAAAGCGGAGGAAAGAAATGACTATACAAGGAAAGAAAGAAAGAAAGAAAGAAAGAAAGACTAGACAGTGAAGAAAGAAAGAAAGAAAGAAAGAAAGACTAAA
>JAOTRS010000035.1:3182664-3199064 GCA_028565755.1 Dinotopterus cunningtoni
CAACTTGACATACTGTTTCAGAGTGAGAGGGGTTGAGCTATTCTGGTGTGTGTGTGTGTGTGTGTGTGTGTGTGTGTAGATCCAGGGTTCGGTGACATCCGTGTTGAAGAGGGCCATCCTACACTACGCTGTGAGCAGGAAACAGGCCGAGCTGAGCAGTGGAATCGTCCGGAATGACAGCGTGTGGGACAGACTGGTCTTCCGCAAGATACAGGTACCTCTCACACACACGGCACTCAGTACCGCCTCCTCCTGCACATTCACAGCACAGCGGATTGGAAATTAAAATATATATATATATTTTTTTAAAAAAGCGCTTTAATTTTATTCGGTTTACACTGGGGAAATGATTTCCAGATATTTCTCAGTCGTCTCCACGTCGTCTTCAGTCACACTGTAGTTATACTCATCCCTGTGACAGTGTGTAAGGTTTGTTTTCCCATCAACTGTGGCTTTTTTATACCCCCCCCCTTTCCTCTTCCTCTCACTTCCCCTTCTTCATTTCCTCTTCCTGTTCATTGTAGTCCTCCTCCCATGCTTTTCCTCCTCTTCCTCTCCTTCCTGTGAACACGGCGTCCTCCATCCGTCTCACTGCACCTTCACTCTATCTTTGCGGCTAATGCTTTAGCGCTCTCTTTACTTGTATTTCATCATGAATTGTATTTTATAGACCACTTATACTTTCTACTTGTATCAGTTTTGTATGTATTTCTTAATAAAGTTTTCATGCAAATTAGAAAAACAATAAATGTGCTGCTGGAGGCCGACAACTGCAATGTGGTTGTTTTTCACAATGACAGATTTGTTTAGGGGTTTAGTTAAAGTTTAGGATTATCTTCTTCCTTCCCTCTTCCACTCGTTTTTCTTCTGCTTATTCTTATTAATCTTTGTCCTCTTTCTTCTACCATTCAGTGTCTTCTTCTTCCTGCTCTCCTTCTACACCTGCTTACTCTTTTTTTTTTTTTTTCCCTATCTGCTTATTCCTTTCCCTGCACCTCCTCTTTTTCTTCTTTTGCTTATGTCTTTTCTTCCACTTCTTCTTTTTCTTCCACTTTTTCTTTTTTGTCTTCTTTCTATTCCTGTTCTTTTTCTTCTCTCTCCTCCTTTGTCTTTTATTTATTCTTTTTCTTTTTTAACATATTCCTTTTCTTCTCCCTCTCCCTCTTTGTCCAATTGTTTTCTTCGGATTTTTCATTTTCTTTTCACCCTCCTTTCATCTTTTCTTCCTCTTATTCTTTTACATCGTTGTCCTTTTTCTTCTTCCACTTATTTGTTTTATTCTTCTTCCTGCTCTTTTTCTACCCTTTTCCCCTTTTTTGTATCCTTATTCTTTTTTTTTTCATCTTTTGCCTATTCCTTTTTTTCCCCTCCTCTTTTTTTTTTTTTTACACTTTTATTTGGTCACTTATTCCTTTTTTTCCTCCCTCTCTGTCCATCCCTTTTTTTCAGATTTTCTTTTCATCCTCCTTTTCTTTTGGTTATTATTTTACATCTCTTCCACTCCTTTTTGTCTGCTTTTTGTTCTTCTTCTTCCTTTGCTTCTTCCTTTTCTTCCATCAGTACTTTGTCTTCCACCTTTTCCTTTTGTTTTTCCTCCTTTTCCTCTTCTTCCTCTTCCATAAGGTCTTCCTAGTCTTTCTATACTTTCCACTTCTTTTTTCCTCACTTTCCTTTTCCTTTTTTTCTTCATTTTTTTCTTCCTTAGTGTTACTGAAGGAATCAGAGTCTTGCCTATTTTTATTTCAGGCGATCACGTTTAATTATCCTCACACTGGGTGATTATTTTAGTATAATTACCAGTGACTGTGGTGAATCTCTTGCTCATTCCTTTACTGTAGCTGTGCTGTGTGACCCTATTAAAGATGCTCTATTGGTCTTGTGAATGAAGAACTGAATCATATCCAGCGGACATCAGTGTGTGCCCCCTTACAGTCTCTCTCTCTCTCTCTCTCTCTCTCTCTCTTTCTCTCTCTCTCTCTCTCTAGGCCAGTCTGGGAGGAAATCTGCGCTTCATCCTGACCGCTTCAGCTCCCATCTCGCCCACAGTGCTGTCCTTCCTCCGAGCTGCCCTCGGCTGCCTGGTCAGAGCACTCAACAACAACATAAGCTCAACTAATATCATTTAGTCTAATCATATTTCTCAAACCGGATTACACCGTTCTGCGCTAATAGAAGACGAAAAGTTTATAAATGAATTAAGAGCAGTAGGAACGGTAATGCGAAAATGAACACAAATGACTTGTGCGTGTGTTATTATTTAAATCGAATATATAGAGGAACAACCATGTGGGGAAAAAACAGGCAAATAAACATAATATGGCGTCCCACACATCCTGGAACACCTGGGCCGCATTTCCAGTCAGGGGGAAATGAGAGAAAGTGATGGATTGTCCGAGAGTTTTACAGGGTCTCGGATTAAGTGAGAAGTCAGACTGTTCCGGTTTATCTGCTGTATAAATCTACTTGGGCGCACACATTTATCTGTATACACACACCTTTAACTTTTTTCTTAATTTTATAAATATTGTAAAATTGTGTTGTTTTGGTCGTTTGCATGCTGTAGTAGGTAGTTGAGTGAGTTCGTGTCTGAAGTATTCTCTCTCTCTCTCTCGCTCTCTCTCTGTGTGTGTGTGGGGGTAGATATTCGAGGGCTACGGTCAGACCGAGTGCACGGCAGGCTGTACATTCTCTATGCCCGGAGACTGGAGTGCAGGTACTGTAACACTCCTCATAAGCAGGTCAGGATGGACTCCAGCCAGTACAATCAATACAGAACGCGTGAAAGTGTCTCGCTGTATCATGTGTAATCCAGACTAGTGTGAAAGAAAAAATTAATTCCATCAGCCAGGTTCAGTGTAGTTAGTGTTAACAAGTAATGGAAGCTAACAGCAACTCGTGCGTGTAACTCATCACACACTCCCTTCAGATATTGTGTTGTTCCAGGAACCTCATTTTAAGTTAAAAAAATTCTGAATCATTTAAATAAAACTGAAAATGTATTAGTATTTAAATGACTTCGAACATATTTCACCCTCAACCTAAACTCCACACTGAAATAAACCACAAAAAACATTCGCCTGCACTCTGACATACTGTACTGTGCAAAAGTCTTGAGCCAGACCCTCATTTATTTATATATATATATATATAAATAATATTGCTTCTAAACACCCAGGCTTTCTCGTATTTCTAATGTACATTAGTCTTTAGGAATAGTTCTCCAGCCTTCCTCAAAGACTTTTTTTTGTCTCTTACTTTAAATCCAGTCCCTGTACCTGAGCAGTTTCAAAGGAATATATTATGATATGGATCAGTCAAGCATTAAAAAAACAAAAAAAAAAAATCTAACTTGAGGCATATGAGGAACAGATGCAGATGATGGTGATGGGAAGTTTGGATCCTTTTAGTGACCCAGCTCTTTGAATCTCATTCATCATAAACAAATAAACAAATCCTTTGAGTCATTTAGTTCATTTCATTCTTTTGATCAGAAATTAAATAAAATGTTACATTTTCAGTAAACAGACTCCCAAAACGTCTATGTACACAAATTTTGACTCTAGTTCCAGTAATAAAGATATTACAATGCAGCTAAGGATATATTATGATAAACAGAATGAGCCACTCACCATCATATCTACTCATGAGTTTTGTACTCCGAGTCGTTCGTTCTTTTGTCATGTGACTCTCATACACGTGAGCGTCTATGGGAGTCACGTGACAAAAGAACGAACGATCCGGACTAGAAGACTCAAAGGTAACTACTCTTTTCTGTTTCCTGTACATAACCTACGGAGGTTTTGCGGTGATTTGTGCATGCGCGGCCTGTAGAAAATGAACGAATCACTCTCCGAGACTACTCGTTCTTCTAAGTCACGTTAAAGATTCGTTCTAAAAGAACGAATCGTTCATGAACGACCCATCACTAGCAGATGATGACAGATGATCAGGCCGGTGATTAGTGTACTGCTGATGCTGAGTGTTTGGAGCAGACGAGAGGGGAAATGAGGTCGCTGCTGAGGTTGTTACGACAAATAAACAATATTTTTAGGCACTTTGCAGTCTGTCGCACTTGTTTTGTTGAAATGATGTAGATTTAATTTAATCTACATCATTTTATCAAATATGAAGAAATGCGGGGGACAAGACGTTTGCACAGTAATCAGTAAGAAAAGACACAAGTGTGTGATTATTTACACAGTTAAAGTGAGATTGACTAGATTCAGGATAATTTCTGAACTGTGTGTCTCAGGCCACGTTGGTGCTCCTCTACCTTGTTCCATGGTGAAGCTGGCCGACATCCCGGACATGAACTATTACGCCAAGAACGGACAGGGAGAGGTAACACACACATTCACACGCGCACACAGTTATTTTGATGGATTGTAATGACAGTACAGTAAATAGGAATAGAGGAGATTAAAACATACACTGATCTGCCAGATGCCATGGTCAGTTTTATTGCAGTTTTTTGTACTTGTGTGTGTGTGTGTGTGTGTGTTAGATCTGTATCCGGGGACCCAGTATATTCCAAGGTTACCTGAGGGATGAAGAGAGGACGGCCGAGGCTCTGGACAGTGACGGGTGGCTGCACACCGGGGATGTGGGACAGTGGCTGCCGGTGACTGAAAAAAACACACACACATACGTACATAATAAAGAACACAGCAGCATAATGAGTGAAATTCAGTCAGGTCCCAAAAGCATGGCAACTTCCTTAAGTGAACTTTTCATATTATCATTTATTAAAGACTAATCCAGGGTTTGTACAAACAAACAAACAAGAGGAAAAGTTAAATGTATGACGCATAATAAATGTGACTTCCTTTCCTTACACACTTTGAAACAGAAAGGGTTATTATCCAGGTTTTCCATCGCTAAATTTAATAAAAACCTTGATGATGATGAATCCAAATCAGTTTACAAATCATCATGTGACTTGTTAAAATGTGCGTGCTTTGTGTAATTTAATTACATTGAACATAGATGCACAATATTAGCCTGTAAAATGTGTTGTTGCTATTATTATTGTTGCTATTATTATTATTATTATTATTATTATTATTATTATTATTATTATAAACATTGGTAAGACGTAGAAGATTCTTTTTCTAAATTAGGCTCTTGCGAATAGTAGTTATATAAACAATAGATCATTTATATTATAAATCTATATTTGTTATATTTTGTATCCTGTATTTTTTAAAAAAAACCTTAACAAGTAGAGGAAATAATAATAGTAATCTAGTTATCCTTTATTGTCTCTACCGCTGGCCATGAACAGGAACAAATTAGATTTATATATTGTTATTGATTGAAAAAGAAAAAAGGATAACTAGGATTTTCATATTTGAGAGAATGCATTTTAAGACCTAACCTTTGGACTTTACAGTAGTAATAAGGTGTTGTAAATGTATTATTTGGATTGAATAATGAAAAAGCCATATTCTGTGTGTGTGTGTGTGTGTGTATGTATGTGTGTGTGTGTGTGCATGGGTTAGAACGGGACTCTTCAGATCATTGACAGAAAGAAGAACATCTTTAAACTGTCTCAGGGAGAGTACATCGCTCCAGAGAAGATCGAGAACGTCTACATGCGCAGTGTACCTGTGCTGCAGGTGTTTGTGCACGGAGACAGTCTACAGGTAAACACACACACACTAATAACATTTACTCTGCATACTGATCATATAGCATAGAGTCAGCTACAGTGTGTTTGGACTCTTTAATTTCAAGTCGTGTGTGTGTGTCAGTCTTTTCTGATAGGTATTGTGGTCCCAGACCCTGAAGTGTTTGTCAACTGGGCCAAAGAGAGAGGCATTGTGGGATCGTATGAAGAGCTCTGCCAGAATCCCGTGAGTGTGTGTGTGTGTGTGTGTGTGTGTGTGTGTGTGTGTGTGTGTGTGTAATTATAATATGTTCAGGTATGATTCAAGTTTAAAGTTGTGTAACGAGGTGTTTGTTGCTTTATTGCAGGACGTGAAGAAAGCTGTACTGGAGGACATGACTGCAGTGGGGAAGGAAGCAGGACTGAAGTCTTTTGAGCAGGTACAACATACAGCACGCACGCACGCACGCACGCACGCACGCACGCACGCAGTGTCCTGATAGCAATCAGCCAAAACACAGTATTGGTGCTTCTTTTTTTTTTTCTTATGTTCTACATACTGTATAATACAGAAAAAGTGTGTGTGGATAAAGAAGCTACTTTTAAAGTTTATGCAACATGGAAGTGACCAATTTTGCTTCCCTAAAAATATCAAGTTGTTAATTTCAGCCATTTTGGAGAGATGATTTTATATGAGCCCCAAAAATGGCAAACAGCGTTATACTGTCTCACTTCAAACAATAATCATTTAAAATGCAAATTATTCATATTGTATATGAGAGTATTGATACTAAAATTGGTGTAAGCTTCTAGTTTCATATGACCTGTAAAAATTAAATGCTCAAATTAAAGCATTCAGTGCAAAATTATGTAATTTTTTTTTCTCGAAAAAAAATCTGTAGTGTCCGTAACCATTTCAAATTCATGTTGCATTTTAAGAATTTTGCATTTTAAAATGATAAACTTTTTCAGGTTTGTCTTTTCATTTGAAAATAAAATTGGCCAAGTTTCATCTGAGTGACAGTTAAGATCATTGAAATATTTGAATTGGAAAATGTTACGGACACTACATGAAATTATATTTAGTAAATGTTTCTTTTTAGCTGATAATAATATAAATGTGTATGCATATTTACACAAAAAGAAGCATAGCTCGGGTGATGAGAAGAATTAAGTATTATAAAAAAAAATGGTGTTATACTCTATGATCCTCTCTGAAATTTCACTTTTTCACCTCTGTGAAACACATTTTAGCACCGATACCATGTTTAAGGCCGAATATAAATTGCATTGTTTTTTGCTTTCATTAACTTCAGGACAGAGAAAAAGACGCTGGTGAACAGGAATTACTTTACATTAACTATATAAAAATAAATGTTTAAATGCCAAATTGTTGTGGTTGGGAAATAGAACCCTCCAGGACGTGTAACAGTAACTCTGCTTCCAAGAGTTTCATTCTTTAAGAATAAACCCACCAACCTCACACGCCTCCGTTATCATCTCTGTTCCAGGTGAAGGATTTGTATCTGCACCCCGAACTGTTCAGCATCAGCAACGGCCTCCTCACTCCCACCCTGAAAAGCAAACGAATCGACCTGCACCGCGTCTTCAGCGAGCAGATCGCGCACATGTACAGCACATCAGCCATGTAGTCCGTGTTTGATTAATAACATCCTTAGCTAACTGTAGAATCTCTGCTGAACTGGAAACGCTCCAGCGATCATAAGCTAGATAGTGCGCAGGAAATTCTACTGGGGACGCACACAAGTCAGTACATGCTGTCTGACATGCTGGATGAATCGCTTTGACCTTTGACCCTGGAAATCAAAGATTCTTAAACACTATCGCAATCGTCCGGAAACAATGACGTCCATGTCCTGCTGCTGTAACGAATTAATTCCTACTAGTTTTTAATCTCAGTTTTTTTTTTTTTTTTTTTATTTAGTTAAAAGCAAAAAGTTTGATCGTTCATGGCTTGATCCGTGGACCGTGCGAAATGGACAATGCTAATTTCTCACCGTAGGAGCATAATTCTGTATGTAATTTATGCAGCGTGTATTATAAAGCAAACATTTGAACTGTAAATGTAGACTTTTGTGAGCTGTACATATTGAATATTAAAAGTGCAGATTCTGAAAATATTTCACTAATTCCAGCCAGGTTAGAGATGTACTGTAATGTAATGTATTTTATATTTGTTGTCTCTTATCAAGCAGATAAATAAAGAGAAATACATTTTATTAGAGTTGTGCTAGTCAAGGTGTCTGCTGTCTGGCTGGGGTAAAGAGGGGTCATATTTATGGATAAAATATATGTATATATCTTATCAAGTGAGATATTCTTGAAACTATGCAAACCTATCTATTATTGTGTAAAATAACTTTACACAAAACCAAATATTAGATTATTAAGCTTATTTCTAGTCAAATGCTAAAAAGAAAATGCAAGTGAATAACGTAGTTCTATTGGTTGATATTTTTTCTTCGTTCAAGAAATAAATTGCTAAAATTAGAAAGATTAGCTGCCAGAAGAACAAGATGTTTTTGTTTGGAATTTTAGTAACTTTTGACTAAAATTAGGCCTAATAATCTAATATTTAGTCTGGTGTAAAATTATTTTAAAAGATTCTAAATTGATTTGGCTAGATTCAAGAATATTTTTTTTGCTAGGATGCCACCAATTTTTGCATTGTAGCTTCAAGAGTCTTAATTCTGATTGCCCAGACTGTGTTGACTGATCTTATCAATTCAGTTTTTTTAAATTGAAAGATACCATTTAAATCTTTTATTAACAGCTAACACTGGAATGTCTGTGGTGGTTGGGCCACTTGAAGTGATGAATGTGTAGAACAGTTGATTTGGTGGTGTTTTCTATAAGATGACATTTATGTAAGATTTAAGGAAGGACTCTCCAGTGTCAGAGCTTTGTAGCAGAGGTTGGGTGTTTGATGATGTCAAGTGAAGTGATAAGAATGAACTTGTTTAAAGGATGTTCTACAACTATAAACGGGGAAGCCTGACATTGCCATAAGAAGTCCCGACTGCATTTTCAACGAGCCATGTGGAACAGATTTTTATTTGTAGCCATGTTATTTTTCTTTCCATTTTTCTTCATGTGCCACTTTGTGTTGGTCTATTACATTAAATCCCATTGGAACACATTTATGTTTGTGGTTGTAACATGACTAAATGATCCATGCATTGAACACAGTATGACTGCAGATCATTCCCTGCTATCTGTTATCACCTAAATGAGGATGGGTTCCTTGTTGATTCTGGTTCCTCTCAAGGTTTCTTCCTACCGCCATCTTGGGGAGTTTTTCCTTGCCACTGTTGCTGTCGTCCTTGGCTTGCTTATCAGGGACAATCTGATCATTGTGATTCATTCACATTTCATACAAACTTCAATAATTCTTTCAATTGTGTTAAGCTGCTTTGTGACAATGTCAATTGTTAAAAGCGCTATACAAATAAAATGTAATTAAAAACATGTAAAAGTTCAGGGGGTATAAATACTTTGCAAGGCACAGTGTGCTGTAGGTGAGTCTTTGTCTATGATCGCTTCAGATTCTTGTTCTGGACTTCCAGGAATGGAATCTGAAATGTAATCTGCTGCTACAGTAGTTGTAGCCCGTCCACCTCAAAGTCTGATGGTTTGTGCATGTTGATCTGCTTTTCTTTTCAAAATAGATGTAAAGAGTAATACCCCTCTATTATATATGACTGCAGGAATAAAACCGGTAATGCCAAATAACCTTACAATAAATGTTACCATAAATAAATAAATAAAAGAACAGCATTAACAAGCAATTATACAAATCATAATTCAGGTTTTTTTTTTCTTTTTCTTTCAACAACCGATTTATTGTACGACTTGTACGTTAAAACAAATACAAACGCGACCGGTACAAATGAAAAAGTAGGTGGGATTATAATCAAAGAAGACACAAACTCATTTTTAGTATGCAAACAAATAAAAAAAAAAAAAGAAAGAGAGATGAACGCTACATAAGAGATGATCAGATATCAGGACAAATCACAAATCCTGAAGATAAAGTCACATGATTCAACAGAAATTACATGTAGGCTTTGTTTAAAAGACAAAAGAACAAAATGCAACGTTTGTCTCCTTTGGAGAAGACGTGAAGGAAAAGAAAATATTTTTTCCAGCGCTCGGTCCTCGAATACGATCGTATGTTATTTAAAACCTGGAAATTTTATGGCTGTAGTACATAAACAGTACAACTTGTTTAAAACCACTACACACAAAGACGAGCAAAGTCAGTTTTTTGTTTGGGTCAGTAGAGGGCGCTACAGTACCAAGTAACACAATTTGACATTACAGACGCTCTAATTGACTTCAGACACCATTTAAAATACTCCATAAACAATGAATAAATACTTTGTGCTAGTATTAAGTTACTAGATATCGCTCCGTTAGAGATGTAGCAGTAGAATTGCTGAGACAGAGGCGTTAGAGAAGACGGCAGGGTTTAGTGTTCAAAGCTACACGTGTTTGACATGCATGCAGCGATTCCTAATGAAAAGCCTTTGTGAATTATTGCCTTTCCTTTACATTTGATACGTAAAGAAGCAGCGCGCTTCCAGTGATGTTCCAGAAATTTCTCTCCCTGCATATAAGTTATCATATAGCTTAAGATCTGCCTGAGGAAGGCTTCCTGCCGTTTTTACCGTCATCATGAAACACAAATCGGAAATCAAACCCCGAACCCAGATCGCAAAGAGAAGTTATAAAAAGACAGATGAAGATCAAATAGGTTTCGTTCTTGACACCTTTCCTACATCTACACTCTCTGTAATCCCTACCACAGCTGCCTGAACTGAACTGAGATCTGCTCCGTGGTCAGTCGTCCGCTACGATAGACAGAGCGCGGAGTTCGTTGAGCTTGGCCTCGTTCTGCTGTTCTCGCTCTTGGTCCGTCAGGCCGCCTTGATCGATGTGATCCGTCAGGTCACTGAAGATCTTGTGCATCTCTGTGAAGTACACCACCTGAAACGAGAGGAAGAGAAATTAGACAAAGTCCTCATTCTTACTTATAAGAATAGTTTGAGATTGTCAAAGATCTGAAAAGTTTAGGAGCAACACACACACACTCGCATCCCGACACAGTTTCTTGGGGCGTCTGTTTATTAAAGCACTGACGGTTTAAGAGTTTTTCATTATCCACCTCTTCTTGGAATTCCAGGGTCCTGCCTGAGCTGCTGAGATGATTAATAGCGATTAATAACATTACAAGACACCAGGAGGAGTGGGCTGCAGACAAATCTGCTGGGAAATACAGTCGTTCCACTGGAAACCCACACAAAACACACACACACACTGTGCACATTTACTCAATTGCAGTGTTCTGTATACACATACGTGCACACCGTTCAGAATTTACACAGAAAGCCTCCTACCCTGTCTGGTTCATTTCACCATGTTGATTTTTAACACTTGCATTACTTTTAGGAGATGTGCCTTATCAGAACGTCCATCAAAGACATGTCCTCGTGCTAGTTTAATGAAAGTCAAAGGTCTAAAAGTACTATAGTACACTTTTTAAATAAGGATTTAAATGCCATAATCGGATTCTGACTATACAAGGTCTTTAAGAAGTCAGGAACAAGGAAAGGAAGACTGTACATGCTTAATTCTGTATTTATCATTTACATGTTTGACCCTTACACTCTATGCACTCCATTTTCTCAGTACTGTATTTTGGATCGTCACATTTGCATATATAAACACATTCCCCTGGTTCTGGACTTTTCAGATATTCCCGTATATGATGATATTTCATTCAGATTTAACTGATTTCTAGTACTTCATTACTAGAAAGGTCACATTTATTTGCGAAGCCAAAAAAAAAAAACTCTACTCACTTAACCAACAAACACTGAATTATATGTTAAAAGAAAATACCCTGTAAACACTCAAACAAAACCTCAATATCCCTAACCTCATTTCCAGTATTTATTTTAGCCACAAGGCCAGGCGTCCCTTCTTTTCCCGCCTCCCCTTAATAAACATTTTTGATGCTGGAAGAAAGCATCGTTCATCCTGACTCGGAGTCAAGCGGTCTCCGTCAGTGCCTATTATCCAGCGCGGTAATTAAAAGATCAATCCAAGGCAGTGCCATTCTGTAATGTAGAGAGAGACCGGTTCCTGCCCGAGGGATCATGAGAAACGGATACCGCTCTGTCCTGTTTATGTGTTTAACTGGCAGCTTGGCCACATCAAGCACTGCCTGACAATCCGTTTACATACAGCATGTGGGAGCGGCGTGGAGCCGGAGGGGCTCCCGTCACACACACTGAGCGATGGTCGGAGAAGGATGGAGCCACTGGGTGTGGGGAAAAAAAAATAAAAAAAATAAAACGGGCGCAGTCCTACACATACATCCGCTTGCGTCCGTCTACGCCTAGGCCGATTGCTTAAAACCAAAATTGCAACGGTGAGGGAGTTTTCAAATGGCTTTTTTTTGTAAACGGACCCGTGACAGGTTAATGTGATGGTCAGCTCTTGGACATTTTAACTGTCGTGGTCAACAGCAGCTATCATTTCCTGGAGACGGATTTCAGTTGCAATCAGGGGTTGCTAAAACAATGCCACATCCTCCCCGAGTTTACTAACGATGTCTGAAACCTCACTGTCCCAGAGGCCATAAAAACACTCATAATTATGGTACTGAGGACGCTCAAGAACCATTTTATTTGTATGGTTATATATGTATAGAGTATTATGAAAGAACTTGAAAGAATGAAACTTGAAAGAAAAAGTCACCTTTTTAACCCAACCTCTGTTACCTGGAATGTAGGTGTGATTACTACAGACAAGAAGGGGGGGAAAAAAAATCTCCAAAATCTGAAATTAAAGGCAGCTGTTAAAATTTGGTTTACAGACAATCTGCACCCAAGGTTCATGTACGCATTTGAGAGACCGGCGGCCAGCTTGTCTTATCTGATCCCACAGAAAAAAGCTGAAAAATGTTGGCTAAGATAGAAAGGGATCAGAACAGTCAGAGCATCACAGCCCGCGGTGTATGGAGCTCAGCAGGAAAAGAACACAAGGTTGTCGATCTGGCCTCCAAATTCTCCAGATCTCAATTTAATCAAGCATCCATGGAATGTGCTGGACAAACAAGCCTGGCCCCACCTTGCAACTTACCACAACACGTAAGGGACCTACCGCTAACACACAACAGCGTTGTTGTCTGTTTAGCATCAACGTTAGCACGCTGCACTGCTCTCTTTAGACAGAGATGGCAAGGTCTAAATCAAACTGCACCAAAAAACCAAAATGCCATTGAGGATTCCACGTTAATTGTAAAATTGAACATGCAAGTTGCTTAGCGAGATTTTACGCTACTTAAAACATACCTGCATGAGCAAAAACTCAAGAATGCAGTCCCTTAAGGATGGAAGAGTATTTAAGAGTGCGTGTTGGTGTGCAAGAACCCCCAATGAGATACAGTGGACTACCTAGCGCCTACGGGGACAGAGGAGGCCTCATGACAACTCTCTAATTTTGACAGAGGTCCTAAACACGATGGGAAGTGTGCATGTATATTTGTTCCGGAACAGCGTGTGATGTGGTGGAGCTCAGAAATGAAACGGTTGAGTTTTGCTTCGATCTGAGCAGAGGCGATCTCTGAACTGTGTGTATGATTCAGCAGGATGAGGGGACTCTCAGTTCCAGCAGATTTATGAGTCAGAGTGTTTAAGATATGTCCATTGTGGACTGTGGGCACACACACACACACACACACAGGCTGATCTCTTATAAGAGTCTCCTAGTTGAGAAATCAGGCTTGATAGCTGTTGCACATCTCAGTGAGTCTAAATACAGCATGTGTGATAGCGAGTCTCTGCGGTCCACCTACACACTGCCTCTTTAACGCAGCGATTCTCCTCTCTCAAACCGATGTACTATTCATACCTCTCAGAGCTTAAGCACCACATTGTGTGTGTGTGTGTGTGTGTGTGTGTGTGTGTGTGTGTGTGTGCGTGTGCGTGTGCGTGTGTGTATAAGGCTATTCACTGCCACCAACACCGCTAGTTTACTGGGTAAGGGTCATCTGTAGGGGTCTCTTTCTTACGTAGCATGGCCTCTTTCCATATTACACAGTTAATACCATGACTTTCCCTGCAGCTCAAGCCTTATTACAGTCTTATTAATTCAAAATTAATTCAAATATTTTCTCTCCTGAGGTCTCAAAAAACTGGTCCCGCAAGCAGCCGCTTCTCTACTGGTACTGATGCATGCCATTTCCTTAAAGCCTCTCCCTCTCTCTTTTCCTCCTACTCGTCCCTTGCTCTGACAGGAAGGAGACTCTGCCAATCATTTTGAATGCACACCGAGTGATTCATGTTAAGGCTCCTCGCTAATCAGCTAATAAGATTACACAAACGGGGGACGCAACAGGAATGATGCTAATCCACCCTAATACAGGACAATTGCCAAAGAAGCGCTTGATCTCTCTCAGCTTGGATGGAGTAATTTCAGAATGGAAAGAACAACAGGTTTAGCAGCATCACAGGACTCTCAGACGGAGACCTTGGCCAACCCCACCTCAAGTCCAATGTATATTAATTTTAGCCCAGACTTCCCCGTCAAACAATTTTTTGTCATCCCCAACAACCCATTCTTCTATGTGGACATCATCTATTGTTACAGTATGTGCAGCAGATCACTGAAGCAAATTGTACTGTAAATCTACTTATTTGCACTGGACAGAAAGAGTAAGTAAGTACATGATGACAATGCTACTACAATAAACTATTTGGCATGTCAAAGAGCAGCAAAAATAAAAACAAACACCATAATTCCTGGTGGTGCAGCTACATTTCTTTTGCACTATACCTCCAGATCTGTTTACAGAACAGACAATCCTCACTGCCTGCACTTCCCCAGGCCAATCCATCCTCTATTTTATTTTTTTCGATTGTTTTTATGTTTCTGTACAAAGAAGCACAACAGACTTGATGGAGGCCCTCATGTTTGTTTTTGGAAGAATGTAGGATTTGAGGATTAGGCATGCTTCACCTGGGACTTTTCTTCCTTGGACTAACACATACCCCTCATTCACTACCTCAACTAATCTCACCACCCCATCTTGACCAACCCTAACCACCCACTAACATCACCACCTGATTAATTCAAACCAAACTAGACTTAACAGACTAACCATACCATCTTGTCTTACCCCAAAACACCACCTTGACTATCCTTAACCACTCAAATACCCTCACTACACCAACCAATACTAACCATCCACCAACCTCACCAGCCCAACAAATCCTAACCATCCACCAACCTCACCACCCCAACCCGAACAACCCTAACCATCCACTAACCTTACCACCCCAACCCAGCCAACCCTGACCACCCACTAACCTCACCCGAACCTGAACAACCCTAACCACACCACCCCAACCGTGACCCATCAAAATTAACTCACTACCCACTAATCCCTACACCCAACCTTGACCAACTGTAACCACTCCACGCACTCCACTACGTGTAACTCTAACCTCACCACTCCACTCTGACCAACCATAACCACCCACTCATCATATCTCAATTAACCATAACCTCACCACCCAACCTCAACCGATCCTAACCACCAACTAACCTCACCACTCACCCTCAACAAACCCTAGCCACCTAGTAACCTCACCACCCCACCCTGAGCAACCTTCAACACCTACTGTACTAACCGTGCCACACAAACTTGAGGAACCCTAACCACCTATAAACCCAACCCACCTTGTCATCCCTTACCACCTGGTCTGACCCCATTACCTTACCTGCCTCCACTACCCGACTCAGCCTAACTAGCCCTAACATAATAACAAGCCACCAGCTAATCTGACACCACTACTCCACCTTGACTAACCCTAACCACCCATCAACCTTACCACCTTGTCTGACCCCATTACTTCATTAAAATTACTAACCCTTACAGACTAACCCCACCACAATACATCAACTAATGCCACCTTTGTTTAACCTCAGCACCTAATCTGACGTCACCTCTTCACCTCATCAAAACCACTACTATCCCCCCTGAACAAACGTTTGTTCCTTATCGGCCAATTTCTCCTTTTAAAAGGTTCATTAAATGGATGGGGATGAAGAAGCAAGTACTGTGAGTTAACCTTCAGTGCACACTTAAACAGCTGTTCCCACTATGCCTGTATCTTAGAAGCCCTGTGCTTTCATAAAGCCTAGGAACATTATGTCTACTGACAAACCAAAGGTAAACACATGCACACACTAACAATCACAAGGTTACAATTGTGTAAGCCACATGATGCGTCCGTTCACTCAAAGCTAATCATCACTGCGTGGGGCAGGAGGTTAGTGGTAAAAACGAAACACCATGTTTGTATGTGCACGCATGTGTATCAGTGAGAGAGAATGAGAGACAGAGACACAAATAATTATGAACTTCCTGAAGTGACAGCCTGAGCTGAAGCAGGATTGTGGGGGTTAATCACATTATAGACAGGAGGAGGGTGGGAAGAGAGAGAGAGAGAGAGAGAGAGAGAGAGAGAGAGAGAGAGAGAAAGAGAGATGTGCGTGTGTGTGCGCAAAAAAACTGAAAAAAGGAGCAGTGTGTATTTGACCATTTCTATTAGGTGGTCAAGGTCATTAGATCTGGGTGGAGAGAGCAGCAGAGGGGACTACGGCCTTGTGCGCATTTGTGTACACGCACACACGCACTGATCCATATAAATAACAAGAAAGGGGAAATCACGAGTGCGTTGTCTTCCCTAACAAGCAC
>JAOTRS010000035.1:3199164-3212999 GCA_028565755.1 Dinotopterus cunningtoni
ACACGCACACACGCACTGATCCATATAAATAACAAGAAAGGGGAAATCACGAGTGCGTTGTCTTCCCTAACAAGCACGTTCAGCCACTCAAACATCACAGCCACGTTTTAATGATCCAGAACACAACGTATGCGTTCATAAGGGAGGGCGACAGAAGTTAATTACTTAATTACCTTACAGACAAGTGCTGTGAAGCAGGAATTTGATTTTGTCAGATGGAAATTAATAATAAAAAGAAATAACCAAGATGATGACAGTGATACAGCTAAATAATTACCTCCAGTTAAGTATCATATTTGTCCCAATTAAAGGTGCAGCTAATTATACACTATGCAAAGTGCCAAGCAAATGACATTTTAAAATTGTAATATATAGTTTTATATAAAATTGTTCACTGACAGTTCCTGAAAAAAATAAATATATATACAGACGAAATGCTATAAAATATGCACACTGTGAATGTCCCAACGACCCCACACAGCCTGAGACCGCTCTCTAATAAACCAATGTGGCAATCTGACTTTAAGGCCATAATTGGTGTTTATGATGTTGGAGTTTGGATTTAATATTTAAATAAGTGGATTTCTTAAAAAGTAATATGGTGACTGTTTTCACATTGTTTTTTTTCCCTACAGATTAACCAGAAATGTGTAGGGGGAAAAAAATCCATCTTCTTGCTGATGTTGAGCGACATATAAAACGCACCTGATGTTTTGGAAATCTAAGTTGAGCTAGAGTTATGTTGCCCATCCAGGTGTTTAATTTTCATTTAGAGAAAAAAAAGATCTTCAAATTAAAGAAAGGATTAAGCATGAAATATTTTTTTTTCAGTTTGTGACAGAAATTAAACAGCAGCCAACAAATTTTCTTGGCAATCCCAAGGTCGTCCCAAGAATTTGGGATCCGAGATTTCTTTTTTGTGTGTGTGTGTGTGTATTTTTTAAGGTGTATTGTGTATTTGAAGAAAGCCAAGCCAAGCTGTTGATTTAAAAAAAAAAAAAAAAAAAACATTTAGTTTCACTTGAGTGTGGAGCTTTAGGTCACTCAATTACGAACCGATGGAGTCCTGCTAAGATGTTGAGACCCACATAAGATCGGTATCAGAAAGACTTTTTTCCTTTCACACCTACCTTGGTTTTGAGGATGAAATCCATTTTAAAAAGTTACCTACCTCTTTTGGCATTGAAGACACCATGCATGCACCAGAACAAATGGTTGGTACAGAACGTCGGACAAGACCAGTAGCAGTGTTTAACAATGCTGCTATTTCATCACTACAGTAATACACCAATCAGCCAGAACAATAAACGCACCTGATGAACTTTTTTCTTTTCATGCAGGTCCCTCTTGTGTCACTAAAACAACCCTAAACTATCCAGGCATGGTTCAGACTTCTAGAGGTATCTGGCACCAGTGTGTTAGCATCAGATCCTTTAAGTTGGAAGGGGAAACTCTCATGTATCAGGACTTGTTTGTCCAGGACATCCCACAAATGCTTAATCAGTCTAAAGATCTGGGGAGTTTGGAGGCCAATTTTATACCTTTAACTATTATTCATGTTCTTTAAACCATGCCTGAGAGACTTTGCATGTGGCAGGATGCAATATCCTGTTTAAAGAGGCCACTGCCATCAGTTGGTCTGTAACAATTTTTGCTAGGTGATACATATTGAAGTCGCAGCCACGTGATACCAGGACAAAGGGGTTTTTGAGTAGAACATTGACCAGAGAAATGTCTTCGCTGACTTGTCTCCTTCCAATATTGCACTATGGAGCCTTCTCTTCCCCTCACACAAAGCCATCCACACTATGTAAAAGAAAACCTTCTTCCATTGCTGCATGGCCCAGTTCCAACATGACAGGAGCTTTCAGAAGCAGACAGGGGTCAGCATGGGCACTCTGACCAGTCTGTGGCTACACAGCAAGCTGCAAATCATAGCCAGAAATAACTTTTTGAACAACTTGTGCTACAGTATCTCTTCTGTGGCATTAGCCCAAAACAGGCTAGCCTTTGCTTTCCATGCTAATAAATGAGCCTTGGATGCTGATGACCGTCATCCATTCACCGGTTGCCAGAAATGTGTAGGGGAACTTCATTTAGTGGGTACAAACCACTGCATACCAGTAACACCTCAGTCATGTTGGAGATGCTCTAACCCAGACGACTTTTAGCATAAACATGGCCCTGTGTTGGAGACTTTTAGACCCTTACACGCTTGCCCATTTTTCCTGCTTCTAGCACATCAACTTCGAGAATTGACTGTCTACTTGCTGCCGACTGTATCCCAACTCTGTGACAGGTGTCAATAGAAATGTTATTCACTTCACCTGCCAGTGCTTTTAAATATTATGGCTGGTCGGGGTATATATAAAAATATACAAGGCTGAGTCAGAAATTATTCTCACTCCGCACTGTCTAAGTGTGTATGAATGAATAGAGGATTTCAAGGAAGGTCGCATTCGTGGTTCGCAGCTCAGCCCAAAACACTTTTTAATCAAGAAATACGAAAGCTTGTTGACAAGTGAGCAAAGTGCATTGAAAAGCAGGTGTGTTCAAGAGATCATGTCGAAAAATTATGCTTTTGTCTTTTCTAAAAGTTAAATAAAAATAAATTCTACAGCCCTCGTGTTTATATATATATATATATATATATATATATATATAAAACATTACTCACAATAAGAAAAAGGAAAAAAAATTTTTTTTTTTGTACTTCACTCTGAGCAGAGTGCATGAGCATCATGGGTATGTTAACAGCTGAGAATCTGATTAGATCTTATCCATTCTGATACACAGCTCACCAACAACTCGATCAAAGTGTGATGACGTGTGCATGTGGAAATCACACTTAATTAGTGTTGGGGATTTTTTTTTTTTAAGCACTTTTAGGCAGAGTGACTGTCTTAAAATCTTCGTTTCTTAAACTGTCTCTTTGCAGGGAAAGCAGTTATGTTTTGAGTGAAATCTAATTTTCTTAAAGCTGAGTAAGCAAATTATGGTTTTTGCCCAAAATCAAATTTTGTTATGTTTGGTTGTGTGGCAGAATTCACCCAGAGCAACATCCATAAGGTTTCCCAACAACAAAACAAATAAATAAATAATTAAAACACCACCACCACACACACATTATATACTGTATATATGTACACACACACACAACTCACTTTTGTGACACCCCTCTGATTTCGGCAAACATTTTAGTATATCTTCTCAAAGGACAATACTATAGAAATGAAACTTGGAAATTTTTTTAGAGTCAGTGTGCAGCTTGTATAACAGTGTAGATTTACAGTTCTGTGAAAATAACTCAACATACAGACTTTGTCAAAATAGCTGGCAACAAAATTGAGTACACCCTAAGTGATAACAGCTGTACATCTTTAACCATGCAAAGTCACATGTCCTATTCATCATGTTCATGTGTTTGTCAGTGGACAAGTTTGTCTCCAGACCTGAACACTACTGAGCACCTGAAGGTGGCGAAGCACCACGTGTTATATCATTATGGAGGAGTGGAAGAGGATCCCAGCAACAACATGTGCGGCTCTGGTGAATTCCAGGCCCAGGAGGATTGAGGCCGTGCTAGATAACGATGGTGCTCAAAAATATTGACACTTTGGACACAGTTTTGACATGTTCACTTAGCGTGTACTCATTTTTGTTGCCAGTTATTTAGACCATATGTTGAGTTATTGTTAGAGGACAGTAAATCTGTACTGCTTTACATGCTGCACACTGAGTACTCTAAAGTAGATCCCAGTTTTTCATTTCTATAGTATAGTCCTTTGAGAACATATAATAAGTACTGTAGAGTAAAATAACTGTTACCTTTACTAAAAGTAAAATGGAAAAAAGGTTTAAAAACGGTAGAGATCAGTGTGTGGGGCTCACCTGAGCTCGGATAAGCGCCTCGAAGCTCGGCTGAAAGTAGTCGATGCGGCTGTTGTAAAATTTGGGCATCTCTTCCAGCAGTTGCTTATTCTTGGCTTCGAAATCTTCCTTGACCGGCCTCAACTCTTCCCTCGCCTAAAAGGGACACAACACACACACCACACAGTTTTTTACCCCTACTAAAGAAAGACGGGTTGGTTTTTGGGGGGAATTCTGGAGTGGTTTGTCACTAGAATAACATTGCTGAACTGGATTCCCGTGACACAGAGTAGGAAGTGGAGGTGGTGAAAATGAGAGGAAACGAGTAATGCAACGATGTAGTAGTGGAAGGAGAGAGGGATAGTGTGAGAAAGAATGTGTCTCATAACACGGAGTTGTTGTTTTTTTTTTTTTACGGTGCATGAGAGAAACCAGTACTGAAAGCAAGATGCACACACAAACACACACACACACAGGCTATTTAATCAGAAGCTTGTTTAGTGCTCCTCTACGGCCCTCTTTTTCTCTCTCTCCGTGTGTGTAGGTGGTCAACTCGTATATTTTCTGCACCTAAGTCTTTTGTGCGTCTATGTGTTGACACACTAATGAGTGTATACATATACACAGACTGACCTCTCTGCACCCGACTTGGTAAGCAAATGTTCATTCGCTACTACGTTTATGTCTCCGGGTTAGTGAGCGCGCACACACACACACACATACACACACACACACACACACACACACACACACTCCAAACCTAATTATCTGGCTCTGTGCGTGTGCCGGAGCCTCTAAAGTGCAGCAGCGGAGTTGAGAAGCTGCTTCTCTTGCGTGGGTGCTCGAATGCATCCGTGTGCTCTATTTCTGTAAAGGCTCCAGTCAGCACTTGTTACGCTGCGCTCCGGAAAAAAAAAAAAAAAACACCGGCGGCGCAGCGGAGCGCAGCACGGCGACTGCGATCGGTCTCTAGAGGCACGATGGGGGCAGAACACACCTCGGATCCTGTCCTATAGGCGGACCGGATCAGAACAACCTCTGTGTAGAAATGAGTGCGAACCAGCGGAAGGGTGCCGACAGTACAGAATATGAATTTTTTACCCAAAAGTGAAGAAGAGATCATTAGGAATGATGAAAGAATTTATAATGCAAATAGTGACACAAATATTAAGTGATGCACTACGACTACATTAGCACCAATCGTGACTAATAAAGCTGGCTATTGACGAAACATTACAAAAAAAATTGTGTGATTGTGTGTTGCTAATGCTTTTATAGACTAATGACAGTGATTGATTCAGAATAAACATTCTAGTGATTAAAGCGGACATAATTATGCATTTAAAAAAATGGACATTTTTGTCATTTTTGTATAACTATGCACATGGGTTGGCAGAAGATGAAGGAGAAAAAAAAACAAAAAAACAATTCTGGTATGTATCGATATTCTTTTGTATTGCGATTCATGTCTCGTGTGAAACTGTTTCCAAAATCAATTTCTTAAAATATATATTTTTTATATATACACGTTTGAATTTGAGGTGGTAAAATGTTGTAGTTTATCTATAATCCTTCAAGTGGTGTGCACTAAACTGTTCACTCTTTTCAGCAACCTGTGCGGTAGCGGTGAAATTATTTGCCAAGTTTGTTTAGAATTGCAAAAAATCTGAAAAAAAAAAAAAAAAACACTAAATCGGCATATTTATAAAATCGTGATACTTAAAATATCGCAACACATATCGAATCGCCACCTAGGTATCGTGATCCTAGCCAAATCAGATTTTCTTTAAAGAAATTATATCTAAATTAAATATTAAACGTTTAAATGATGCCTAATCCTACAGCTCGTGTGGTCCAATATATATTTTTTTCAGTTTCCCCAAACTATTTATGTAAAAAAAACAAAATAAAATAAAATTACAAAACATCCTTCAGAATGCGTAGTAAATAAGCATTTAACATTAAATTCAAACAATTTCAACCCTAATTAGTGCTTTATTTAAGGTGTGTGTAACTAGTCAAATGTTTAGATAGCTGTGCCTCTGAAAGCAATACTATAATAATTTTTTTTTTTGTTTGTTTGTTTTTTAAGTAAACAGTTGTGTGGTTTATCTGCGCAGTCGGTACCTGATGGAGTTTGACCATGATGGGTCCAGTCTTCTCCTTCTCCTCATATTTCTCCACTTTAGCCTGCAGTCTCTTATAGTCCTGTAAGGCCTGCTCTCTCCGCTTCACCGCCATGTTCAGACTGGGGAACACACTGCTGTACCTGATACACACACACACACAGTATGCATTTCATTATGTTATGCAGAGTTTCAGGAGGAAAAACATATGAACAAAAAATGTTACACAATATAAAATTCCCCCAAAGTATCGTACCAGCAGAATTAACATCTCCCTCAAGTTCTAGCTCATCTATTGATTCCCATCAACTCTTATACAATCGAGCACGCATACAGTAAGTTCAGATTTTTTTCCGATGAGCCGTGCAGCGATCGATTGCCCAATCGTCAAAAGTCGAGGTCTTGCACGCTGACGATCGTTCAACACGGTCGTGACCTTGATAACTGTTCAGACGCCGATGACCTGATATCAGCATCAACGCTTAATTAAAACGCAGAGTATGTCGGGTGATTAATTGTTTCTTTTCCTGAAGAAAATGAGTTAAAATACTGCTATCAGGATACTAAAAATAGCGGGAAAAAAGAAGGAAAAAAAAAACAAAAAACTTCAGGCTGTAACTTAGCAACAGGAGCGGGTGGTTTGGTTCGAGGCCTGACTCTGCTCCTGCTTAGCACTGCCAAGAACCGTCAGGGAAGCAGCACAAACACGTGAGACTCTTTCAGGCCAAAAACACAAACCGAACATCTAGAGAAAATAGCGTTGCTATTATTTGTGCAAAGGGAACCTACAGGAATAACATGAACGCTGAGTGAGGGCTGGTTTGGGGTTGTGCTTCTTTATACAGTTCTTTATACTTGGATGAAATAATTAAGGGCCTAATTGCCAAAATATTGCATTGTGAAAAATATACGATTTTTAGCACTGGCTGACCAAAAGCATGTAATTACTGAGGTAGCTAAAGAATGTGTCTGTTTAAAGTTTTAAAAAGTCGTACCCCCTTTTTTTTTTGTCTCAACTTAATGACTAGCTCTCATAAACAATAGCAAAATGGTGGTGTAAACCTCCTGACCATAAAGATGTAAAGGTAACTTGGCTGCTCAGCACAGTGTCAGTGTGTGTGTACAATACAGAGGAGGAGAAGGAACATGTAAGGTTTTTTTTTTCCCTTTAATGAATGAATGATAGTGGTTTTAACCACCAACCCAAAGGAGGGATTGTAATGTAAACAGAGCAGATTATTATGACATCAGAAACAGTATCAGTGCTCACCTAGAGGCAGGGAGGGCGGAAGACTGAGAAACTGAGAGACAGAGAGAGAGAGAGAGAGATAGAGATAGACAGACAGAAAGACCAGGCCCCACTACGCTGGGTTGTGTTAAGACAAGCCCCGGATTGTTTCCCACAGGAACTAGAACAGGGAGCGGCACAATATTGTGCAGAACACGTCACCGTCAACCCACACACTCCCTTCAACACTACATCACCTTGGCCCACTTAAACAACTGGTTAGCAATGGTGAGGGTAAATATTGTTGACATTAAAAAGTAAACAAAGGGGAGAAGAAACAAAATGTACAAAAGTGTTATGCGTTACTTAAAACACTTTTGTGACAAAAAACACTTTTGTCATTTGACAAATTATTTAGAGTCAAATTAGGCCCTTGTAGTAGTGTTGCACCAATAATAGCAAAAAATACTTATTATTATTATTATTATTAGTAGTAGTAGTAGTAGTAGTATTAAGTTTTTCAAATATTGCCTTCATACACCACAATAGACAGACAGACAGACAGACAGACAGACACTTTGTTGATCTCCTGGGAAATTCCAGATCTCCAGCAGTAATAGACACAGTAGACAGGTTTACAGACGTGATTGCACACTGCATATCTTACATACAGTCAGTAGACACAGGGTAATGTGAGAACTGAGCAAAAGTTACTAGTGCAATGCTAAAAACAAACAAAAAAAAAAAACGAACAATATTGCATTTCTGTAAATATCGCCCACCTGTAATTAGAAGCACAATTTGCAGACCCACAGTAGTAAACAAGCCTTATAGACTTATAGCCGAAAAAAACAAAACAAAAAACATGAAATTTATCCTACCAAGTGAACATGACTTGCTGCATGTGCAGACAGCTGAATGCCAGAAAATTACATAAGGACATAAACACAGAGACACGCGAACTCAAAATAACATTGAGGCTTCCATAACTAACGCTTTTGTGCTTTATTCCTTTGCCCAAATACTTCCTATCCACACTATAATGCAGAAAAGGATGGAATGATGTCTGATCTGCGACCTTTATATCACTTCCACCACACCTAATACAGATAACCACAGTAGTACTGGGCAAAAAAATCTGGAGCCACCCCTAATTCCTTCATATTAAATACAATTAAATTGTGTAGATTAGATTTAATTGAAGAAATGAGAACAAATGTTTTTACTGTGACGGGATGCAAAGTGCAATTTAAAAATGGTTTATTATATAACAAACTCTGCAGCAGCCTCATTTCCCCTCTCATCTGTTCTAACCCCTTAGCATTAGTATCCATCAGCAGGATAATAATCACTGGTCTGATCAACATCTCCACCTTAGGGTGGATTTTTATTATGCATAAATGATTCATAGATCACTGTGTCGCTAAAAAGAAATTCCTCTAAAACTGCTCAGGTACAGGGACTGGAGACTTTCAGGAAGCCTGGAGAAACATTCCTCAGGACCACATTAAAAATACTAGAAAGTCTGACACTATGGAAGCAAAATATGAAGAAATCCTGGGTCTCTCAAGACTTTTGCATAATACAATATGATACCTATATGCTTCCTTGAAAGTTGATCAAGCACTAATAATGGCCCAATGAGACAGGAATCACGCTGCCCCATGCACGATGTGTGGTTTATCAGACAGGACGGTTAACGTCTGGGTTGCCAGATTGGAATCGATTAAAAAAAATGATGTCATCACCAAAACCTTGTTTAATTACCAAATAATCTGATTTAAGTCTTTAAATCGTTTGTATGTTCAAACAGTGTGTCTATGATACAAAGACTCATTTCTACTGTTAATTATACATCACTTTATGCTGACTGAGTAATCTGATCAGACCAGAAGTGCTGGTAAAAGACCGGGACAGGTCTCCTAATAACCATTAATTAAACGCAACTGTGAGAGTAGGTCTGTACAGTCGCAGTACTGAGGAGAGAATAACTGCCTGCTGGAACCCATACTCAAAAAAGAATCACGGAAGCACTTTCAACAAGAAAACACATCCGATAACATTGTTATCTTAAAAAAAAAAAAAAAGTCTTCTAAGTCAATCCAAATCATAACATTTCTTTTAACTAACTAGGTCCACAAGCCTCTATTCCAGAACACTCTCCAATCCGTGATCAAGGACGCTAATTAAGTTGAACGACAGTGTGCTGTGTAAGATGATTATACATCTTTCACAAACCCTAAAAGTTAACAGAGCTGATATTCTAAAGTGGAATAAGTGAAAATACAAAAGCGAACTTGCACAAGATTTACAGAACTGTCCACCACCTCCATGGTTTATTTATTTTTCACCTATTGGCCACAACGTACTGGTTAAGAATTTAAAACTACTTTTACTCCTTATAATTACACCAGCTGTCGATCACTAGCTGTCGGTCGCCAGCTCAGCCAGTCATGGTTAGTTAGTTCCGCCGATCGCTGAAGGATGCGTGATGGCGGAGCAAAATATCTGGTTAAATAAAGAAACAAACCGTAATCTGTTGATAATAAATGGTGCTTGTGGAACTTTTGAATAAAAGCTGCCTACAACTGCATCACAGCCATGCTATGTTCAGCAATACAGCACTTCCTTCTGTGCAATACTGCTTAAATATATTGCTAAGATAAAAAGACGGAAAGGGGAATTATGACGTGAACAATGAGAATACATTTTGCTGTCACTACTTTGCTGTATTTTATACTTTTAAATCCTTTTTTGTCATGGATCCAGACTTCTGGGCTACACAGTATACTTGTTTTCTAATGTAAAGATAAAAACACTGTTCAAATCGTTTAAAATGAGTTGTTGGATGACCAATTTTTGCCGATTCTATTACAGCTACCTATTACAGGGTACTAGATAGTAGCCTCAAGTCTCAGACTTTTACCGTGATTTGCCGTTACTAATTTTTTTTGTTGTTTAACCAAAACCCATGGCCACAATTCACTGCTGGCTCACGACATGCGTCTTTTTATTTTACAAGAGACCTGATGGAAGAGTTAAGACAGACTGGGATGGTGACTTCACAGTTTTAACTGCTCTGTATAAGAGCGTACTCAGCCTGGGCATTTTTCTCTATTTTACCCCAAACTGTGGTGTCTTTTGGTCATCGTCCTTAGACATAGTTTGCTGGTGTTTTTCTGGAAAAAGACAACAATCTGGGCTAGACTGGTTCAACCCGACGAGGGTACGGCCTGTCTGACTCAGCGTGCGTGTAAAACACACACACACAAACACATAGACACACACAGGCACACGACTGGGCTTAACTTATAATGAAGCGTCCCATTTCTCTTTCGATGTTTCCCTAGACATCTCTAGTTCGTCCAACAAAATGCACACTCGCACAGGCGCGCTCACACAGACCAGTCAACTGTATAATTTTACACTGGCTGAGGGTGTGGTGGTGGTTGGTCAGTGTAGATTGAAATAGCAGCTGAGTAAAGGACAACATCGGGACAATCACGCACACACACATTTCTGAGACACTTTCATTGCCTTGTATAAAAACGTCACTTTTTAATAAAAAATAAAAATATAAATAAAAAATCCCTGCTTTTGGTCCTTTTTCCATTTTTTTGTACTGGCTGGGGGTGAAACAAGCCAGTTAGATCTTCCCACTACTGTGACCTCATATAAGAAGATGATCCCCTCCTCAGACTGGTTGCTTAGCTCTTGTGATAAAGGGGCGTGGCTCAGCAGTAGGTCATTTACACAGACACTGAGACCTTTGGAAGAGGAAGTGAAACAAAGTTTGGGGGATGCGGGGGCTCTAAATAGTTTGAAATGTTAGAAAATCAAAAAACAAATAATATTAAATCTTTATACAACAGAAATGGAATGAGACCTTCGCCAGAAAGCACCAATTAGGGAATAGTACCCCAGACCCCCAAGTTTGTAAAGATCAGGAATATCAAAAAAATTTTAAGTTTGTCCTTATTGCTTCTATTTCTAAAAACAAATATGACAAGCAGTCTGTTTCGTGTCCTTTTTGTAGATTTCAGGTTAATATTTGCAGTTTTTGGGTAAGGTTTCGCCAGATTGATGATTAAAATTGAGAATTGCCAAACACCTCAATATCAACAGTGTGACAATGAAAAATAAGTACCATCATGGCTTCATGATTAAAATAGAATAAAATAATTGGCTTTTAAAACAAAGTTGGGTCCAATTTACTATCGCCTTTCTGAACTGCATATTTTTATTTTGTTTTTGCTCCCTTTTTTCTATTCCGATCCTCGCCCTTGTTTTAATCACCCATGGGAGTTTCCTCACTACACACAGAGGAGGGCGAGTTCTTCCCTGGCTCTTGGGTATAAACTCAAAATGTTTCGCTACTTCTACTACATGTTAGTGTAAAGTTATTGCCTTCAGCAGATTAAAAAAATGTTTATTTAAAGTTCAGCCTTTCTTTAATGAATATCTCAGACTCTAACTTCGACATCTTATGCTGCTTAGGTTTTTAAAAAAAATTCTAGTTGTTTGTTTGGTTTTTTGCACCTCTGCTGTGTGGGGAAAACTATCGAGCAGCAGTTGCTCTCAATTTGCACTTAATTCATAAAGTCATAACTGGATTCATAACCACATTTATGACCGTTGAATGAAATTTATGAGAACGTACCAGGTTGATGGTCATTCAATTTTACTGAATCATTACATCATTTTCGATTCTGATTGGTCCGACAGATGATTGTAAACCAAAGTGCAGGTTTATGTTAATGCGCTTGTTCTGACACGTAATGGTTTCTATAGTAACTGATCATCGCTGTTATATAAAGGTTAATATAGAGTTCTTTAAGGACTTATTTATTTAGAATTGACGGAAGGGGTCTCCACTGTCAGTGCTCAGCAACATGACGAGCTGCGAGTGTGTGTGAGAAAGAAAGAGGGAGGGAGGAGGAAGGGGTTGGTAAGGTTGGTATTTTATCTACATTACTAGATAAAATATGATGTTGCTGTGGTATAAGAGCTATATAGCACTTCAGAGTGTGCGGTTATTAGAAAATAACGCTGTTATTTTCCTGCAACAGCATATCATGTTGTGTGTGTTCACTAGACATTAGTCTCACATGAACATAGACAACATGGTATGCTGCTGCAGGATTAAAATAAATGATGGGATGTGGTATATTGTAGCTTAATATATGTTATATTCCAATAACGGCACACTTTGCGGTGTTTTAACAAAACAAAAAAAAACAACAACAGGTATAACAGGTTAATATATAATTTCAATTGATCAAGATTAGTGTTGTTAAAAATACCAAATTAAAAGCCAGTCATTACAGTATCTTTGCAGAAAATTAAAAAAAAAAAAAAAAAAAAGCATTAATTAAACAAAAAGCTTGCACTTTTGTTTTCTCAGAGGTACAGAAGCACGTGTGTGTGTGTTTGGAAGCGTTACTACAAAGCATCTTCATGTTATCCCGTCTCATCATCAGTCACGTAATCAGCGTCTACGGTTAAAACCTGCAATTAAAGATAAAGCAGAGGAATAAAAAAAAAAAAAATGCAAACAGGAAGATAAAATGTCACGCGTTGACATTTCTTCAGCGGCGCAGGATTACAGAACTTCAATCTAGTCGAGACTCATTATTTATTACGTTGGGAAAAAGAAAAAGTTTCATTATTTAAAATCAGCCCTGATCCTTCAACTTCTTTAACGTCCGTTTTTAAACAAACGTAGTGTGTAAATGTGTCTGGATGCACCACATGTGAATGTGCGTGTGCGCACACGGACGGACACACACACACGCGCACACACACACACACAGATTATTGTATGAATCCCATCAATGAGAGCTTCTGTTCCATCTAATGCAACAAAGAGCAAACGAGGAAAAGGTCAAAGCCGGCGTCAGTAATGCACATCGTGAAGAGATCCAGCAGCGGTATGGAGTGCCGAGACTGAGAGAGAGAGAGAACGAGAGAGAGAGAGAGAGAGAGAGACGCTGGGAAAGTTTGTTAGCCCGCAAATGAATCGCTGCATTTAGAGATTTTGATGGCTGAACAGATGGCGAGATCCATTAGAGATCCGACACCTTTTTTTTCTTGCGGCTCGCATTAAGAATGTCATTTGAATACATGGACGGCGAGCGAAATATAAATAATTATGCGAGTCTGGTCCGTCGTACACTAATGGAATCTGGGCTTTCATTGTTTCTTAGCATATGGTTTGGTTAAGTGCATTTTGGCTCGGGCCAGAAACAAAGCTGATGTTGCGAGCGGTGGATCGTGAGGTGAGACGGCACTGGCTACACAAAACGCGCGGAAACTTTTGCTAAAAGCCACGCACGGCTCGCGCCTTGAAAAGCCAGCGTCTGTTATTGTATTTAAAATATATATATATATTTATATTGTAGAGAAACTGCCTCACAAAGCAAGCTTTCATTCTCCTACCGGGGGGGAAAGTGGTCAGTTTTAAATGGTCAAGTCTCTCTATCTCTTTCACTCTGTGTGTGCGTATGTGTGTGTCTGTGCTTTGATGTGTCTTCCTTGGCCTGTCCTGATCTTTAAAGCCTCTCCTGTGGACCTGGTGTTTGTCAATGAGTAAGTTGTGTGTATATGTATGT
>JAOTRS010000035.1:3243589-3253968 GCA_028565755.1 Dinotopterus cunningtoni
TATTTTTCTATCTATTTGCATTTATAAACTTTTCTTAACATTGATTTCCTTGCTTTGCCAAAATTGCACTCATTATCCTCAACATGAAGCAAAGGGGGAAAAGTTTGTTTTTGCTGCTCAAAATAAAGTTTCCACTCTTCAGATTTTTATTTCTCTCTCTCTCTCTCTCTCTCTCACACACACACACACACACGCTGCGACCCACACCGATTTCTCAGTCTGAAGCCCATCAGTAAGTGAGTGAGAAGACGCGCAGAGAGACAGAGACAGAAACACAGAGCCGGTGACACTGGCGGAAAAAAAAAACCTGAGTTGTAAATACGGCGAGCACGCACAGCCAATCAGCGCGCTCGGCTTTGACCGCGCGCACCACGCTGAAGTGGAAAGTCCATGTAAGGCGGTGATGTCCGGCTCCGCCCTCCTCGCTGCCCTTATTTGGTCAGCGCTCTTCCGCCTGAGCGACCTGGTGGAAAAGAGATCGGAACCTGCCGCCTTTAAAGGAACCGCAGAGGCCAAACGTCATGGGTCATATTTCATCTCCTTAAAGTCCCGAGAAGAAAAATTTCAAAATAAAAAAACGTAGTTTATCAATCATTTCAAGTTACACAAACTAACTTAAAAACAACTGTCTGCTTGTTTAGTTGCACTTTGATTTAGAGTAAGATAAATGAATAAAAAAAATTAAACTAGGAGCTGCAGTACAGATGCAGAAGATACAGTATGTCTGTATACAAAAATACAAAGTCATACAAAAATAACTTTTTAAAATTATTTTGTTCCTAAACAAACAAAGAAACAAATAAGTAAGTAAATAACAAACAAATAAAAAAAAGTAAAAGTACATGTCACAATGCTAATAATCATTATTATATATATAGCTGTGTGGAGGATGGACATACTTCACCATACGCAGTCTAATTAGGAGGCCGGAGAATCCCACGAGACCGCTCATGTGTCCGGCTAAAATTCTCCATTCCTGAGCCTGGCCAATCAGTGAGGCACCGAGCCACTCTTATTATCGAGTAAAACTCCAGGCTGCCATGCATGCGCTGGAACGGATGCTGATGCAATATGGAGAGAGAGAGAAAGAGAGAGAGAGAGAGATAAAGTTACAATTTGGACTGCAAATCAGGCTGACATCTGCATGCCGGCTACAAGCCTGTCAACCGATAGGCCGAAACAATGCACAGAAGAATAATAAGTTCCTACTTTTCCCCCTAGAGGCCCGGGAGCACTGCCATCGAGCCCAGGCTACCAGTGTCTCAACAGGGCCTCAACAAGCTCCTGCGCTCCCAAACAAATATCTTCTACCTAACTGGGATGAAATTCAAACTCTCCTCCATGCCACAATCATCTGCTCGCTGACATTTTACAGACAGAACTGTGATTTTAGCCCAGCATACATAAATTTTTAATCAGGTGAGAAAAAAATAATAAAAATCTGCTTGCTCCTAACTATTTGTCTAGTTTGGAGCTGTGGCCTCGCCACAACGTGTCGCATATTAGTGGTCCATGCCAAAGTATTTCACCGGACCAGATCCATACCTAAAAAATACTGAGCTGATCAATGTTGAAAAAAAAGCCGAGGCTGCATTCGCATGACTTCAGTTTATAAATGACAACCAAACTCATGTTAGAAATTCTTAAAGTTAAATTTATCTTAATTTCTTCTTTTTCTATTCTTTTTTTCGAGTAGATAGAGGTTAAGGGCCTTGCCCGAGGGCTCAGCAACAGCATTGGGATTTGACCTTACAGTCTTCCTTTAGAAGCCCAACATTTTTGCCACTGAGCTCCACTCCATGGAGTGTTATATAAATAATTGACATAATACTTTACATAAATAACAGTTAAATAATTTGCATAAACACATCAGCTTCTGTAGCAGATCTACACAGAGAGGCTGATAGACAAAATAGGGTAAAAAAAAGGCCTTTTTTTAGTAAGCGCTATAGTAAGCGCTGTGGCCTTACACCTCCAGGGTTGAGGGTTCGATTCTTGCCTTGGGTCTGTGTGCACGTTTGAGTTTGTGTGTTCTCCCTGTGCATGGTGGGTTTCCTTAAGAGTACTCCTGTTTTCTCCTGCAGTCCAAAGACATGCAGAAACGGTTATAATTGGTGTTGCCCCTATACAATGTAAATGAGTGTGTGGATTCCCGCCACCCTATAAAGGATAAGCAGTTTAGAAGATGAAGATGAGGATTTCCAATTAATAATTTCTGGTGACGTTAATGAAATGATGACTTAAAAAAAATTATATAAAAAAAAAAGAGAAAGGTTATCGATAAACGGATGGAGACGTGATCAGTTCTGTTTAGAGAGTTTTTACTTTAACACAAGCAGTCAGACATGAAGTAAGACCGCTTCCATTAACTCGGCTGTCATTGAGCTGTCACTCATTTCTCCTTGTAAGTGTTATCAGAGACATGATGGTTTAAATGACTAATTTGTTTTATCGTTTAAGAAATACTGTTTGTTAGAAATATCACAATCAAATTGAATCCGCGTGGGAGCGTGGGCAGGATTGGTCAAAAACTTTATGTAAGTGGTGTTAAGTGGGCTAACAGTCATTCATACGCCTCTATTTTAGAATCACAAAGAGTAACGTAAAGCATTATTGTCAAACCCAGCTGTCATACACTATCACAGTCTTCTTTATAGCCAAACTATAATCTTTTATGGTTAAGAACTGAGGAGATAACTGCTGTTACCATTTTGTTATGTTAGTTGCTTATCCAGAGTTTATATAAATGAAACTTTACCAATTTTAGTTTGGTGGAAATCTTCTTCCACTCAGCCAATTAAAGCAGATCTATTCTGTAATATTTTCCCCATCACATTAACCGGTACAATCCCTATATTTAAATGACCTTTACCTCCACCTGGCCTAGTTAATCCCACACAGCGGACGTGTTGCCAGAATCGCTACACACACTGTCCCTATCTCTGAAATTAATCGCCTTGGCAATTGACATTAATACAGATACTAGACGCAAGAGACTTGGCCCTAATGAAGCGAAAATAGAGTGAGTGGGAGAGGGGTCTGAATCATGAGTGTATCAGGGGCCGTGGTAAACATAGACACGAAACAGCTCACACACACACACACAGACAAATGCACATACACCGGGGGAATCCAGTGGCTCGTTGCCACAGTATGGGCGGGCTGTAACATGTGTAGGTGATAGCGTTAAGATAGCATGACACAGCAGGATTTGTCATCAGGGGATTCCTATGGGTTCTCCATCCCCCCTACGACCAGAAATATTTTACAATCCGATCAGGATGCGAATGGTATTTTATTTTTTGATGTGGCCGAGATAGCAGTCTCAAGCAACAAACAGCACAACAAATTAGCTTTTTTGTTGTTGTTCTTGTTGTTTTTTGTGGATCGTAATCTCTACACCAACTCATCCTAAGATCATCATCTTTTCATAAGAAGAATCAAATAATAGTTGCATTTATTTATTTATTTTTTAATAATAAAAAAGAACCAACTCTGGATACGCCAGAAACCGGCACTTGGCATGCATGCCCGTCTTGGTAGCTCTTTCCATTTCACAGATATTTCATTCATATTGAAGAAGGAAGGCCATTGGCAGCACCAGTTGGGTGGCAGTTGGAGCAGCATGGCAGCAAACACTGAAAGTGAGAATGGAGGCTTGATCATTTGAATAATACTTTTTATAGACCAAAACAGAGGAAGTAGAACGTTTTTTTTTTTTATTCTTCCACTGCCTGATGCCATGACGTGTAGAGCTTGGCAAACGTGCCATAACACTCACTCTGTCTGTGCTGAGAACAAATTCACACTTGCAAACCCATCTCCTCTTTAATTTTTTCCCATGTCCAGTTAAAAAAATCTCCTATCAGAATGCCTTTCTAGACTTGGCTTTGCCTGTGGGTAACACAGTCCTGCTTTATACTGTAATGTTATTCTCTCAGTCTTGTCTTGGGTGCCTTTGCCTCCTGGGCATGATTCTCACTTGTTAAAGCTAGTCACTTCTGTCTTGCGTGCTCTTGAGAAGGACTTCTTTTTGACTACTTTACTGTCCTGCAGGCAGAAATGTGATGCTTCTCCAGAAATCAGGTTTGTTTTGCCAGATTCTTGTCCAAACGCCACATTCAGGTTTACACATTTCTCATTCATGCAAACACAAAAAGAAGTGCATAATCGCAGAGGCTTACTTAATTGTATTGCCTTTATTGGGTCTTTCATGATGCTTTACATATAGAATCCTAGAACATTAGAACCAGAACAACAAAGTTCATGTCATGTTGGTTCAAAAAAATGGTGGTACAATGGACCACATTTCCATCTCACATTTTTCCAGTGGTTCGAGTCTGAGCTTGAGGAAATCTTCCAACTGGGAGAAATTTTACATAGATTTCTTTCAAGTTCTTTCAGTGTTTTTTTTTCTTCCTTAACTCAATAGATACATTAGCTACATGGAGTTTCCTCAAACTGCAATGAACTGGTTTCCCATCCATGGTGTATTCCCACCTCCAGTATTTCTAGCATAGACTCTAGACCAAAATAAAGCTGTTACTAAAGACAAAGGAATTAAAGTAGTCTCTGTCAATGCATCTTTAACTTGAAGTCGGTCTACATACATCCTGTTCCCCTCAAAGTAGCCACGCATGAGGGATTTCCATCTGGGCAGGTATACTATTCACATGAGGGTACTTTCTAACATGGCAAACTTATTAATAGGGTTAGAAATGGAAAGTTAAGACACACAACACAAATTTTCCCTCAGACACATGATGCTGAGCTATATCACCGTGCCTGCTACGAATCAATGAACAGCCGTTCCGGTGGCTCCTGTGTGGATGGTTGTGCCATTCAGTCAGTACGGCATTGTTTCTGACTGCAGGGTTTCCCTGGCTCACTTTGCATACAGGGATTCCATGGAATTGCTCTGCTGTCACAGATCTGTTGAGCGAGGTGCCGGAAAAATTCAAAACCACCATGGGCATATAATCAAATTAGTTGTGTTTCTTTCCAGGCGGCATTCAGGCCAATTCAAATGGCTGTTCCTCGTCTGGAAGCTTGATTACACAACTAGGTATATAGATATCGGAAACAATGTATGATAGTTAAACAATGGCTGCGACATAATGCATTGATGAAAAAACGTCCAGCACAAAAAAAATAAACATTTCCAATACAACTCATATTGAATCATGTTTGGTTATTCCACTGTTTTGGACAAACAGGTGAGTATTCATTCATGGTTTATTTACACATGTTTAATATTACAGACATGGACTTTCCTGTCCTTTATCTGATAGCGTGTATAAATATAAAATGAGTACACAGAGTACTTTTTTCATTGCACCTGCGAGTGATTGGTCACTGTGTTTCAGTTTATATCATGTCTAGACGTGGCAAGTCATATTAATGCTCATGATGGCTGGATATTAATTCAACTATACAGCTCAACTGTGCAGACCTTATATTAATGATTATTATAAAATTATACTAAATTAGTATATTATTAAATACACCTACTGGCCACTTTATTAGGTACACCTTGCTAGTACCGGGTTGGACCAGTTTTGCTTTCCGAACTGCCTTAATTCTTAATGGCATAATGTGCTGCAGACATCCTTTAGAGATTTTGGTCAGAAAGAGAGTCTGAAATGATTTTAGCTTTGTGACATAGTGGTCATTTACAGTAAGGACGGGCATGGTCTGCAGCAATACTCAGGTAGGCAGTGGCATTTAAAATGCTCAAATGTGGTACTAAGTGGCGGAAAGTGTGGCGAAAAAGATCCCCACACCATTACACCATCACCACCAGCAGCTTTAACTATTGAGACACACCAGGATCGATCCATGCTTTCACATTGTTCATGCCAAATTCTGAATCTGAATATCATCAGAAACTGAGACTCGTCAGACCAGTCAACGTTTTTTCTAATTTTCTATTGTTTGATTTTTTTGGTGAGCTCATGTGAATTGTAGCCTCGGTTTCTGTTGCTGACCTGCTTCAAGGTTTGATGTGCTGTGTGTTCAGAGATGCTCTTCGTCAGAGCTCGTTTGTAATGAGATGTTACCAATGTTATAACAGATAAGTAACTGTTGCCTTTCCATCAGCTCAAACCAGTTTGACCATTCTGCTCCTCGTCCTCTGACTACAACTAGGCATCATCACCCAGCAAACTGTCACTCACTGAATATTAGATATTTTTTTAGACCATTCTCTGTAAAGCCTAGAGATGGTTGTGTGTGAAAATCCCAGTTGGATCAGCAGTTTCAAAAATACAACCTATGCCATGTTCAAAGTGAAACTTAAATCACCTTTCTTCCTCGTTCAGATGCTCAGTTTGAACTTCAGCAGATCGTCTTGACACCATGTCTACATGCTTAAATGATCACCTGATTAGATATTTGTGTTAACGAGAAGAACAGGTTTGTCTAATGAAGTGAAGGGTGAGAGTGTGTCACAAGGAAACGCCATTTCAGCCATTATTCTACCATTCACAAACCGTGACTTTTGAAAAATGATCCATTACGAAAACGTTGTACAATGTCGCATTGAAGAGCGGACCGAGACGAAGATATCTGGAACTGTGGCTGATCGTCACTTTAGGACGGGCTAAAAAAATAAAATAACAAGACAACAGGACACAGTTATGAGAGTAAAAACTCCCTTTATTCCTCTATATAATCCCCTGCTACACTAATGCACTTATCCCAGTGTTTCACTAGTGCTTGGACACAATCAAGGACTGCCTGCTTCACGTCTGAAACGCCGGCCTCCCAGGAACTCCTTTGATGGCTCAAACATGTTGAAATGGCTTGGATCGAGGTCAGGACTGTACGGGGGTTGTGGCAATAACCGAGTTGCATATGCAAGTGGTAATTGTGAATGATTGTGTGTACCGTTCCCACAGACAGTTGAATCTCTTGTGCAAGTGCATCAATTTTTAAGGGTCATTGACGTTCCCCTCGCTGACGGTTTGCGGAAACTACCACAGCGTGCGCCGAGCCACCTCGGCAAGGATCGTCTTGTCATACATAAGCGTACGGCCTTCTTTAAAAAGCTACTACCGCAGCTAAGAGTCTCACCACCGTAATAGCTTGTCTTGCCAGAAAGGGTACTTTTCTTAATTGTCTAAATTTGGTCCCCACCAAGATATAAAAACATAAGTTTGATTAATTGTGTCTGAGAACTAAACCGAATCAAGCTATTTGAGGTCTTGTGTTTAGAATGAGGTCACAAAGATCTAAATACTGGCAGAGGATCAAAGATAGAAAGCGAATGAGATATATCTTTATACATTTGCCTGATAAATTGTACATGTGCAGTGCAGCTGGGGAGAACTGTGTGTGTGTGTATGTGTACAATACCAAGTCAATCACACCACTAACCTGAATTGATCATTAGCACATTAAAGTTGCTTTTCCAAATCCAGCCCTTTGTTTCCAAACATGTGGAGTATTGATAGAGATGCTCCTCTGAGACACAACATTGGAATGCAAACCAATACTCCAATTCCAGCTATTCTTTTTTTTTTTTTTTTTTTACATATCTACACAGGAAACCTTTTTGAAATGACCAATTCCAATTGTGGTGCATTTCTTTTTGTATAAAAAAAAACATTTAACATTATGAAATTCAATTCTAAGAATGCTGATGTGGAAATGATGTTGGTCAGTTTTTTTTATCAGCAGCTCAATGGTTATATTTATGTGCTTTTATAATATAATATAATATAATATAATATAATATAATATAATATCGCAGCATAGTGGTGTGGTGGTTAGCACTGTCGCCTTGCACCTCCAGGGTCCGGGTTCGAGTCCCGGCCAGGCTCGATTCCCATCTCTGTGTGCATGGAGTTTGCCTGTTCTCCGTTTTCCTTCCTAGATACATGCAGATTAGGTTAATCGGTGTGTGTGTGTGTGTGCCCTGTGATGGATTGGCACCCTGTCCAGGGTGTACCCTCCCTCGTGCCTTAAGCCTCCTGGGATAGGCTCCAGGCCCCCGTGATCCTGAATACAGGATAAAGCAGTATAGATGATGAGTGAGTGTAAGTGATAATATAATACATTATACACAAGGACATGTTTAGTGGATTCACCACAGATTCAAACCAAATGGTGAGGAGATGTTTACTCAACACTTTTGGAAGGGTGTTTCAGTGGTAGAACTGTAGCTATATATATTATTTAACTTTAAGAGAGGGAGAGATCAAATGTGAGGCTGAAGATAACGGGATTTGCGGGCACTCTATTTGTAAATATAAATGGATACAAACAAATGTCATTATTTATTAAAAATAGGAAAAATAATTGGCAGAGTTCTGTATAGAAAGAATAAAGCACTTTGGGGTGTGGTGTTACTGGAAAATAATCCGACTACAATACAACAACTATATCATTGATGAGAACACTGCACACGTGTTTGATTTTTAAAAAAAAATCCCTATCTGTCTGTATTCATGTTATAAAAACAGTGCAGACAGTTTGGAAACCTTTGCATCTGCTGATATAAATTCACACCACATTATTAGACAAACTCTTCTTGAAATAGCGCTTCATGTAAATTTGTTGCCGAATATAAACATAAAATTACTCGGCCATGCAAGACAGAAACTTCACAGTGGAAACTTGACTATCACATTCACAAATATGACACTTCTCTTTCCCATTACGAAAAAAAAAAAAAAAGTTGTGAACTTGTGCCCCTCCTGTTACTCTAGGACGTCTGGCCGAAAGTAGCTGTGAGAGTATTTTAGTCGTAGTTCCATTGTGACTTCCGGCTGAGTTGTGGTGTCGGTTTCACCCCCCCCCCTTCTTCCTCTATTGGGCCTGACGTACTTCCTCTCTACACAGATATTTCCACACACTCTCTCCAAACAGCGCTAGTAGCCAGTATTTATCGTTCTCATCCATTCCTAGAGTCATTTATTGCTCTGTTTGGATGTCTTAAACACAAGCCTGAAATCCCCTGAGCTGAAAAAGCCCCAAACCAGAGCACGAGGCAGCAGTGCAACCGGAGGAGTTTGCCTGCAAAGTAAGAAGGAATGCACCGCTGCCGTGGCCTGGAAGTGAGGGGTGGATTATGCAAGAGTGGCAGAAGAGTTTAAAAAAAGTAGCGTGTGTGTGTGCTGTGAATACTCAACCTCTTCTATTAGTACAGCATGCAAATAAATGCTAAATACACTGCCTTAGAAATGTGTATACATGCAGTTTGTGGTTTTGTAGTTTCCACATTTCTGACCATTACAGAGCCTCATTACACACTCCCCAAGGAAAACTGATGAGTTCATTGCCCAAGTTTATTCAACATGTTTATGACACTCTCACGGCAGATTAAACATCCTAAAATACCCTAAAATACAGTTTTTGATTGTACATCAAGTAATTAAACCCTATTTCCAAAAATACATTTAATAGCCCATACACAACAATGTAAAGAAAACCCATGACTTACATTTATCTGGAAGAAAAGCATAACATTTTTTTTTTTTTTTTATGATGCTGATGGGTGCATAGTTGCACAAAGCGTAAGCTTAGAGTTAGATGTATGGCATCATCATCTAATCATTAAAGTTCTGGGTAAAAAACTGGATCGAGGCAACGGGACCGACAAGTCCAAACCTCTTCACAAATGCTTGAGGATCCCAGTTTCCTAAAGAGAGTAAGAAAAAAAACATACAACTTAATAAGCTGACTTTTCTTTACTAGGCAACATTTTTTTAATCCGAAGAGAATACACATAGTAAATTCCGTAGTGTTTCAGTCACATGATTGTTCTGTTGTGGTCACCATATTTGGAACTGAATCTGAGCATAAATAGAGAGGGAAGATGGCTAGAATTATTCATCCTACTTTGGAATAAACAGATACAAATCACATTTTAGCAGAGCTGATAAAACACATTGCTTCTATGCTTATACACTTCCCCGGAACTGTGAATTCCACTTAAACTTCCAAATATGCCAGATTTGTGTTTTTTTCGAATATCTTTTAAGCAACCCCTCACACACTGTTCTGGAGAGCCTCAAAGGGTTTTTCCAGGGGGTTTCATAAGGAAAATGAAAATGTCATTATTTGCAGAATAAATCAATACTGACCGACTGACACTGACTGATTAAATGACTGACTGACTCACAGACACTGACTGATTAACTGACGCATTTAATTATTAGCTGACTGACTGATACAGAGTGACTGGTGGATTGATACTGAATGACTGGCTCACATTGACTGACACCAGAGGAAGTACAAATACTTCGTTACCTTACTTAAATAGAAATTTTGGGTATCTATACTTTACTGGAGTAATTTTTTTTCAGACGACTTTTTACTTCTACTCCTTACATTTTCACGCAATTATCTGTACTTTCTACTCCTTACATTTTAAA
>JAOTRS010000035.1:3254068-3269567 GCA_028565755.1 Dinotopterus cunningtoni
TTCTAAAGAAGTCTTTTTAAACCCTAGTATCTATACTTCTACTCAAGTAATGAATGTGAATACTTTTGACACCACTGACTGACACTGATTGACTGCCTGACTGGCTGACAGACTGACCCTGATTGACTAACTGGCACTGAATGACTAATCCAGAGTGACTGACAAACTGACACTGACTGACTGACTCACACTGACTGGCTGACAGTCTGACCCTGATTGATCGACACTGAATGACTAATCCAGAGTGACTGACAGACTGACACTGACTGACTGACTCACAGTGACTGACTGACTGACTCGCTGACAGACCAACTAACTGACACTGAATGACTAATCCAGAGTGGCTCATGGACACTGACTCTAACACTAACTGACACATATGGACTTACTGACTGATTGACACTGACTAATTGGCTGACACTAACTGACAGACACTGTCCAACTCAATGACTGGTTTTCCTATTACAGTTAGTGTTTGAATTTTCAAACCCTTCCATGTAGCCTTCAAACCTCTGCTGATGTTCTGGATTTTGATTTGAGATGCTGCTTATGACTAAAATCATAATGATGGTGGGGACAGAGACACCGAGCTCCATATCATTCAATCACAATCACAAAACGGTCAAACGTTTTTTTTGTTGAGAATATTAGCATAACATTTCTGCCATTTTGCAGACACCTTTAACCTGGGTGACTTACATTATCCTCATTATACATCTGAGCATTTGCGAACTAAGGGCCCAACAATGGTAGCTTGGTCATGGATGGGATTGAACCTATGAAATTTTTAGCTATAACTTGACCACCCTTTGTTGCTAAGGTAAAACGGGACTTGTTTTGAGTTGGTCTAAAAGACCCACTTAATTTTCTCTAAATGCTTCTTGCCATCTCAGTCACCAAACTGAAAGCAGGATCATGGGATCAGGGGGGTCATGGAGATTCTCTGCACCCTGAAATACTGTGATCACATCTTGACTAAAATAAATGCTCAGGCTGTCGTGGTGCTTTAGATGGCAACAGGCGAACGAGAGCTTTTTGGCAGGACAATCGGGTACATACCAGTCCCTGCTCTGGCTGCTATGACAATATCTTATCCTGAAAATATCTTATCTTATCCTTATCTTCCTCTTCAATAGTAACTAACCGCACACACACACACACACACACACACACACATTTGGAACTATCGTCTGAAAAAAGCTGTATTTTCTCTCAGTTTATTTATGCAGAAAGACATTCATGTGATAAAATATGATAAATGGTAACTTTAATTCTAGTGAAAGATCTGCAGCGTAAAACGAATTTTTAATAGCCTTCGACTGGAAAATCCTAAGCAGCGGCGTGTAATCAATTTTCCCCCTCAAACAGAACAGAGATAAAAGATGAGGTTAAGAGGATGACCGAATTAGAAGTGGTTAAATCTCTATGACAATTTCATTCACCCACTTTATCTGTGTCTCAAACACACATGAAAACACTGATCAAAGACGGAAATGCAGCAGCGGTGAAAAAGGGAAAGCCCGTCGTTGTACTCACAGAACACCAGGCCACATCCTGGAACGAACAGTATCGTCTGTGTGTGTGTGTGTGTGTGTGTGTGTGTGTGTGTGTGTGTGTGTGTGTGTGTATGTGGTCGCATGTATGTATATGTTTGCATGCAAATACATGTGGGAGAGTGTAAAAATACGAATCGAAAAGAAAAAAAAAAAGAACTAAAAAGGTCATGCTCACCCACAGAGAGGAAGGCCAGTATTAATATAGCGACTGTCACAATTCCTGTTGCCCTAACCAGTACAATTACCATCTCACAGCCTTCCATTAGACCTGAGCCAGAGCAGAGATGTGTGACACAGCGAAGGGCACAGGTGGTGTTTAGATGAAAATAATAAGCCCAGACTAGGTCCTGCTTTTCGCTCAATTATAAGATTCTGGGAGTCAGGTAAGTGTGTGAGAACAGTGTGTCCAGTTCTATGGTGATTAAGTGTGAGAGATTGAGTAAGGGGACCTGGCATTATGAGGTCAGGTGACCTTTAGGCCTTCAGGTCTGAGAACAAGAGGAGATAATGTTCCGCCTCTTCACATACAGAGCCCCGTCTGACCTTACCGTTATCGGGGCACCACACACACACACACACACACACACACACACACTTATCTGACCATTACAAGATATTAACAGATGAGCGGCAGTGCCACGGTGGAGCCATCTAGATCCAATGAACATCAAGAGCACCCTTTTATCCACCCTCACAGGTTGGGAGAAACAGATGTAGCTAGTTACAGGACTGTTCCTGGGTATGTCTGCTATGTAATTATGATCGTCTTGTGCTGGATAAGTGATTGAGATGGGTGTGTCCTCATTTTGTATGCACCACATTTTAATTTAAGCCGATGTTTTGATCATTAGTGGGTCACGTGACAAAAATACAGGAATTTGTCGCTTCTCTGTGACATCCTTTTATATTTTAATATAATTCATTTCCTTTTTTTTTTGTATATTCTCTATTTGATCTGGTTGTGATGGAAGACAATAGAAAAGTGCTTTAATATGGGAGAAAATGCGCAAAACCCTCTCGTCTCCCACTCGATATAAAATGATGCTTTCCAATACACTTTAAATTACATTACAAAATACTCTGGTAACAATTACATTACCCTCATGTAGTAAGTCCTAATATGGAATTTGTTAGACAGGAGAAATGTTATCTCAGAAGTCATTAGCTGGATTTTTCTTTAGCCCGCTAACACGAGAGCAACGACCCCATAAACATTAAAGCAGCTGTTGTGATTCACAATCGATGTGTCAGGACTTCACTATGCCTGGGTTACATCAGCTGAACACACAACTAACACTGAAGAGTTAACAGGGTGGAGTGACTTAAAAAAATCTTTTATGCTATTCACATGCTAGGTTTTGCCTGCCTTCTTTTAAACACCCGTTTCTTCAAGCTACAGGTTGGATAAGGATTGGTCTAAAACCAGTTACTTAGTGAGCCTAGTCAAAACAATACGGCACAGCATATGAACCGAGAACTTCTTCGGCTTTCAGACTTGACCTTGAGGTGAAGTAACTCATTGTGCTTAGATGATTGACAGAAAAACAACAGCCTGTGCTTTCACTTTCTGCACTTCTGTCTGATTGGCTGGTGAGACTCGTTATTATCGGTGACCACAGTAATGCTGTCATCATGGAGCTGATTGGGCAACGTGGCGGATTTACTAACTATACAGATTTACACACAGCTGCAATAAATAGCACTGACAGTTTGTGTTTGGGCTAATTTCAGCAATGCACAGACACACACTTTCCACTTCCCTGATCTGTCGAGTCATGGAACAGATACAGATAGGAAGTGGGGAGCGATTGTGGTGACTTCTTTCTCTCTTCTCAGCCCGTTCCGCCCTCCCTCTTTCGTCGCGTTTGAGCAATACAGGAAGTGAAAGAGATGCCTGTTAGATGACACTTTTTATAGAACAAGGCTGTCCCCAAAGTCTCCATGCATAGAGGAAATTCACTTTAATAATTTTTTTTTTTTAGCAAAATCTAACCTTATTTACAAAATATCATTGGCATTTCCTTATAAACACACATGGAGTAGTCTCTCACTCATAATGAACTCGTTTTGACACTGGTGTCATGCATGTTACTGCACTTTGCATACTGTACGTTCCCTTATATGACTTTTTGGTGATCTGTTCCATGTCTTTTAACATCGTTCTTCATTTGTCACATGGTTTGGGACATGATTCAGTAGGGACACGGGTCAAGTGACGGTACACCATTTCTAACATATAGTGTCATACTGCTCTACTGGGCAATAGTTTGCTGATCGACAAAGAATCATAAATGTCTACATATGCACGTATAGGAGAAAGCTGTCGAGATCCTGAGGCGCTACACTCTCACACATCTTCTGTGAACATGACCTAGATTGCACTTTGTGCTCGAGTAACCTTTGTAGGAGGTGTGTTTGTGTGAGAGAAAGCATTCAGGGGTTTTTCAGATGTTAATATAGACAGTATGACTCATGAAAACATGGAGGACCGATGTGGCACGCTGCTCAGCTGCCTACACACACCCCCTCCGTTCCCTTTACTAAGCATCTTCAATTGCAAGAACACAGCGGCTCTTTCAACAATCCTATTAGTATCACCACATTACCATTACTGTACCATACTGTGTGAGATGCAAAAATAAAAAATGGAAAGATCAAGTCTTATACACTATATTAAAAAAAGTATTGGGCCGAACTTGTTAATTATTGAATTCAGGTGTTTTAATCAATCAGGCCCCTTGAAGTGAAGGACAATCTTAATGCTTTAGCATACCAAGACATCTTGGACAACCCTATGCTTCCAACTTTAAGGCAACAGTTTGGGGAAGGCCCTTTTCTATTCCAACATGACTGTGCCTCAGTGAATAAAGCAAGGATTATAAACACATGAGTTTGAGGAGCTGAGTGTGAAAGAACTTGACTGGGCCTAACACAGAGCCCTGACCACAACCCCATTGAGCACTTTTGGGATGAACTGGAATGGAGATTGAGAGCTGGGCCTTCTCGTCCAACATCAGTGTCTGAACTCATAAATGCTCTACAGAATGAACGGGCTAAACTCCAAGTGAAACACTTCCAAATATTGTGGAGAGCCTTCTAAAAACAGTTGAAGCTGTTATAGCGGCAAAAGGGGGACCGACTCCATATTGTAAAGTACATGTATTTGGATACAATGTCATTGCAGGTTTGTCCAAATACTTTTGTCCATATAGTGTATATTCTGCACATGTTTTCTATTATGTTTTTTTGTGTTCCTATGTTGGATGGGGTTAATATAACCTCTAAGCAACGAAACTGTAACCTTTATCCTGAGCATTTATGCCGATTAACATCGAATCACACAAGGTCCGATCACGTCCATGCTCTGTTAAGTTTCTAACAGGATTTAGCATTCTGATTGGTCACAACAGCTTTCCACACACTGTGTGTGTATCTCATATCAAGCATCTCTTAGTGTTGTAACGTTACCTCTGTGATTAATTTTCGTTCAGAAAATTACCATGAAGTACTCCCAAATTACTGTATTGTAATCACTGTAATTGGTAATTGGCGTTTGGACAGCGTTCAAACTGCATCATGTGCGCTTTCACAGAACAGATCTACTGTAATAGCAACGGTGTCTTAACATCCGTACCACCATGCCAAATAAAGATCACCACAATGTTTTTTTTTTTTTTTGACAGCCAAAAATTCCTGCTAAGTACAGACTTTTCTGACTATGGCTTTTGCCGATATCTTAGTTACATGTACCATTTAAAGTCACAAAAAGTAAAAAGCACAAACATTATGTTAAAATATTTCACTCTGACAATGGCACAAGAGCAGCACAAGTGACAATTTAATAAATGTCTGATTTTACTAAATGTATTGCACATGCTTGTTTCCATACTCTGTTTTTACCACCACATTTGTTAGACTAGAATGAAATCTATTTATGTCTGTCAAAGTACATTACGACCAAACCTGTGGTTTGACTCTTTCCAAGAATTTATCCCAGTGTGATCTGGCAAAATTCCCCAAACTGCTACACACTGTATATTTTCTTTATTCTGCTTTCTTAGTTCCTTATTTTAAGAAGAGAACTGCAGAAATTGGATTACTTCAAAAAACTTTTTATACAAGTAAGGCAAATCGATGATTTTGCTGTTTAACTGTTGAATAGTTTTTATGAATTTGAAATATATGTGAATATTTGCTTGATAAATTGTTTAACTTTGACCAAAAAAATTATATAGTGTTATCTTTTAACCATTATCTGATACCATTCATCCATCCATCCATCCATCCATCTAGGAACCTGAAATGCTTATAATCTAGCCTAATCTGAATGTCTTTGGACTGTAGTAGAAAACTGGAGAACCCAGAGAAAACCCACCAAGCACAGAGAGAACATGCAAACTCCATGCACACAGACCAGATGCGGGAATCAAACCCAGGACCTGGAGGTGCAAGGAGACAGTGCTAACCACAAAGCCACCTTGCCTCCATTACTGTATCTGATACCAAATCAGTACAATTCCCTATTTCTCTATACTTGTGAGTATCAGACTCAAACTTTTAATAAGGTGGTACAAGGGTATAAAATTGTAAAAAAAAAAAAAAAAAAAAACTTGCACTGGAGTTCAGGGAACTAAAAAACAGTGTTACCAAATATAAAGAAAGTTAATGAGAACAAAGAGGGTGGTCTTTCTCCCAAACTTCAGTCATTCCAAATTGAACCTTTCTGTAAATATCAAATGTTTTAGATTTATATTATTTGTTGCTGTAGGATGTGAGAAATAGTGGTCATGGAGCCTAATGCGTGTTAAGAATTATCATTAACGAGTAATCAACTACAACACTAATTCTAACACTGCTTTGCCACGCTGCTTCTTCCCCGCTATCAGACAATTAAAAGCGGAAAACACGCTTGCGTACTAAAGCTTCTGGTGGGGTACTGGGACAGGGCGGCTGAGCCGTGCGGTAGGCCTGGGTTTGGCCCTGGCAGCAATGCTTTTGATTAATGGCTGCATTGGTGGGTGGGAGAAAGGGCTCAGATGTGCCATTACCACACTGCACTGCTGCTAATGGCTTCAATTACTGCTCAGTCCCTGCTGCTGAGCTCGCAGGATCAACACACTGTGCATGTGGAGCGCTGCAGGAGAAAATAGCGAGGCACAGGTCTTCAGTGAACTGAAGATAAATGAGTTATTAGCAACTTTCTGGGGGCAACTAAAGTATTATTCAGATGGAATAAGCTTTCTGGACATACTCAGATCTGTTGCTTGAGGATATCTGTAGTGATAATTAAAATAAGTAATAAAAGATTACTGTATAAATCAGAGATGGGTGTGGTTTCACTATGTACAAGATGATTATTACTCACTCACTCACTCATCTTCTATACCGCTTAGGGCACAGGGCGGGGTACACCCTGGACAGGGTGCCAACCCATCGCAGGGCACACACACACACACACACTCACACACTCATTCACACACTACGGGCACTTTGGTAACGCCAATCAACCTAACCTCCATGTCTTTTAACTGTGGGAGGAAACTGGAGTACCCGGAGGAAACCCACCAAGCACAGGGAGAACATGCAAACTCCATGCACACAGAGACGGGAATCGAGTCTGGCCGGGAAACGAACCCGGACCCTGGAGGTGCAAAGTGACAGTGCTAACCACTACACCACCGTGCCACCCAAGATGATTATCATAATTTTAAAAATCCAGACAAACTACACTACATGGTCTGGCCAAAAAAAAATGAGTCGCACACTTCAATATGTCGTTCGACCGGCTTTAACTTTGACTATGGCATGGAATGTGGCAGGCCAACTTTCCACAAAGATTCCTCATGCTCCTGGAACCTTTATACATGATGTAATAGGGCCAATCTGGACTCATCAGACCACATGACCTTTTTTTCATTGCTCTAAGCCTTTTTTCTTGAGATTAGTCTCACTAACAAGTGGTTTTGTGAGCTCTCGCCACATTGTGCATGTAGAAATTATTGTACTTATTATAATTATACATAGCTGTAAAAATGATGAAACATTCATAAAGCATTAAAGTGACACAGACATTTAAGTGACGCAGAATTTTTTTCACAGACCATATTTCATCCATGAAGTTGGCGGTTCAGCACTATCCTTCCGTGTTTTAATATTGTGTTGAACATTTCTTAACCCAATTCCAGTAATTTAAGTTTAGATCTCCTCAGTGACTCCTTAGTGACTTAGTGAGTTCCGTATTTAAATGTAAGCAAATGTGTGATACTGACCATGTAACCTGCTTTGTGAAAAAAGGTCAGATTTTCCTCATGTCCAATGTGTCTTTTACTGAAGCGTGTGTACAGACAGCAGACTTCATCTATAACTGTTCATGCGGTTTTGGAAGCCTGAGGAACTCATGCCAGCTCGAAATGCACACTATTGTTACTGTAGTCAATAATGTAATTATTAATAAAAATTTTAAAAATGCAAAATTTGTTGTGTCCACGTTTGATCATTGATAGTACAGGTTTACTTTCATACATGTGACCTAAGACTGCAACTATAGATACGGTACATGTTGATTCTCTGAGAACGGCTTTTTAAATTGTCTGCATTGAATGTTGTACAGTTTATACTCCATGTTGTTTGGTGGGAAGGAAGCTTTACCTGGACTGTCTTTATAGTGAAAAGAATGTTTAAGACCCTTTTTCCAAAGTCATACTGTAGGTCATAAAGGTAAAACATGGCATAATCTTTCCAGAGTCCCTAAAAATGCCTGGCATTACTGACTAAATATCCTAATTTCCCTGGTAATAACCTCTTTATGTATAACTAATCCTGCTTAAATAGGGTTTAAGTCCACTGAATGCCTTGATACATTTATAAGAACAGGTATACTTCAAAAATAAACAAAATTAATAATAATAATAATAATAAATAAATAACAAAAAGATGTGAGGACTGCACAACTTGGCACAGTTCACATCCTAATTTAATCATTCAATCCTGTTTTCAGTAGTCACCTTCTGAAATGTTCTCGACTCCAGCCCATAAACTAAAGATGCCTGGGTTTCTGTGCTCTTAAAGCAGAAAAAGTGCTCGTTTTAGATACACATATCTGATTATTGGCTTACGTGCTAATCTACGGTGAGCATTATGCTAACACTTGACTTGCACTTCTAAATGAATGCACCTGACTTTTCAAGAATATAACAGAGATAAATCAGCTCAGGTTCAGAGAAGCAGTGCAAATGCCATGAGTTCATAAAGTCGGTGTAGATGCTGTGCTACTGTTTCACCCACACACCTAACAAACAGAGGCACTTTACTACCTACACACTTCTTTTTAACCAGAGCAACATGATTGTAAGACCATGGCAGGTAGCGTACGTGTAAATGACCTTATTACATGTGGACAATGCACTGATTAAGAGAAAATGAGTACTTAAATCAATATCTTATAGTCATAATTGAGTGTAAGGGAACATTTAGCATTTAGGTATAAACACATCCCTGCCGTTTACATTCTTTAGTACTTTTACAAAATTTGCATTTATCTTTTGTAACGATTTTTTTTTGAGGTATAACTTATTCTAACACATGTAAACTTACATGACTTACAATTTGACCTACATAACAGAAACACCCACACATCAATAATGCCAGGAATATTATGAAATAATTACTAATAATCTAAATGCCTCGGCAAAGTTTTAAGCACACATAAATACAGCAGAAATAAAATCTCCAGGCCACACACAAATTACTGTGAAAACGTCATTTCCCCTTTCCTGTTAAAAAAATAAAAAAATAATAAAAAAAAAATATTTGTCACAATTAAATGGTTCAGATTCATCAAGCAATTTTAATATTACGCAAAGATAACCCGAGTAAATACAAAATCAGGAACGGTGCTAATACGTTTTTGCATGGCACTGTATATAATAAAGATTGTGCAAAAAACGCTGACTTGTAAATTATGCAAAAACTCCAAAAAAACATTAACACTATTATTTTTGGTGGCATGGTAGCTCAGTGGTCAGCCCTGTCGCATTGCATCTCCAGGGTCCGGGTTCGATTCCCCCCTCTGTGCGCATGCAGTTTGCCAATTGTCCCTGTGCTTGGTGAGTTTCCCACTCGGGTGCTCCATTTCCCTCCCACAGTCCGGAGACCTGCAGATTAGGCTAACTGGCATTCCCAAATTGTCCGTAGTGTGTAAATAAATGAGTGTGTATGCCCTGTGATGGATTGGCACCCTGTCCAGGCTGTATCCCACTATGTGCCCTAAGTCTCCTAGGATAGGCTCCAGACCCCCCGCGCCCCTGAATACAGAACAAAGCGGTATAGACGATGATTGAGTGAGTGAGTGAGTGAGTGAGTGTGTAAGTATTTCTTATATTATAGCACATACCCTATAAACCCTAAAAAGTTTTCTCTCCCCCCAAGGCCCTAACAAATATCAAACCGAATTCTCTGGGAAGAGTCTTTAAGTCATCTCAAGGTCATTTTTAAAGAATAAAGATAAACAAACACGCTGCGTCTTTATAAGAAGCTGTTCAGTAGATAATGGAAGGATTCGTCAGGCATAAATATGGAAAAAAAGAAAAACAGCTAAAGACAGGAAAACACAAAAGTCTTGCCTAATATCACAACATACACACTATTTTTCACACTAGCAATTCTTGGACACTCTTATCAAATCCCCCACTATTTCACATTATACACTTATGATAAATAATTCTGCATTTTAAACAGGTAGTAGAAACTAATAAGGTTTAGTAACAGTGGCAGGAAGAGTATACAAGCAGGAAAGGAAGCATGCTTAGTGACAAAAGTTGACGTCACTGCTCAGGGCAGAAGGTCACGTTTATGGTATATATATAGTCTTTAATAGAATCTAGATCTAAATTAAGGATGTCCTGCATTTTTGTCACTGTATGTACCTGTGAAGAGAACACAGAGAGAGAGGAGAGAGAGAGAGAGAGAGATGGAACTGGCACAACAGGGAGTGTGAGGACTTCATGTTCATTTCTCCACCTCCACCATGCCGCGCCCACAGCCTGCGGAACCCCTGGCACTGAGACACGCACGTAACAACGTGACCTAGAGAGGTTGTGTGGAGGAGTGGGGATTCCCCACCAACATGCTTTTCCCTGCCTACTGCACACTGGCCGCCTCCATGCACCCCCACTGTCACTTGCGCAACCACCAGCTGTCACTATCCATCCACTGACCCACATTGTACTTCCCACACACACACACACACACATATATACACGCAAGGCCTGCAGTCTGGGCGCCAGGCCCGATCTTCACCTCTTGGCGTCTGTAAGAACAGTAGAAGATCAAAGCTTGGAGAGCGTCAGTGCTGGAGTCGAAATTGAGTTGCTCAGGATTAGGGGAAGTGGAAAATGACCATTAGGTCTAAACAGACATACATACAGAGCGCGCACACACACACACACACACACACACACACACACACACACACACACACACACACACAAGGACCGGGACAGAGACGGAGTGTGTGTTGAAGTCACCACTGGGGAAGTGGAACATGATCATTAGACGACTCCACACCCACAAGCGAAGACTCCAAACTCTTCAATCAGATCAATTAAGCAATAAATGTCATAGCAGCATAAGAGCTGTGGTCACTGGCCACGCGCAGATGACAAGCACTAATCTACATACATCCTTATTACACGGTGACAGCACTTCCACGAGTGCATATGTCTCGCTAAACCGATTGCATTTCAATCAACAATCTGGAAAGAAACTTCTGCGGTGACCTTCACCTGAAACGACATGTGGTCGAATGCAAAGGGAAGGCCGGACGCGCTTCATGTTTGTCCCTCAAGCTTCATGTGTGACTGAGAAAGTAAACCTCTCAACCACTCAGGTAACCCTTTTTTCCAGTCTCGACGCACACCTCTAGTCTCAACATGATGATCTGTAAACATTTCTGCCAAGCTTTCTACAAAGCCAATACTGAACATCATATTTTTATCATTGTAGTTCATCTCATTCGATTGCTCGATGCACAGCTAATACAGATGGCGTATCTAAGAGAGCTTTTGCATTTTTTTTGTGCTTCAGAACACATTTCTTTCTAGCATAAAGGAAATATATAAATTTAGTCCTGTCATATATGCTGCATGTAAAGTATAATCAATTGCAAGGGTGTGTTTTAGTCTGTGTGGTCTAGGAGTGTGTTTGGGAATGTCCTGCTATGAATAACTTGTGGTCAGATGTAGCAGCTGACGCCTTGGGCGATGCATTTTAAAACAATACCACCTTTTTTGCTTTAAAGCGATGAAGCTTTTAGAAAGCTTCTTAAGCTTTAATGATAAATGGTTGGTATACTACGAATCTGGATAATTCACCAGTAAAATACAAACCTACAATGTTTTATAGCTAACAAGCAGAAAATGAGAAACCGTTGTGGGAACGGCCTCAAACAAACCTTGAATGAATGAATGTGTGTAATGCCTAAGAAAGTGTTAGCTTGCTTGACGGACCGGACCGAACTCAGGATTAACACTAGAACTGTTATATTCTTTTAGTCTTTCAGCTTGGGTTGTCTAGTAGTCTATTGAGTATATTACATTAATGTTTTTTCAACAAACTGACCAAAAATGATCGAATTAACTGAGCGATTATCTCAGCGAATGAAAACAAAAAACTTTAATTCTATTTCCTGCAAAGTGCCTCAGGGAGGAAAAAACAACAGTTTGGCATTATTTCTGGGTGTTCACCATCAAACGTCCTCAGCCACTGCAGGGTGGAGTGGTATTTAAGTGTTACTACACATTTCTGGAGCGATACACCAGCAACAATTTGGAAAATTAAAAAATAAATAAATAAATAAAATCCATGAATGTTCTTAAATCCATTTTTGTTATAAAAAATAATGATAATAATGATAATAATAATAATGATAATAATAATAATAATAATAAAAACAACAATATGAATTCTAACCTAAGATAAAATGCAAGGTTGGTATGGCTGATATTTTGGAGTCCCAATTTTAAATGAGACAAATATCTGAGGTTACCAGAAGTAAAAGTGTTTGAGATAAAGTTCAATTTTAATTTAAGCAAAATTGATTCCACGGTGGCGTAAGGGTTAGCACTGTCGCCTTGCACCTCCAGGGTCTGAGTTCGATTCCCCGCCTCAGGCTCAGGCTGCGTGTATAGTGCATGTTCTCCTTGCTTGGTGGGTTTCCTCCCGCAGAAGAGGTTAGTTGGCGTTGTGAGTGTGTGTGTGTGTTTGCCCTGTGATGGATTGGCACCCCACCTAAGGTGTACAATTATCCTGGGATCGGCTCCAGGCCCTGCGTGACACTGTATACAGGATAAACCGGTACAGACGAGACGATGAGTGAGTGAGTGATTCCACAATCAATATTCTTAAGCGTGACGTATTACGGTTACATCAGGTTCTCTCACACATGCACTGCACTTAATTGTGACCTTATATCATATAAGAAACATATATCCAAGTTCATAATCACTGATTAAACTGAAACATACTTGTGTTTTATACAAACTCTACAATATGTGCTCAAGTCTGTTTAACTCTCAACTCTGAACATGTCCGTATGTTTGTGCTAAACTCATTCTGACACAACTTTCTCGAAAAAGGTCTAATTTTATGAAAAGATCTTCCAGAACGTAAAAAAGAAACAAAAACAAAAACTCTCCAAAGTGCAACGGCTTCAAGGTGGATTCCGTATCAAACAGCCTTCGTGTTAATCAAGTAGGACTGGCTGCTGACGAAGGTGTCAAAACTTCAAACGCCGTGAAGCGCGCCTCTGACAGTGGGCCTGCGCTGGTGAGTCTCAGGACTGAGCCGAAACGCTCACTGAGTGGCGCAGACAGCATGACACTCCCCCTACACACACTGCTGGCCCACATACTTCACACACTAGGGAGAGGGGTGCAGAGGAGTACAAAGTCAAAGACAAACAAGCAAACACTGAAGGGAGCGAAGTGGAGTCTGGGGAGACTCGGAAAGCAGACATTTTACTTCGACTTCTGTTTGAAATGGAATTGATTTTTGCATGCAAGTGCAGACACGCTGTAATGTCGGGTTAAAGGCAAAATATATATTTTAATAAGTCAATCCAAAATGTAGGAAATAATAAAGCTTCTTAGTATAGTATGTATCGAACAGATATGGCTGTAGAGTCATACACACGTGTATGAGATCCACAGCAACGTCCTGATAGCTTCACAAACATGGGTTAAGTTCGTTAGAAGATTCAGACTAAATTTTTTTTTTCAGTTCATGAATTGAAACACTGACAATGAAATCAGCTTAAATGATGCAGCATTTAAGTGTCGATTCTCGTGATTCAAGCTTCTCTACTGACTTAAGTTCCATCTAAAATCAGTATATAATACATATATAATGCATCAATGTTGGCTCAGAGGTTAAGATCCTGTCCTATTGATTGGAAGAGTGAGAGACTGGGCGAGCCTGCTTCAGGGGTGCTCTACCACAGCTGACCCTGACCTCTGATCTAAACTACCCTCAAGGCTATGATCCGAAGAAGGTTGTATGTGACAAAGCTCAAGTAAAACATCTTAAACATAATATTTTTTTTTTATATTTGATTTGCTTTATTGTGCAGTTCTCCTAATTTTTATACAATAAGTGGTTTATAAAAAAAAAAAATCTTTGTATGGAAACACTATAAACCCGTTTTTAATTAGTGTTAATTGCTGACACTTTTTTTTCCATCTTACTGTTATTGTTTTCTGGTTATATGTAACTTTCCATTCAGCCATCTAGGAACCTCTGTAGTCCAGCTAGGGTTCGTGGAGGCCAATGGTGACCGTTGTATTTATTTCCATTTCTACGACCGTCAACATTCACAAAATTCACTACGGGCAAATTGAGAATGACAATTAGCCTAATCTGTATGTCTTTGGACTGTGGGAGGAAACCAGAAAACCCGAAGGAAACCCACCAGGCATGGGGAGAACAAGAAAACTCACAGACCAAATGTAGGAATTGAACCCGAGGCCTGGAGGTGCCCCGAGCGACAGTGCTATCCACTAAGGATATAGGTCACTTATATACAAAAATATATACATTTCTAATTCATAAAAAACAAGTTAATTATATTTTCTATTGGGAGAACAAATTAAAATCCCATAGAACATTAGTAACCAAAAAAAAAAAAAATCTGACTATTGACCACTAGTTCACCAGTGAAGTTAATATCTCCTGCCCCAATCTGCACCCTTAAATGAGGATGGACTTTTACAGGTTATAAAGGACTCTGTCTCCACGGTCCCCACCTCATTCGTTTCAAAATACTCAATCATTGTGAACGGGTGTGACGAGAAGGGGTATTAAAGAACTCACTTGAACAAATGAATGGCCGCAGGCTTCCTGCCAATTAATCTAATCTTGTCTGTTATTAGTTCTTGCGAGAGGCAAATAAGGAATTTAAAAGAATCTATAATCCATCAAAGACTGACAAATGTATATAGAATTCTATTGAACAAGTAAAAATATATAGAACACGCATTTGAAAGGAGGAGTGTGTAGTCATATGGCAGGTCTACAGAACTGAGTGAAATACAATAGAACATACAATTTAAAGGAAAATGTCTATAGAGTTCTATGAATGTTCTACCGATCATGTAGGTTCTACAATGTTTTTACTCAGGTCTGTAGACCTACTGTATGATAGAACTCTATAGAACTGAGTAAAAATATGATAGATCATGCATTTAAAAAAAGTTCTATAGTGTTCTTTTGCAGGACTATAGAGTGTTATAGAACTGAGTACATTTTATATAAGCAGTTCTATTGTTCTATTACAGGTCTATAGAGTTCTACAGACTGAGTATAATGATAGAGAACATGCATCTCATTGCAAAAGTTCCATATAGTCCTATTGCATGTACAGATTTTTTACACAAATTAAAACAAAACAC
>JAOTRS010000035.1:3276181-3290214 GCA_028565755.1 Dinotopterus cunningtoni
AAAGGTGCATGATTGCAAAACAAGTGTTAAACAGTGAACAAATAATAGACTTCAAACAATTACACAAACTACAGTACTTAATGGCAAAGACATTATTTTGTTTAGTGTTACAAGTTAATGGTCAAATAACTTTCATATTTATAACACTATCACACTCGTTATCTTACAGATTACTAATTAGCCAAACCAACAAACTAAAGCAAAACACATGAAAAACAATAGAATATCATTTCATCTCTCTTTCAGGGTGAAGTTTTTCTTGAAATGTAAAAAAAAGAAAAAGAAAAAAAAGTCTCCATTCATGAATCAAATAGTTGTTCTGAATCAAAACCCACCTGCACTCTAATACAAGTTCTTATGAAACAACAACGAATGTTACTTCAGTGTGCTGCAGCTTAGAGATTTTCAAACAAAGGGGAGCTGAAAACGAGGACGGGCAACAAAAGTCGATTGTTTCAATTCCAAATCCTGGACAAGACAAGACAAAAGAGAGACAGCGCTCCAAAACAGGAATCAAACAGCTGGAGAGCATGTAAACATGCTTACATGCCGGAGCTGTCAATGACTTCATTATGTTTGAGGTGTCAGAGTAAAAGTGTGTAAAGTGGCCTTGAGGCGGCGAGCCGTGGTGCATGGCCTAACCCCCCCACCACCACCACCACCCCTGTCAGAGCCGACGAGTGCCGGGTCTCATCTCAGAGATCTGCAACAATTCATTTGCAACAATTACACTCGAAAGTGCAAGGAAGCTTTATTTAGAAGAGCCGATGGGTTGCGCAGCCTGTGGAATCCGGGGTGCCGTTGCCATGGCAACACGTAGTCAACAGTATTTGGAGAGCGGTGTGCGCTTTTCCACGCTCCCACTTGGTCTGGCTGCGTTATTCTTGCTTGCCCCTTTCACAGAACAGCCCGCGCCCTTTTTGCACTTGTGTACTTTATAAATCCCGCACTGCAACAGCGAAAGGGCAGAGCCGAGAGGGTTCTAACAGCGCGGTGCTGTTGAAGAATCGCACAGTAGCTGTAAGGTTGCGAAGCTGTACGGGTCAGAACATCGCTGATGTGGCTCAGAATACATGAAAGACAACGAGAGAAAGACGAGCTACTCGGGTTGTTCAAAAAAAAAAAAACACCCAACAACGCTGGAGGCTGACGATCATTAACAGTAACAGAAAGTAACTAGGACTTAAGTGTATGAAATAAATAGTTATTTTCAAAGAGCAGTGCAAATGCAACATTATTTGCTCGGTATCAGTTAAAATACATTTTCAGTAGCTTCTTTTCCCTTATTTATACTGAAAATACTTAAAGTCTCAAATTTAAAGGTTTTGATTTATGTGATGTAAATGAAAAGGTCGTTGATTAATTTTCTGAAACAGCAGCTCTCACAGCCAATTTGAAATAGTATGTACAGTATTTATTAATGTTCTCGTTAATCAGGGAGCTGCTGTCCATATACCTCTCCTGAAACGTCTGGGAAAGTGAAATGTCTGTATCATTTTCAAAGCAGAAGCACATTCACAGTAAACAAAAGCTGCATTTTTTACTCAATGAATAAAAACTTCAGATAATTATTGTTGTGAAATGTTCTGTAGAAAAACCCTTATTTTACATTTATGGGATGAGTTTTAGTGGCAGTGCTAGGTAACAATAACACTTAATAAATCAATTAAAATTAAATAAATAAGTAAATTAATAAAAAAGTAAAGTCCATTATGTAATCCTGCTGTTGATTATTTTCCTAAAACAGTACTCTCCTAAGTTTATTACTCCTTGCTTATCAAAACAATATAGAAACACTGATCTCTCTTGAAAAAAATAATACATTTTGCAGAATATTCTTGTTTTCTTAAACACTATGTATACCAACATACACCGCCCATGCACAAAAAAAAAAAAAAAAAAGATTGCACATGCCAATATTTCATTGGACTGTCTTTAGCTTTCTTTCCTGTGTGCATCTGCCAAATTTAATCCGTTTTTTCGACCACGGTGCTTGAAGTTGGCGGTTCAGTGCTATCTATCTATGGTTTATTCATGTGTTGGTCAGTTCTTAACCCAATTCCATTTCAATAATCTCCTTAGTTGTTTTCTTAGCTTGATGCGGACCTTCTGGCTGTTAAAGAAAAGAGAAGCTACTCACTGCATCAAGTTAGGGTTAAAATATATACTGTATATTTTTTATATTTTCTTGTTTAAATCCAAATGGCCCAAGCAGTTTAAGTACAACATCAACAGCAGAACTATTTCAGTTTTCAAAGACATATTTTCATGCCAGGGTATTTCAGATCTCTAAGTACAATCACACCCTAAAAAGCAGGAGTAGCTCAGCGGTTTGTGAACAGAAGCTAATATCCCCCACCTTAGAGCATGACCCTATGGCCCTTAACCCTAAATGTGCTGTACTTTGTAAAATTTCCTCTCTGAAGATAAATGACACTAATAATATTAAATTATCTCCACAAGCTAAGGATATAAACTCTTGTTAAAGTCCCCACTGTAATACCAAACTTCCATCACAACTTGTTTGGGTGACAAGTATTCATAAACAAATTCCAGCATGGCAACTATTTCCATGACATTTTCACCTGAAGGACCAGAATGCCCCTTGGGAAGGGCTTCTGGGGGCATTACTGTGTATAAGTGTTAAAAAAAAACTGACTTAGGAACAGGACCAGTTCCATAAGAGATTCTAATAACCCACACTTGAACTTGAACTTTAAATATTCAGGGGCCACATTGGCAAAAAAAACCTCTTCGTCCATGACGACGTGCCAATGCAAGTCTACATCTTGAAGATTACAAGCAAGACTATATTTAGAGTTTTCAAGCTAAAATGGATAGCAATTTCATGACAACTATTCTGAGCAGCACTAAGGAGGTGTTAGTTTGAAGCTGTTAGTTTCTTTTAAAAAACTTTCTGTCTCAGCAGCTACAGTATGAACTTACAGATATTTTGTTCATAGCTGCTGAACAGTTTGGGACACAAGTACAGCTTTTCAGCAGGTTTAAAGGCTAAATGTGAGATAAGGGATCTTATGGGTAACAAAATTACTAATTGTGTAGGATCTTATATACTGTACAATTGGCTACTAATTGGCATAAAGTCTCTCAACTTTCTCTCGCCGACTTTTACAGTGTAAATGAATAGATCGCTGCTATATGTCTGTGTCACTGGCTTGAACTCTGAGTTAGTGATATGGTTTTGTTCTGTAAATATGGCTTCAAAACAATCAACAATCATATATCCCAGTGGTCTAGTTAGAATTCGCCTCTCATCGCTGTGGCCCGGGTTCGATTCCCGGTCAGGGAAAAAGATTTAGCAGCAGCGCTGGCTCAAACGGTTAAGGCTTTGGGTTACTGTTCGGAAGGTTGGGAGTTCAAATCCCAGCACAGCCAAGTGACTACTGCTGAGCCCCTGAGCAAAGCCCTTAACCCTGCCTGCTCCAGGGGCGCTGACCCTGCGCTCTGAACCCAGCTTTCCAAATTGGGATGTGCGAAAAAATTATTTCATTGTGCTGTAGACTGTTATTGTCATTTCAACCATATACAGTTCAGTACACAAGGTTCTACATATATACAACATAAATCAACAAAACTAACTAGCCAAACGAGACAAGACAGATTGACATTTTTAAATTAACAGAAAAACTATCTAAGTCCTATACAAAAGAGACAACATAAAGTGTACGTGCAAACAAGAGCGATACATTTCAATACTTGGTGGGGATGAGGTAATGAGTTGAGGTAGTGGGAAGAGAAACAGTAACCAGTAAACAGGTAAATGTAAAGAGTATCTTATATAATCGATTGATGTGTGTGTCCTATAAAGGGGTGTGTGTGTGTGCTTGTGCCCTGCGATGGGGTTCCAGTCCCCTGGATTGTTATATGATCTAACACATCTCACAAAAAACAAACAAACAAACAAAAAAAAAAAAACTGGCCAATACAGTTCAGCTGCAAGCGATGATGTTCTGTCCTAGCACATGCACACTCCAGACATTATGCTAAAATATGAATTTATAAAATAGGAGCAAGTTTTTATCTCTTGTCTGGCTGCCTGTTTGGCAACTGTGGTTCAAAAACTAAAATTCCCAGACATAAAATCTGCTTGTCTCAGGCACCTAGGCTACGAATCCCTGTAACGTACTGTTATGTATCTATACATGTATGTATGATATACAGTATGTGTGCATGCATGTATGTTAAACATAATAAATACAGATAGCAAAACCACTGAACTGGTAGTTAAACTCCACAGGCTTTGGTGGTAAACATCCTGTACACATCTATTTAAAAACACAAAACATGATATGTGACCTCCATCTGCATTATTTCAAACGAACGTGAATATGCTGCGTATAATGCTTCAAGTACCGGTCTCGTTTCGTGAGCTACTCGAATTATAGAACAAACCCAATGACCGATTACAATGGAGTTGAATAACAGAGACATTTTCAGTGTTATTTAGCCCTCAGAGCATTATTCACGTGCGTGTGTTTCGAGAGCTCTTAAAATAATCTGCACTTATACAACACAAAACAACAAACAGCTTGGGAAACACACACCCCCACACACACACTGAACAGATTCTGAACTTCTGGCTTGGTTTCTTTCTTTCGTTCGTTCTTTTTTTTTTTTTAAGCAAACAAAAGTAACATACTCTTTTTTTAAACCTCATAAAAAAAGTTGATCCATAGGAATGCTGTACAAATTCTTGCATTTTACTGTTTTTAAAATCCGACTCGATAAAAACGCTTCTCGTGGCGTTCCTGCTCAAGTCAAAATGCACCTACTAATGTAGGCCTTAACAGTGTGTTATGTAATGCTTAATCAGATCCCCCTCACTGTGTGTGTGTGTGCTAATGAACTTTTGCTTTGTGTATGCGTGTGTGTAAGTGCGATTCGTGTGGCGGGATCCTCCACCAGACCCAAACAGGTGGGCGCACTCGTTTAGGGGAGGGTATGAGGGATTCCGCTGATGCCCACCCACCTCCAGGCCTCCTTGTACCTTCTCTTTTTTGTGTGTGGGAGAGTAAGAGAGAAAGCAAGCAAGCGAGCGAGCGAGCGATTCACTCTTTCAGCCTGAATTACTCATTCATGCCTCCCTGTTTCATCTTTTCTTTTTTTGGCCCTCGTCCCTGTTCTGTTCTTTCCTGAACATCGTTCTTTATATTTGTGCCTCTTAGTTAACTCTCTTATGAATCTACCTTCATTCTTCTTCTTGAGCCTTTTTTGGAAGAATTACGCATATATGAATAAGGCATGGGCTGATGAGAGAAATTACGTCATGCAACGGCATTGATGAAGCAAAGTGCACTCTGACCTGTGTTATGTGAAACCTCTTCCGCATCCTCCTACAAGTAAACCGATAAACATAATTAACAGTATCTTTAATGATATTCATGAGCAAAGTGTTTGAAAATTTAAAAGTAATGTGCCATGAATTGGTTACCCGGTAAGGTATTTACTGTATGAGCGTGGAGAAGTGAAGCGAGCTGAGAAACTGTTGTGCATTTGAGATCGCCTCAGTTCTGCGAGCACGAGGCACTAAAACACAAGTGCCAGTGTAACGCACTAAAATATCCATTGACAATACATAAGCTACTAACTCTTCTTCACCTTACATATAGCAAAAGACATAACAGTGGCTTCTCCATTCATTTTTAGGCCTGCACTCTTTTGACTGTGGTTTGTACTGTAAATTCACAGTCAAAGTTCACCTCAATACAATTAATGCAAAGCAAAATGATCAGCTAAAGGAAAAGCTAATCTGTCTCATTCTTATTCAATGTCCTTTTCCTTTCTGTGAACTGGCTTTTCTTGTCAGGAAAGCTTTATTTGGTTTAAGTTTGATTTGACCGTTGCTTTGGTGTAAGTTCCTGGAGTGATAAACTGGCTAAACAACACTCTTTACTCAGTATTATTTCTATTCCTATCAATGAATTTCTCTTTAGCGTGAAATTGTTTTCTCCATCCTGATCTTCCTAATCTCGTGTCATGACCCTGCCTCCATTCCTCTCTTAGGTGCGGCTGATGTGTCTTCTCCTCACTCCTCCAGCAGAGGGAACAGGGGGGTCTCGCTTGATCGACACCACAACAGAAGGGCTGAGACACTGAGTGTCTGAGAGAAAGCGAGCGAGAAAGTGAGAGAGAGACAGAGAATACCAAGAGAGAGAGAGAAGGAAGGAGGTATGGAGAGAAAAAGCATGACAGATGGTGTTCACAGCTCTATTTCTGAGGCTGGACCTCTACCATGAGCCTGGTCCCCCTCCCCCTCTTCTTCTCTCTTACACTTGCTCACTCGTTCTATCCAAAGCCTTCCTCTTCCTAAATGAACCGCTAACTGCCTCCACTCGTGGCCTTTCGCCGTCGCTCTTCACATCTCCTCCCTCACTCTTTGCTCCAAGTCCTTTAAATTATACCACACTAACTCATTCAGAACCCCAAAGCGCTGCTCTTTCCAACTCTTGTACTCCTCCCTCTCCAAAAGACCTGTTCCAACGGGCTGTCTGTCCCTCGTTCGTCTTGTGAGGCGCTGCATCGCTCGCTCGTCTGTGCTACAAAAAAATTTGTCATGTGATTGAATTACATAACCCAAAGCACATGCCAATTAGAATACCATCGTTGGCAAGTCTTTGATTCTCATCTTAATGAGATTAGAAGCAACATGGCACAGCGCTAACGTGCCATCTTCTTCCATTTCTTCTGTGCTCTTTAATGGGTTTATTGGAGGATTAGCTAGGTGTTAGTACGAGACAAGATTCGGCCTGGAAACTGACGTGTTTCCAAAAACATGTCGGCGCAACTTTAGCGAGAGGAATTCTTTCCAATGTCATTCACATTCAAATCCTATAAAGACTACCTGCACTGAGACAGGATTACACGCTAAATCGTAAACCCACGTCCCTTAAACTGGAGTCAGGGCCTAGATTAAAGCTCTTCTCTATCGCTGACACAACACTTTAAAATAAATCACCGAGTGCAAAACAAAACTGACTATTGTGCTAACCATGTGACCTCAAGCTGAAATCGTCACAGTGACTCATTATGATTCATTTCCATATTCGCATTTATCGCTGCCCTGAGCACTTAGTGGAGAAATGTGGTTACGTGGTTAAAGAAGGCCGGAGACAAATTGTTAATGTTTCATCATAAATGTGTTACATTGTGTCCGATCTCTCTCACTCTGAAGTTCCCACAACACTTTACACTTTCCTTTCAAGACTATATGTCGTGCACTTCTTTTCTCATCCATTTGACTCTGCGTTTTTTGAGAAGAGCTGCGTGGCCGAAGGGAAACCCCCGTTCTGAGTTCCCTAGGTAACCCTGGAAAGAGTGGGCTGGAGAAAAGGGGGCTGACTGCCTGTCTGACTCATTTGGAGGGAATCCTAAAACAGGACTCCTGCCCACTCTATCATCAAACTAATGTGCGCACATGAAGCACTGAGAATCAGACACCCATTCTTAATCCGCATCCGGCATCATAACACTCTCCTACACAAAGATATCATATATGTATGTATATTTATATATATTGGCATTACATCCCCTAGGTAGCAGGGAAACCCTGCTGTTTGTGTGTGCGTGTGTGTGTATGTGTGAGTCATACCTGTACAATTGATGACCCAGACTCAGTGAAGCTCAGAGTGCAGTTGGTGCTGATTAGCTTCGGTTGACTAACCAGCGCAACATGAGATGCAGATGGCTAGCTGAGTATGATTAAACTGCTATATGAGGCATTGACAAATGTCAGATTTTGTTTGAATGGCACAAATTACGCGGATCATCAGCAGCCACCTGCCCTTCTAACTAAAATATGAATGATTAACTTTCATTACTGCCTGGGCTACATTTACAGAACATTTAGCACGACGCATTGTATTAAATAAACTGATATTCTGATCTTTGGTTAAGTATTTAAGTTAACCTGAGAGTTTAAGAGGGCGGCACAGTGGCTTAGTGGTTAGCACTCGCGCCTCCAGGTTCCGGGTTCGATTCCCGCCTTGGAGTCTGTGAATGCATGGAGTTTCCTCTGGGTACTCTGGTTTCCTCCAAAGACATGCAGATTAGTTTAGCTGGTTTTCCAAAATTGTGTAAATGAGTGAGTGAGTATGTGTGTTTGCCCTGCGATGGATTGGCACCCCGTCACCACACCATGTGCCCTAAGTCTCAAGTGTAACTTGCTTCCTGGAGATGGAGTTGATGAATATTTTGAGGATATCTAATTAAAAACCATGGATTGGAGCTGAGTATGTTTAAGGTCAGTCATCTTCTTAAAGAGCTTGTGTTAATAGGGTATGCATCACTGACTTTATTTTTAGACTGAGTATAATTACTTATTGTTTTTCGAGACCTGAATATAGCCGACACATAGGCGGCGGATAGTCCTGTAGTCCCTGTGATAGTTACTTACAGGATCTGGTTGCTAGCTTGATACCTAAATGTGTCTGAGCACTTGAGGGTGAAACACCTTGCTCAAGAATCCAACAGTGGAAGCCTGGCAGTGTCCTGGCTCAAACCAGGGACCTCCTGATCACCTCAGCCACCAAGCCACCCCTGCGCCCAGCAAAACGAGTACTTCGTATGAAGCTGTCGAGGTACACATGGTGATTAAGACTTTAGTTGCACGTGTATCTCAGTGCTCAGTGCTCGCTGAACTGAAGTGCTCATTCGTATGACGCTTGTTTCACTGTTCCACACTAGGCTCGGTGAATGCATGTCACCGTCGTCACTCTCTCGATTCAACATACTATTAAAATGCCATGGAGATATTTCGCCAGGTTATGTGTACTGTGCATTATAAAAGATGCTGTATTGGTGCTCCTTGATATGTTATTAAGTACTTAATGTCACGTGGTATCACATATTGGTTTCGAAGCTGAGCAATATTGGTTCTGATGCTTCCCTACATGTAACTATTGAAGTGGCCTCTAGACGCAGCGTGTAATATCTAACAGCAGCAGACAGGGTCTGCTATTAGTGAAATCCTCTAAAAGTTACTGTAGCAGGCACGCTGGAAATATTACCACTATACATTATTTATATTTATCCATTATTTCAGAGTAAAGTGTCTAACACCCTTCTGACAGCATCACTACAACTATTTTATCACGCTTTCACAAAGCGTCGGCTGAATGACTTGTCATTCGGAACACGAACCATCGCAGTACAGTACGCACCATATTCCACTGCGACTCGACGAGTATTACTCGGCGTCTCTCGCTGAAGAGGCACTACTCGCCGCGCTGCTACAGTCACTGTTTAATTCTTCAATTATAATTGAGATGGAAACGGCTCAGAGGTTATGGAAACTGTTGGGGAACCGGGCCCACTTCACAAAAAGGTTAATGAACCCCACGGCCCTCTGGGAGATGGAGTATGCTATTAATTTGACAAACGTGGGAAATGAATGCTTTTATGCTTTTATTGACGGTGACCAGAAAACGGCCTTTGCAGGAATGAAAGGTTTTTAGTCTTGCTGGCTCTCTGCTCGCTGCCGCAAAACAATGACGCCGAATGCATTTGTTGGAAGAAAACTAAGTACATAATTGTTTGAACAGTAATTACAGGGCAAAATGTTTCTTCATTAATTCCGTTTTTTTTTTCATGGAAATCGCACAATGAAAACATGAAAACACAAAGGTATGAGTAACACCAGCATGTCCATGTTTTATGCAGCAAATGGGACATTTTTTCGCATTGATTCTTGCATGATATCACTGGTAGCATAACAGATTAAACTAAATGGATTGACAAATTTCAATCTGAAAAAAAAATTCTAATAAAAACTGGTGATGTGAAATTCGGAGACCTCAGAAAAGCTTCATGAACTACAGATAGAATGACGTTGTCAGTGTTCTTCAGAGGAATATTAATTAGCCATTTATTGCAGTCAATTAAATTAAGGGCTGACTGTGCTGCTAGTTTACCTGAATTTAATTTGACTCGTTTGATCGAGTTGATGTTAGAACTCACGACTTGGTATTATTCCTAACTGTACGCCAGGGCTGGACTGAGGGCAAAACCTAGTAGTTTCAGATTACAGTAAGAATGCTGAATATGTATTTCGCCTCTGTTTTCCTGCCAATGCGTGTGTAGTTTGACATTTGATGCTGGCATGTTGCTATTTTGGTTGGGTGAAAGACACTTATTATATAAATATTTTCATACTTGTGACTATTTTTAGAGTCATGACTTAATGCACTGAAGTTGCAGACCAGGACAAAATGGGGTGTCCCAAGACTGTTTACTGACATACTACTGTAAGTAAATACAATAAGATTATTTATTTCACATCACTCTGAAGTTTTAATAAAGCATTTTTTACCTACTTTTAAATAGCACTTCATCCATCACACCCAATTTTTTTTCGTTGTTGTGCAGAATAAACTAGAAGCAGTCACAGCGGTCTGAGTAAAGCATGCATCTGTAGATATAATATAGAACCAAAAGTACGTGAACAACTAAACATTATACAGTACCTACAGTAGGTGCTTGGCTTTTTAAACATTCTAATCCAAAAACCATACAGCCATTAAAATGGACTTGCCCACCCCCTACCCTACTTTGCTGATATAACAGATTCCACTTTCTTTCCACTAGATTTGGGAGTGTAACTGTTGGGGTTTCTGCCTATTCAGCCATAAGATCATTAGTGAAGTCACAGGCAGTGGTATCAGGAGGCCTGGGGTCTAGATGGTATTCCAGATCATCCCAATGACACCTAATGGGGGTGGGGGTCAGGTCTCTGTGCAGGACACCCACTCCGTAGTCTTGGCAGAGCTTGTTCTGTACACAGAGTGATCATCATCATCGTGCTGGAACAGGTTCAGGTCTCTTAATTCCAGTTGAGGGAAATGCTCCAGCATACAATACAATCGTGTGCTTCCAAATTGGGGGAGAACCATATGTGGATTGCGATGATCGGATGACCACATAGATCCAGCTATAAAATTTTAGGAGTCTAATGCTTTGAGCACCACTGGTAAACTCACTGTGATTTATTTATTTATTTATTTTTTGTCTGTGCTCATACCTCATCTTCTGCACAGTTTCTCGTTAATGCTTTAAAAATCTGGATTAGGCTGACGTGTATTTTTAACCTGTGAATGATTTTTTCAATATTTTTTTCAAAAGTTACTATACATCATGGCATATTGTAGTATTCGCTATAGTTATTTTACTACAGTACAATTAAAAAATGCTATAGCTTTATTCTTATGGGAAAGCAGCTTTACAAAATAAAAAAATCCTGTGTGTGTGTGCTTGTGCACTGCAATAGACTGGTACCCCAACCATGGTGAACCCTGTCTTGTGCCCAGAGCCCCCTGACCCTGTATAAGCGCTATAGAGAATGAGTGAGAGTGAGAGTAAGAGTATGCATTTATAGCATAATCAATCCCTAATGATCAAGCCAGAGATGACAGTTGCATGGAAAAACATCCAGAGTTGACGTGAGCAAAAAACGTTGAGAGGAACCAGACTTAGAAAGGATCATATCCTTATTTGGGGTCATATCAGATAGCACAACCATAAAAAAGAAAAAAAAAATCCCTTATATGTGCTGTATGGTCAAACGTGCAGCTGTATAACAGGAAATGTGTTTTTGTCAACTTGAAGTTCGCTTTGTTGTGGTTACCAGCTGTTCACTGAAAACTGTTGTGGCGATTTAATTCCTCAAACTATTTGAGCGACTGCAGTCATAAGCCATCGTAGCAAAACTGTTTGTATTGAAAGCCATCTTTATTAGAGACATATCATCAAGTAGATACAGTACAGTAATACCGGACCTTTAAAAATACACCAATAAATTTATCTTAGGATCGGTATTATTTACAGGAGCATTATTTATGTCTGCTTGCTATCCATTGCTCCCTGAGAGACATTAATAGGCCATTTACAATCCAGTACTCTTCAACTGTACTTTTCCTCTCAAATGATCTTCGTACCTTTAAATGTTGATGCTTGTAATGGTCATCAGTATGATCGCCGTGGTAACAATTTCACCATGACAACTCCGTTTCCATTTAAAGCTGCTGGATTCTATGCGAGTGCTTTTTTTCCCCCTTCAGTTTCCTCCGAGGCGCGTCTCTACTACACGCAGCCCTCGCCACACCTTCGACTCTTTGTGTTTATTCTTACCTGTGTCTCGAGCTTTCAAGCTACGGTTCTTAACAAATCTCTTTTCTGAGAGACATGCTGTAACCGAACAAAACGGGTAGCAACAAGGAAAAAAAAAAAAGACAGAAGGAAAGAAAGAAAGAAAAAAGGGGTGCATGCATGTTTGTGTGGTGTGAGAGCGTGTCTGTTTGTTTGTGTGTGTGTGTATATAAGTGTGTGTATAAGTGTGCACACACAATGTTAGAGAGAGGGAAGTGATTTAATCCCCCCCAAAGGAGCTCCCCTCTGAACCCCGTATCGTGAACTCGCAGGCAAAACTCGTCGCCGTAGGCAACCCCACACACAATGTGCTGTCTTTTTAATTTCATCAGCTGTGAGAAATCTATACAGCGCACTGGAATTCTAGCACAGCAGCGCCAGGGTGAAAAAGAAAAACGAGAGAAACAGAGAGGGGAGACAGAAATAAACTTGAGCTGTGAGAATAAGAAAGTAATCTCTGAGCTCCAGTGGTGATAGCAGAGATCACATTGCATGGGTTGTGCTGAATATTTTTAACCGCAATCAAACAGACTTAAATTGGTTATTCTTTTGCTTTATCATCCACCAAGTAGTTTTCTCATCGCCAGAAGGATGCTAACTAGCCATTCCACTTAGTTTATTTGATCAGAAACCTCTTCCTCAAACTTAGGGCCAATATGTACAAAGCTTCAGAGGAATACTTAGAAGTTTTGAAAAAAAAAAAAAAAAGTAAATAAAGGGAGTGAAAACAAGTAATACATTTTCTCGGAGAACGTCTTAGTGAGAAGTAGGAGTTAATCCTACAAATGCATCTTGTATATAAAGGATGACACAGAGTAACCACACACCTTTTCTACAGTAAGAGCCAAAGAGGTACCTCATACAGTACATGCGCAGCCGACAAATCCGCAGCAACTGCTTGATGCTTTCGTCTCAGTATGAACCAAAATCTCTAAAGAATGTTTCCAGCACCTTGTTGAATCTATGCCACGAAGAAATAAGCCAGTTCTGGAGGCAAAAGAGGTGCGACTCAGTAATAGCAAAGTTTATTCTCAGTGATGTTGACCATGGCAGGGTTCAGAAGCTGCTGATCTTCTGATTTTCTCATTCAATAATTTTTAGAATTTACACAGAATGGTGTGAAAAAAAACAAAACACACCCACTGAGTGGCGGTTCTACACTGATAAAAGTTGTTGATAAGAGAGGAGAAAAACAGACTGGTCTGCGCTATCAGGAAGGCTATGGTAACTCAAATAACCACTCTTTACTACTGCAGGTGAGCGGAAAAGCGTCTCAAAACACGTCACCGAACATTGAGGTGGATGGACTACAGAAGTACAAGACATCACCTTCTACTCTGACTCCCCAAAACTTTGGACAAATGTTGCCTGGTCTTCAATTTTAACTGTTTCGTACATACAAATAACAATTAAAAAAACAATTAACTACCTACATTAATTAGCTACATTTTATAAGCCCCAAATCACAATGATTATGAATTTGATGCCAGTTATCTCAAGGACCACAAATTAAAGCTTATTTACATACAGGGGTTAGATATTTAACCTGCTTAATTGATGACATCTAATTGCCCTCTGGATATCAACCTTAAATGTAAACCCTACAGCTGAGCCACTTACAGGAGGTCCTTAAAACTAAAATGTACACATGTACATCCATCAGCCATAAGAATAAAATCACCTGCCTAATATTGGGAGCCACCAAAGAGCTTTGACCAGTTGAGGCACAAGATCTCTGAATGTTGTACCCAGAGTTGGGTAGTAACGAGTTACATTTACTTAAGTAACTTTTTGAAGAAAAAAAAAGTACTTCTATGAGTAGTTTTACTGCACCATACTTTTTACTTTTACTTGAGTAGATTTGTGAAGAAGAA
>JAOTRS010000035.1:3290314-3303472 GCA_028565755.1 Dinotopterus cunningtoni
ATAGAGAAAAGAAAACTGAAAGGCATAAAATCTTTTTCGAAACGCTAGTTAATAATAAGCAACTACTTCATTCCCCCCCCCCAACCCAGCGAGGTGACAGTTCATACTTGCTTTCTACAGACTCAAATGACTAAGTCTTGTGAATTCACAGGTTCATCTAAATCAGGGGTGTCTAATTTTATCCAAACGAAGCCAGCATTGGTGCCGGTTTTCATTACATCCGAGCAGAGCAGAAGTCACAACTGAAAATCTTTTGAAAACCAAGGTCGACTGATTAAATCAGGAATAGCTCTGGTTTGATGGGAATGAAAACCTAAACCCGCACCAGATACCCTAACACTGGACATTTATAAAAAAAAAATACACATCCGTTTCCTTTAATGAAAGGCTTATTTTGTCAGACGGAGAGTACAGTAAATCTAAAAAAGTTCATTTCTCGTGGCTCATTGTATTGCTGTAACGAGAGATCAAAAGAATGAATACTTCTGCTAAAGCTGCAGGTGTGAGAACCTCTGTAGCCTGAATAACAGGTTAAGAATGCAGTGAAGATAACAAGTTATAGCTCAAAAGATGGTTTTGTTGTTGTTTCGAATGTGTAGGTGAAAAAAAAAACCCTTCGTTGTTTGGTTTTATGTGAAATGCTTCACTCAAAGCATTTCACATAATGCTTTGAGTGAAGCATTATGTGAAATGCTTTGAGTGAAGACTCTTTTCAAGACTTTTTTTTTTTTTTTTTTACAGGTGATTCATTTAGAATGAATGAATTACTCACAACTCATACAAAAGCAAAAGTGGGATGAAGAGGTAAGAAACTCAATGCATCTTAAAATGTAAAAGGTTCAAAATGTCAGAGTAAAAAATGGTTAGAATTAATTCGATTTGTGTTTTAATCTGTAAAAAAAAAAAAAAAAAAAAAAGAAACATAATATGCACCTCAAAACTGATGCTTTGTATTTCATTTTACAGTTCTTTTACAAAACCAGTAGACCATGCCAAAAAGTGTACATTTGTGTGGCGGACTCACCATCTGCCTGAAAACTTTGGAGTCTTTGGTCCTAGAGAAGGATCTATCAGGCACCCAGCGCGGCATTAACCCGTCAGATGAGTTGGCTCTGGCGCGCTGCAGTTTAGCCATCATAGCCTTTTCTTCTTTCTACATGACGCACACACAAATAAGACCAAATAAGCCTCATTGCTGCCATATGGTATCGTATATTAATAGATGTATAGTAGGGACCAAAAGTCTGATTATTGTGCATGTGCATTCTACACTGCCTGGCAAAAAAAAAAAAAGAAAAAAGAAAACAAAAAGATTGCATTACATTTACGGCAGACGCCCTTATCCAGAGTGATTTAACTTTTTATTTCTTTATACATCTAAGCAGTTGGGGTCAAGGGCCTTGCTCAAGGGCCAACAGGAACAACTTGGTGGTCGTAGGATTTGAACATTACGAACCATTGCCTTAACCACTGAGCTAACCCTGACCCCAAACATTTACATTTAATGCATTTGGCAGACTCTTTTATCCAGAGCAACTTACATTATCTACATTATACATCTGAGCAGGTGCGAGTTAAAGGCCTTGCTCAGTGGCAACTTGGTGGTTGTGGGGTTCGAACCTGTGACCTTCTGACTCTGGTCCAGTGCCTTAACCACTGAGCTACTCCTGGCATTATTGGTTTGTGTTAAAGAATGGAGATTGGAAATGACTATGATGACAATGCTTTGGTTAAAACCTGCTTGATACATTCTGAAAACCTGTAAGGATCCTATAGTTCTGAACTTCAGTGAAGACATTTCATCAGAAGAAAAAAATCAGCAGTAGAAATTGCAGTTATGGTTAAAAGTGAAAATAAGAGCATTTCAACACACGATGTGATGAAAACTTGCAAGATTGAGACTAAACAGCTGTGTTCATAAGGAAAACACATGTTAGTGAGGAGAATCAGGAAAAGAAAATGCTTTACTTTGCTAGTGATCATAAAGATTAGACTTTGGAGTGGTGCCTAAAGATCATGTGATGTGATAAGCCCAGAATGACCCTGTACCAGAGTGATGTGTACATCAAGGTTTGGAAGGAATGCACATGGACTTTGCAGGTTTGTGCAAAACATTATGATCCATTTCAGATTCAAATCCTTCTAAATATGTGTTTCAGTACAATGCTAGAAATAGTGTAAAGTACATTTTCTTTTGAACTATTTCAAAATTGTAAAAACCTTTCTACGTTTAATGCTCTCTGAGAGCACTTGGCCCCACTGTACACCGTTACACTCATGCACAACTGACTCTTTTCTGGCTGCAGCCGAGCACCAGGAAGGTCTCGATGTTGTTGTCTTTGAGGTAGACATTCCTCTCTCCGCCGAAGCCCGGCTCCACCTCGTAGTCCCCGTTTAAATACTGCAGTGTAGCTTTAGTGATGTGGATACGTCTGTGGGAATTTTATTACAGACCACAGTGAGTATGACAGAAAAAAACGACATAAATCTCAACATTTTTTTTTCTCTAATGCTCGTTTGTTAAAACTCCATCACAGCTCCACATGGTGTGTGTGAGTTATCTGGACGGGTGGTGCTCTCACCCTGCTTTGCCTCCAGCCTCCATCTGGTTGGCGAGTGTGACGTCATTGGACCAGACATCAAACTGCCACTTGCGCAGGCCCAGAACTCCGCAGTGCACGCGCCCGCTGTGGATCCCGACCCGCATGTTCACGTTGACACCGGTGATTTCTCTCACCAGCCTGCTCACACACACACACACACATGCACGGTTCACACACAGTGCACACACACAAATTGTTGATAAGGCTGAAAAGTTGATTTACAATATTTACGCTGTCATAAAACAAAAAAAAAGTTCCACAATGTTTCATTTAACACCCTAAAGGATTCTTTGCTTCATCCCTTAGGGAAAGTTCCATAAAGGTAGTACACCTTTTTTTATTCTTATTTACGCCAACTGTTTTTCCCTCTGAGAACATGTTCCAAGTGGAACCCCTAATACGACGAAAATCATCTACAAAACAATTATGGAAACTTTTCTTGCAAGCGTCCAATGTAAACACTGTACACACTAAATAAAGTGTATTATACTGCCGAAAACCAGTGCTGAAACCGAGGTGTGTCTCGGGAAGCTTTTAAAAAGCCACCCTGAATTATACCAGAACAGTCTTACTGTTAACTTAAATGAGGGGTGTTCAAGTCAAGCCGGGACTTTTGGCTGTGCAGAATAACAGAACACTCAATATTGTTTTTTTTATATACTGTATGTATACAATATATACTATATACTTACACTATATACTTATTTCAATATGCTAGTACTTGGTTAACATCAAGATAGAAAGTACACCACATCTGAAACGTTGGCCTCCCAGGAACTCCTTTAACGGCCCAAACGTGTTGAAACGGCTGGGAGTGAGGTCAGGACGGGATCGTCACTCGAAAATGTACAGACTTTCTTAAAATGTTTTTTTTCAATGCGGCTAAGAATCTGATCACTGTACAGTTCTTCAAGTCTTCTGTAAATGTCAATCGCTTTTATGCCTTTATTCACAAGAAATTTGTTTACAAGTCTCGGTTTGACTTGAACACTACTAGTGACTACAAGTTTACCCTGGTTTTACTGTGGTACTTATTGTGGTTCTTTGTGAGTGTCACACACACATGAAGCCACTGCCAGTCTTCAAAATGGAGGTAACCAGACAAGCTGGATATTTCTGTCTCATTATTTTTTAAGATAAAAAAAAAAAAAAAAAAAAAAAAACGAGGATGGTAAAGGGATGACTATTTATAGCTGCTATAGCGCAAGTGAAAGTGAACTTGTTTCACCGGCATTTCTATGTTACTATAAATGAATCCAAAGTACAACATGTCAATTAATGCATTAAACTCGCCACTGCCGATTGTTCTTATAACTGCGTGCTCTGACATGTTATGCATTTCTAGTTTCGAGAAGATATTTCACAACTCAAAGTCAAAACTTTCATCATCTCGAAAACAGTGACGTACAGAATGAGAGATATTCTGTTATTATCTTGAGTGTTCAGCTGATCATGGACGTGCCCTTGACGTTACCTTTCTTGCTTTAAAAAGAACCGTTCTTTTGAGCTGGAACTGACTGAGAGTCAGAACATTAAGAGCTAGGCAGGCACTGGCTCAGGAACCAGGACATCAGTGGAAACTAGAGCTGTGAATCATAGGGTAAATGTCGCTTTGATTCGATTTGTAGAGTCGCCATTTTCGACTCGATTTGATTCAATAGCACTAACGTTTATGTCCGATTTGTCTCAAGCAGACACTAAATTTTCTTATAAGTTTTCAAGCTTTCAAACTTTTGATTATTTAAATGTCATGGCAAGTGGCAATGTTGCACAAACTGTCCATGAACTCAAAAGAAGAACAGGCGATACTCTTGCAAAACGTGAGTATTTGCAGAATATCAAAGTGGTTTGTATTTTAGACCATTTAATGTTCACTTAATATAAAAACTGTACCCAAAGTAACGTAAAGGTGGGCATCACTTCTCTGACACAAATCGTTCAAATTGCATATGTTGTTACCCTAACACTTACTCTGTACAAAGGTACTACTTAACACTGTCTGATTCTATCACAAGCGATGCATTTGCACTGTCACTAAACTCTCGGTTCCTGTTTGAAAAACCACTTTGTCGCAGTTGGTGCTCTCCCTCCGTGCTACAGAGACGTGGCTAGTAACGAGTTACATTTACTCTGTGACATTTACTTAAGTAACTTTAAAAAATAATGTACTTCTATGAGTAGTTTTACTGCACCATACTTTTTACTTTTACTTGAGTAGATTTGTGAAGAAGAAACGCTACTCTTACTCCGCTACATTCGGCTACACTCGACTTGTTTCTTTTCTAACCATTTATTCTACACATGCCACTGGTAGATCTAGCACTTGACTGTTTCACCAATCAGACACAGCAACAATAATCACATGACTCCGTTTAACCAATCAGCCGCGATAACAATAACCACATGTAGTCACATTCAGCCGGCATCCCTGGCATCATAAAAGCATGTTTTGCTTGCAAAAGAGCAGCTTCATACTGCGGTGTCTTCTTTATCTGCCGCAGTAGGAAGCTGTTTCATTAAATGTTGCAATGTTGGCACATATAATTATTATAACTATACTATATAATATAATATAATATAATATAATAAATCGGACATTACGATTGAATCAGTTACTCAGTACTTGAGTATCTTTTCACTGAATACTTTTTTACTCTTACTTGAGTAATATTTCGGAAGACTTTAACTTGAGTAAATTTTTTGGCTACTCTACCCACCTCTGGTTGTACCTGACACTAAGACATTGGCAACACATATTTTAAGTCTTTTAAAGTTAAAGAGAGGTGGGGCACCATGGTCCAGACTCGTTTCCATCCCATAGACACTTAATCAAATTATGATCTGGGAAATTTGAAGGCCAAGTCAACACACTGAACTCTTTGTCATGTTCCTCAAACCATTCCTGAACACATTTTTGTGGTGTGGCTGGGCGCAATATCCTGCTGAAAGTGGCCACTTCCATTAGGGAATACCATGATGTTTCCATGATAGGGTGGTACCTTGTTGGCAACAATGTTTAGGTAAGTCGTATATGTCAAAATAATAGCCACATGAATGCCAGGACCCAAGGTTTTCCTCTGCTGGCTTGCTTTCTTCCTGTAGTGCATCCTGGTCCCGTCTCTCCCCAGGTAAGCAACGCACATGCATGCGGCCATCAACATGATGTAAAATACAACATGATTCAGCAGACATGATTCATTCTCCCATTGCTCCATGGTCCAGTTCTAATGCTCACATGACAATTGTAGGTGCTTTGGTCAGTGGACGGTCTGCCGCTACCCTGCTCCATACGCAGGACGCTGTGATGCACTGTGTGTCCTGTCACCTTTCTACCAGAGCTAGCATTCACTTTTTCTGCAATTTGTGCTACAGTAGCTCTTCTGTGGGATCGGATCAGGTGGGCTAGTCATCCTTTCCCACTTGAGCTAAAATGTGATGGCCGAAATCTCTCAGATTTTTAAGCTGGGCAATTTTTTCCCCACTTCTGCCAAAACAACTTCAGAAGTGACTTTTTAACTTGCCTAACTCCTTGACAGTCCACACTGTAACAAAACAATAAATCTTATTCATGTTATTCAATAAAATTACCATCAGTGGTTTTAACGTAACGGCTGATTGGTGTATGTCCAGGTCAGTCTGAAAAAAACTTTTTTTTTTTTTTTTTTTTTCTCGAATTTAGTCGTATCCAATTCCCCCTGTCACTAGGGGGCTCCCACATTAAGGCTACAACGATCACTCAGTCAGGAGGGCTAAAGATTATCATGTGTTTCCTCCGAACCATGTGACGTCACCACCCACATCTTTTCAAACTGCTTGCTCACCCACTATTGGGGGCGCCGTAACACACTCGGAGGACAGCACTATCTGCTCCTTCCGCTTGCATGAGCTCTCAGACACCCCTGATTGGCTCACAATAAAGCCATAATAAATGTGGGAGCACTAAGCGCCTTCTATCCCACCCTGCTGAAAGAGCCTCTAGACTCTCGGCTACAGCATCATCCGGAGATCGAACCAGCAATCCCTGGATGATAGGGCGAGCACTTTACCACTGCGCTACTCAGGAGCCAACACTTTTTAATACATCACAGAAGATGTTTGGCCTGTTAAAGGTAGCTTGTTGGGCAAAATGGGCGAAAAATCTCTAAAAGAAAATTGGAAAGAAAAATCCAATCCACTACAGGGAAATCAGACTGTTAAAGTGTATTTTCTCAGCTCTAACATGTCATTAATCAACATAGCTAAGCACTGCCTACTTCCACCAGAAGGGACTTATTTGACTGTAACTGCAAACTGAACCAACTGCAGGCCACAGTTGTTTTGTTCCACATCCTGGAAACAGGCTGGAATGTTGCAAACCACTCAAACTTTTTTTTTTATTTCCAATACAGTGACTATATACTACTCAAAAAAGTTGTTGGTGCTCATCGTTCGCAGACTGTTCAAAAGTTTGTTTGTCTGTCAGGCTGACAGAAATCAGTACATGGAAGTGTGTACAGTATAGACGTGCAAATAATGAGATAAGATGCACCTTCCAATGGGATTCGGGTAGTTGTGGATGGAGTCTGTGAGGCTTAGAACATCAGCTGGTTTACACCAACATGTCAACTTGAGGTTTTGTATTAATCTAAGGTACCTTTACCTTTAAGAGCGTCACTAAGACTAAAGACTTGGAGGAGTCCTGGAGGATCGAATCAAGAGTGACTAGCCATAGCTTTCAACCATGAATTATTCCCGGTTTTATTTGTTTTTGCTTCCAATAAACCACCCCTGCATACCATTAGCCCTACACACTAAATATGTTAGCTGGGCTCATCATATTTGGGTTAAAAGCCTCCAGTTTTTAAGCAGCAGCATTAATGTGGCATCTGTGTTCATCTGAGTCAAGCTTCAATCCAGACGACGCGCATGTGAAACAGGTCTGTAGCCGGTTGGTGAGAAAACCAAAGGCACTGACTAAGCTTTGAACAGACAGCCTGTGTGTGTGTGTGTGTGTGTGTGTGTGTGTGCGCTGATTTCTAGGGTGCAAGCAGGCCGACCTGCCGTGAGTTCTGCTACACCTCTGACTCACAAGACCATGTGATGCGAGACCCACGTAGCACTACAAAACTGAGAAAAAAAAACAACAACAACACGAATAAACAGAATGTACGCTGGATTATGCAGGACCTTATTGAGATGTACCTGCTTCTTAATCGACAGCTGCCATACAAGAATCCGTAATCCCTGCCCTCCCCCTTCATTCATCAGTTCGACTAGAGTTTCTCGGCGCCCCCTCAGTGGATGGTATTCCTCGACGGCCCTCGCATCTCTCGCTCTCTTTCTCTCCTCCACGTTCGCTGTATCCCTCCCTCCTCCAAAGTCAGCAGTCTGTTTAATCGTGCCAGGAATGACCAGCTTATGCAAGAGCAGGTAGGCAGCAATCAACCCACACCAGGCTCCTACTGAGAATCTCTCAGCTTTGCTCCCTCTCTTCTGCACTATTTTGCTTCCTTTGCTTTCTTTTCTCTTCTTCTTTTTTTTTTTGCTGCACTTCTTCCTGAAGTTACACGCACTAATTTTCCCACGCTCGCAACCGTCCTTTTATCAATGCCCATTTCTCAGGATGCCCTTTCACTTTATCCCAGCGTTCTCTCTTCATCTTTTCCTACATCCGCAGATCATCCAGCTTTAGAAGGTGGCGGAGAAAGGAAGATAAAACAGACAAAAAGGATAGCTTGAGAAGGGGTTACATTGTCTGTGGCTCAGAAACCAGGATTTGAAGCACAATGCATTGTGGGGGCACGAGAGGAGATCGCGTCTTACAGAGGAGGGGTTAACGTGCGAGGCTGTGGAGCAAACATGGATCTGCTCCAGTCGGCTCACCAAAGTTAGCAGGGAGGTTTTTATTTATTTATTTATTTTTTTTTTTTTATGGCCTGTACTCAGGATAATGTAGGATGCCACAGAGGCTACTTTATGATAGAGTGGAGATCATAGGAATTAGGAGTTATAAAACTACTGGTTATCTTATTATCTTATTATGGAGGATTTTAAAGGTTAACTCACATAATCTTTATTAAATAAGCTGTAACAGAGAAGCTCATGCACCCTTCTAAACCTCTCTCTCTCTCTCTCTCTCTCTTTCTCTCTCTCTGAGCCATTCTTAGTAAGTCTTACTGGCAGACATGCAGTTATAAAAAAAAATATCAGTGGTACAGTAGCTGTTGTAAGCATGATGCCTGTGTGACAACGAATGAAGCACCAAGTCAATCCTCTCTGTTATGGCACTAACAGAACTACTGAGTGCTGAAGCGAACTGAACAGCTTTTGCAGCTTATCAATAATACAAATAAATAAATAAAGCTGACAACTGAACCCACGGGGATTTAACTAGATGCTTGGCAGGCTGTTATTCTATCTTAGTTGTTTTCACACTTGCATTTTTTTTCTGTATGCAGGCTCATTTTCCCTGAGATTTCTATTTTATTTTATTTTATTTTATTTTATTTTATTTTATTTTATTTTATTTTTTTGTATATTTGGTCTGAAAAGTCTGAAAGCTGTTTTTAAGTCCGGTACCAAATCATGTCTTTTAAAAATGTCTATCTGGGGCTCCCTTTCATCAAAACCATCAGAGCGATCTGCTAACAGGTACACAAATGTGCGATCAATTCAGGATTCAGAAGTAATTAGATTTGAAAGCAAATCTCTTGACTATGAGCCCCTTTCTGAATGCCAGAACTTCCCTGTGTGTGGACAACGTCGACACAGTGGTTAAGGGATCAGGCAGAAGATCAGAAGATCAGAAGGTGTTACACACCAAGCTGGTACTGCTTGACCTTTCAGCAACCCTTCAACAGCTTGTTCGTATACCGTTAAACAATCAAGTATGATTGTACGGATAAAAGCCTCAGCCAAATGAAAATGTAATTACAATAAAAGATGACAACTTTAGTATCAGGACCAAGTGTGAAAACACCAGTCATGATGTCTGACATGGTTAAAAACAAACTGGTCCGGTTCTGTGCTGATCGTCCATTCGAGAAGTCATTAACAAGGATCATTTATTGAGTAACGGTCATAGCTAAATACAGAAAGTACACCGCGTATAGGATTGATAATGCATAACTTGTTCACCTGCAAATGTCAAAATTGGGATTTGTAATTTTTCCTGCATCTAGCTCCACTTTCACTTCCCACCCACAAGCTAGCTCTTCTGTCAGCTGGAAAGGGTGAGGGTGAGCACATGCTTCCTCCAAAGCACATGAAAGCTGACTCTATCTACTGGGCGGCTGGATATGCTTTGAGGAAATCTATAACTACCCTTTTCTAGTCATGAGGTCACACATGCCGAGGCTATTGTTGCACTGATCCGCTGCCATCCCATCAAATGGCGGCAGAAGCAGCAGCAGCGTCGGGATTCGAAACACATGACTCTCAATCATCCAGACTTTGCCCTGCTTTTGAGTTAAAAAAAAAAACTATCAGGTCCTGGTGCAGGAAGTGGGACTGATTGTAGCACACCAGGGGTAAATAATCATCAGGATAATAAATATGTACAGGGTGTGTAGTGATGCTCTTTGTAACTCTTCTTTATTGCTGGGATGCTGGTTCACGTTTCAGGTTTATACCACCACCTACTGTACAGATGTAACATTAGATCCCAAAAAAAAAAAAAAAAAAAAAAAAAAGCTCTATCAGGTGGGTTATGAGGTGAGAATGCCTAGCTCGGGTCAGCCCACTCTGCGGATTTCACTTCCAGGATTCAGGTGACGTGAATCCTATGCTCTCTCTCTCCTTCTGAAGTGTGTATGAGTGTGTAGGGTGAAGCCAGGCTACACCAGCAGGAAGCTTCTCCCTTTACCTTGCTGTGGCAACAGAAGCTGCGTTCATCGTGAGGAAAGCAGTCGTTATAGCGATGGTATGACTTTGGCAGGCTCTGTAAGGCGAGAGGACGATATGCGTGGACGGAAGATGGAAAGGAGGATTATTATTATTATTATTATTATTATTATATAAGAGAGAGAGAATGAGAGAAAGAGATCACAGTAACCAAAGCAGCCCACATTGCAAAAGGAGAATCACAGTGACAAGCAACATGTGGTAGCAATCACAAGATCCCAGCCTCGTTACGAGCTACACAACTGCACAGCAAACAAAGACACACACCAAAAATACAAAAAAAGACAAAACAATTCCCATGACACATCGTACATCAAGGCTGCATCCCTTTACATTATAACTGTAAAATGGTCAATAAGGAACATAACCGGAACCTAAACACCACTCCTGTACCTTTAAATAGATTTAAGATGAAAGGTAAACTCTAAAGGTACAAAAGGCTTCACACTGATTGTGCTTTTTTAGCAGATCCATGCAAAGACACACTTGCCTTGCACTTGACCCTGGAGTGTATGTGTGTGTACATGGGTGTGCATATGGAAGGAGTGGCAGGTCAGTGACCTGTACACAGCAGCACCTCTGAGTACAGCTGAGTGAGACAGAGAAACCCCCCTCAGACTGCAGAACACCTCCAGATGGCCTTCCACGTTAAAGGCCCATTGTCAGATGTGCTGGACCTGCCATCGGGGAAGGACCGTAATACAAACTGCATGGAGCGAGACTGAGTGTGTGTGTGGGTGTGTGCGTGCTTCAGCTCAAGTAGTCCCCCCCCCCCCCTCCTCGTTTAGCATTTAGCTTACACAAAGCTACAAAAATGTTCCACTTCAGGTTAAATTCATTCACAAACAAAGGAGTGTCCTTTAGAGTTTTTTTTTTTATCTCTCTCTCTGCAAATGGGAATATCATATCCGAGAACTTTCCATTCATGCATAGATCTCCTTAGACTGTTGAAACACACAACTCATTCTGTAAGATTTTGTTTTCATAATTTGTAGGTTCCTGAACAAAACTAACAAAGACTGAGTGTGGAAGAAATCCCAATTAAGCTGCAGCTCAAGTGTGCTGAGAGTGATTGACACTGACAATTTACAAAGTTCTATGAAACCTGTGCAAGTTCACACATTTTCTGGTCTCCTAAATATGGAATTAAAACAGAATGGTTTAAGAAGAAAAAAGAAAAAAACTATTGAGGATGAGAAACAGACGTGTACGGCGCCCACCCTCTCTGTTTGAGATACAGGTGGCTCTCGAGGTTAGTGGCACTCGGCGGCAAATGAACTACTCGGCTGGATTGTTTTCTGAACACGAAAAAAACAACAACAATGGCTACGCATATGTTAGTAAATCTGTCCGTCTGGGCGTTAGCGCGTTAGTGGAAAAGCGAGCAGCGACGCAACAGAGAGAGGAAGCAAGAGGGCAGCAGCGCTCATCATTAGTGGGGCTGAAGCGCACTCTGCGTACCTGCATCCCATATGTACACAGATGTTCCTCCGGCAAAGTGTGAGGCTCTGATAGGAGGGAGGGGGAAGCGCACCACATGCATGGGTGAAATAAACACTTGTCAAAGAAGATGATTGATAATTCGCAGTTTATCATAATTAGAATTTTTTAATGAAATTCAACAGCGCAACAAGCAATAAATAAAAGAAAAAGATACATAAAATTAATTTATTGATTATATTATGTTTTAAAAGATTGTAGCATCTGCAATGGGTGAGTGATTCTAGGGAAGGTGGACACGATGGGTGAGGATGAGTTAATTAACCCTGCATTCAAACACCCAACTCATTACTGTCGCTCCCACACAGGATAATCCCAGTTTTGAACTGGAGTGTTTTGCGCCAAATTAAAGCTGTAGTGTTTATTCACCTGGTGTTAATTCAACACTGCTTGTTATTAACACTCAACACTTGGGATTTTGCTGGTAGAAACCACTATTTTTGTTGCACTTATGCACTCCAGACTATTCCCACAGTAAACAGTAGCTAAATTGTATACAGAAAACCGTATCATTTTTACACACCATTTTTATAAAAAAAAAAAAAAAAAAAAAAAAAACATATCACAATAAATTACTCTACTAATTATGAAGTTTAGGGGTCATTTTTTTCTAAAGCATTGTCTTTAAAAAGAGAATAATAAGTTTCTCAGAAATACAAACGGTTCGTAATTAGGCCAAAAGTAAAGCGTCCAAACTTTTCTTAGTGGTCTAAATTTTCTACATGATCAAAAAAAAAAAAAGGTTTGTGTACTTTATTTAAATAGCTTGTGTAGTCTTTTACAGTGATGGTAAATTAGAAATTGATGCTTTAAGTTTGTTAGATATTTGGTTTTGTTTTGTTTCTCGCTTTCGGCCAAAACAGTATTTGTGCAGATTTAATTTTTAATTTTTTTTCTTATGTTGTACATTTAATATAGAAAAAGTTGTGTGGCCAAAGAAGCTCCTTCTGAAGTTTATGCAACATGGAAGTGACCGATCTTGCTTCCCTAAAAGTTTGATGTTGCTAACTTTAGCTGAGATGATTTTATATGTGCCGCAAAAATGCAAATTTTTTAGCGTTTTTCTAAAAATAATAATTTACAATGCAAATTATTCATATTTCTTTGAGTATTAATACTAAAATTGTTGTTAGCTCCTGTGATATTGTTGCGTAAATTAAAGCATTCTGTTCAA
>JAOTRS010000035.1:3324657-3344589 GCA_028565755.1 Dinotopterus cunningtoni
GTGTGACGAGTAGTGTGTTACATCCTGACTTTCATGTGGTAGGAGGTATGTAGAGTGTGTGTGTGTGTGTGTGTGTGAGAGTGGGGGGGGATTTATTTATTCCTGGATTACGTTTAAACTTGCCTTAGAACGAACCATCACTACAAATCAATACAAAGCTCTTCTAACTGATCTGAAGTTCCATGCTGATGGGTGTGGACTCCGCCCCCATTAAGAACATAATAAGGGAGTAAATAGTGATTCTCTTTAACCCCATGAGTTACTGGCTGAACATTGATCTATTCCTCTAAAAGAGTATTAAATAACTACTATAAATCCTAAGAAAGACTAAAGAAAGATGTTTAAAAGAAAGAGAGGTGGTCACTTTGGAAGCAGCACCAAATCTAAACTTCTCACATGCTTCATGTCTGATCTGTCATTTTGTCTTTTTGATACACACACACAACATAGCTGCAGTGATACACAGTAAATGACAAATCCCTTCTTAAAGTGAAAATGCTCAAACTGTTTGGTTAATTAAAAGTACAAAACCGAGTCAGCTTATGAAGCACCGACTGTAGCGAGGACAAGGAGTAAATAACATTGAAAACATGAGAGACATGTTTATTTTCCATGATATAGGGCTGAATTGTGTCTCTTCAATTAAAATTACTTGTAAAAAGTGGATATGTTGGACCGTGATGTGAACATTTTTAGTGTGATGATGTAACACTATGGGAAGTTTCTTCTCCAGACTCTAACACTTAAATGAACTACTAGACAAAAATGTTCACACCAGCATGACAGATGTTACTTTGTGTCTTTACCATTCTAAAGAACGGCTTTTAAAAAACTAACCAAAAATCATTCACAATCTGTCAAGAATCAAACACGTGATAAAGTTCAGATATTGTACAGTAACTACACTAAGACACTAAGGGGGGGGATAAATTAAGTGATGTATCATGATTCTTTTCTGTAGCAATTCATGTTTTGCCAGACAGACTCATCAGCGCACTTTAAAAAATGTACATATGTTGAATATTGAGATGAGATTTTGATTATTTTCCCAGTAAATTTTTTTTATGATATAAGGTGTTTTCCTTTTAAATTTCAAAGTAGCCCATCTTCTCTTCCCGTGGGCCGATTGTTACCTCGAGCTTGGCCAAATACAACTGTGAAAAAAAAAAATCGTTCATTAGTTTTTAAGTGATGCATGCACAAACAAACAGACAGACAAAAATTCCGAAAAACATCTTGATGTGCTCTATTACTCATCTTACGTCTCCGCAAATTACTTTTTTGCCGATATCTTTTAAAATACAGACATGCCAACTTTACAATTTTATTATATGTATAGATATGTTTGCATTTGAGGCAGTAAAATGTCGTCATTCCTCTATAATCCTAAAAATGGTGCACTCTGAAGTATTCACATGTTGGCAGGCAGCACAGCGAATTAAGAGCGAATTATTTGCTTAGAATTTTAACAAAATTGGAGAAAAGATATGATATAAAATCAGAATATTTATAAAATCTTGACAATGTATCAGGCAGTCCCTGGTGATTCATAGTCCTAGTATATAAAGCTAAAAGCTAGTTAACGGGTTACCACAGAATACCTAGACACAATAAGGAATGGTAGGCAAGAAAAAAAAAAATTGCACTGGCGGACTTTGTTTGTTGATGCAAAAGACAAATTACAGGGTAAGGTCCAGATGAGCGACTTAACAATGTAAATGCTGGGTTTTTTTTCTCAGACATAATTGTCTGTATCATGCTGAGCTGTTGTAATGTTCATGCTGTCGAATGAGAGAAATTCATTATAACTTAATCATCCCAGATTCTCATTTAGAATGAACTCACATGCATCTCCAGTGATCTCGATTCTTTAGAACTGTTTAACCAACAAAAGTAGAAAACATTTTCAAAGACGGACATCCCTACAAACAAAACTCTGTTTTAACTGAACCAAAAAAAATAAAAAGTGTAAATGATTAGATAAAGAACGATGAGACAGTTAGCAAACTAATCTGTTGACATGGCTAAGAGAAACCATGCAGGAATTCTGTAGAGAAGACGACTGGAAAGAAAAGAGAACGTAGGAAGTGTGTAGAAAGCAGAGGGAATCGGGAATGCAAAAAAGTAAACAAGGGGAAAAGAAGCAAGTAAAAGAAAAGAGCTAATGAGGAAAAAACAATGGGAAGATGGGACAGAATAGCAGAAGGCAAGCGGTGGTTGCTATCAGAGGGCATAGGATGAGGTCAGTGCCAAAGGGCAAAGGTCAGAAAAGGGTCAGTAATTGAATCCTGACTGAGGGGGAACAAGAACAGTGTTTCTGCTGAGATTAGACTGATCTCTCTTGTCTCACTCACACACACACACACACACACACACACACACACACAAGTCTATCTGCTGCTCTATTTCCTACACACTACATCACTAGGTCACTATCTTAAGAGGAAGGTAGAAAAGAGGTCTTGAAGTTTATGAGAGGTGTTTTTAACTGCCAGTGTTCTCATCCGGTCTTGCACGCGAACACACACCTAACACAAACACATCTATATACTGTATAAATTCATCTATTAATATAAGGAAAAATAAAGATCATATTCTATGGACTTCTTATCCAAGTTAGAAATTTTGTAGTGATGCGATGGACAGCATTTCCACCATCTCCATCTTCAAAACGGCAACCGAGGAAAGATCTTTTGGTGTATTACGTGTGTCTATTTACTGTGTTACGGTTTGAAAGAGGCTGGTGATTGGACTACTGTCTTTGGCGGGAACTAACTTGCTTTGCAAATAATCCCTAAACATAAAATCTAATTATAATCCGCTATTAAAAAATGCCTTTCATTTACTTCAAGATACTTCAGGATGTGCTGGAAAATAATCAAAAGAATAATAAAATAATCACTGATTATGTTTCTTTCGACAGCAGGCTTCCGTGTCATACTTACTGTATGATGTGTCATTTTTTACGCAAGCTTTTACAACAGCTGGATATTTTAGTAAATCTCCTAGAAAGCAAGCTTCCACACTGATTTTGCAGTATGTGTGTGTTTTGTTTTGAAACCATGGTTAAAATAAAATATAGATAAAGGCTTATCACGGCTTTCCAGTTCAGATACAGTAGGTGACAGGAATATGTTGGATCGAGGATGTGGATGGAAGCGAAGCATTAAAAGAGTACTGGGTGTAGTGCATTAATCATGGAGTGGATAATTAACTAAGGGGAATTAGTGTCCAGGAGTCTAGTGATAGTACAGAATCACTAAACGTGTTAAATGTGTTAAACTTGGCGTGACCGCATGGGATTCGGACGCTTTTGAAATCTCGAGAGATCTGAATATTGTTTACTGACTCGACCCTCGCTACCGATTACCGTCACTTAACCACTTCTGATTATCACCGAGGTGCGAAAATGCTAAAGAGAACGAGGAACGTAATGGTCTACGGTATATTTCGCTGTGTTAATGATCTCAGTGCAGTGTGTACATAGACATGAGGCTGGTGTATGTACTAGCTTCTGTTTTAATCTTTACCACCCCCCCCCACCCCTTTGACATTATCAAAAACAAAAAAGGGTTGCTGTGGAAACAGCATATAACCGCCTGAAGTCAAGCAAAAATCCCATTTCCAACCTGCGTTTATATTTAGAATACCGCTCATGGTGGGGGGCTGTGTATCCTAAACCTGCTGTAATCTTTCCACATACTGTATGAGTTTCGGGAAAAGTGGCAGAGAAATGCACTGTTTTAATGTATCTGTGCTATGAATGTGTATAACTGTTAGGGTGCGTTTCAGTGTGAGAATGTGTACGAGTATGTGTGTGTGTGTGTGTGTGTGTGTGTGCTCGCTTCATCACAGATACTTGGCAGGGTCTGTGCACTGACTGTTTGGCACTGTTGAGGATTAGCATGCTTATCGGGGAGTCTCTGTTCTTTTACATATATTATCTGCCTGTGCCGATCATTCAGCTACTCCAAATCTTCGCATCTCAATCTACCACTGAAAAGCGCTCCATCTGTGCCATGCGCCTTTTTGTAACACACTTTATAATGCCAGATTCATCCCATCGCACTATTCGAGTGGTTTTTAGCTTAAGCGAATCATAGCCGCATTAGACGGTTGCTCGTTCGCGGCACCTTGGGGAATTTCGAACAAGGTCTTCAAGCAAACATCTTATTTAAAAGTATATTTTGTGTGTGTGTGTTACTGCACGAATCTAATATTTAATAATTATTTTAGCCCAGTTTGTACAGGGATAGTACCTGTAGCTACTATTTAACAATGTATTTGTAATAAAAATAAACACATTAAATAATATTGTAATATCGTAACTCTTGATTTGAAGATTATTTATGCAGGAAGATAACTAAAATCCCATATGATGCAACATTATCATCATGTCTCATGGTCTCATGCACACTGAAAGGTTGTACTCACTGTATTTAATGACATAATTATCATTTCACAAGGTCTTTCGCTTTCTGTTACTAATAAACACATGTTTTGTAATCCAGACGTCCCCTTTCACCACACAACTATGCTCAAACTCTAAAGTGGCTTTCCATTGCTTTTAGCACTTTATCTTGCATTTCAATTTGGCATTTGAATTTAAAAAGCTGAACAAGAAGTCATAAGTGAGAACTGACCTCCATATACTGATTTACACACAACTTTGGACCGAGAGGGTCTTGTAAGTGCCAACATAACTTTTTCCTTCACGCTCCACTCACTGCCTCGATGACTTTTTTTTTTTTTTTTTTAATCTAACAGCACTCAGTTTAATATCTCACACCAGCAATGTTTTTTTTTTTTTTTTTGGTTGGCTGTTCATATGGCTATGTGCGTCGTTCTCTTTTTCTGTACACGCTAATGATTAGACCCTTTTTTTTTGGACTCTACTTCATTATAATAGTAACTGGAAAATGTGTTGGAGAAAGAGTTAAAGTTGGAGTAAACGAGTCAGATCTCGCTCTTGGCTACAATTTGTTGATCCTAATGATAAATTCAATTTGTGGTTAGGATAGGAATATAAGTCAGCCGCATTTAATCAATTAAATAGTTTATTCGGCACTGTTCCAACTGTTCCGACTCTCTACACAGGTGAGAAAGTTTGCTGTGTGTCCTGTGAGCAGTGGGTGATGTGTGTGTGTGTGTGTGTGTGTGTGTGTGTGTGTGTTTATAAGAGGAGGAGCTGGAGTCAGAGTTATGCTGTTCACAGTGTTGTTGAACATTAATGAACAGCACGCGTGTCGCCAACAGCCTTCCCATAATAACTATAATCAACGATCTCTGTGGGCTGAAGTACAGGCTCTGTACAATAAGACTGCGCTCAGGAAGCTCCGCTGCTGGAATCTGACTCATAAACATACGTCTGTGTTTCCACGCTCTCTCTCTCTCTCAGTCATATGAAGTTCAATAAATTAAACTTGCCATGGTTTGCAGAACAGTCAAGTGACATAAATTATTAAAATATATTATTTGTGTACATTGAGAAAATCAACTAATGGAAAATGTAGTTAGTGGGTGGTACATTAAAGTATAGTTTATCATTCTCGTAGTACGAGTATACAGTCAGGTACTTGGGTATTTGAACAGTGGCACAATTTTGGCAATTTGTACACCATTATAATTTTAACTAACGTTATGAATATGTAATTGAAGACTTTCATCTTTCAAGGGTTAAAAATTTTTTTTTACTAAGTTTTAGGGATTATGAACCAGGCTATTTTTACAGGCTTGAAGCAATCAGTCAAACTAACATGATTATAAATGTTAGTATCACTTTAAATGTGTTTAAAGGCCAATCCTTTTAATGCATTGACTGTCTGACATCTGAAAACCACAGACATCTCCAAATGTTTAGTTTTCTCACTGAAGCGTTTTGCTGTGCCCTCAGTTGTTGCTTGTTTGTGGATCTTTAGTTGTTTTTTTCAGTAAGTGAAAACTGGGTTAACAATTTATTTGCCTTAAGAAGCTCTTGCATTGCTTTTGCGTTGCTTTTGTCTATGTTCATCATTCACCTGTACTGTAAAGCCTTTTCAGTTCTACAGCGTTTGTCTGAATCTGCACAGACATTATAACTTTACAGTATATACTTTAGATCTCATCCTGCTATTCTATCAGCAGACACGTCATCAGTAACCACCAGTAACTTTAGTTCTGTTGGGAGCCGTACATGCTCATGTTAGATGATGATGAGGTAAGCTTTGACTCATAAACCTTTCCCTAAATCCGTTCCTTCACAAATCCTTTTCTTTTCCATCATTCTCTTATCGGTGGTTTGCATCTTGAGGTAAACTATTGGTATTTACATTTATGAAGATGCTTCTTGAGTGTTGACTTTACCAACAATACACCAACGTCATCCAGAGTTTTCTCGACTTGGCTAGATGTTGGGATGGGGTTTTGCTTCTGTGATTATTCACTTTAGCTGTCTTACCACATTCCTCAAAGGATATTTGGTGTCACTGAGCTCACTGTTGCAATCATTTATTTTAAGAAAGTACCAAATTGTTGATTGGGGCACTGCCAATTTCTTGGCAAGTTATGGTGTCTTTCACTTGCACATCAACATCTTCACTTACATTTACAGCAACATTTGGTTTCTTGCTCAAGAGTTGGTTGGCCCTTGCTCAAGGGCATGACAGTCGCAACTTGGTGGTGCTGGGGTTTGAACCCAGGAACTCCTGATCATTGACCTACTGAGCTACCCTTGCACCAAAGTCCAGGTTTGACTTAAACAACCCACGTATCTTCATAGCATTTGACAGACGCCCTTATCCGGAGTGACTTACAGTACCTTTCTCCTATTATTATACGTCTGAGTAGTTAAGAGTTAAGAGCCATGCTTAAGGGTTCGACAGTGGTGTTGGTGGTGCTGGCATTTGAACCAATGATCATTAGATAAGTAGTCCAACATCTTATTCACTGCTCTTATTTAGATATTCCTGTCCCTCAGAGCTCCCATGAACTGCTACCAAATGCAAATTCGACACTTTGAATCAACTCCAGACTTTTTTAACCTTCTAATCTGTCATGACAGTAAAGACTTGTTCCAATATTAAAAAACTCAACTGTATTCCAAGTTTAAGAAACTGTAAGTACTTAAATCCGGAGACTGCGAGTTCGATTCCCGGGTGATGCTGTAACCCCTCGCAGTCTGAGGTCTAGAGAAAGCTGATTGGCCGAGCTCTCTCAGAAAAAAGGATGAAAGGTACTTAGTGATCCCACATTAATCACGGCTCTACAGCCAATCAGGGGCGTCTATAAGCTCACGCAAGCGGAAGGAGCAGATAGCGCTGTCCTTCAAGTGTGTTACGCCGCCCCCAACGGTGCGTGAGCGAGCAGTTGGAAAAGATGTGTTTGGCTAAATTAGGGAGAAAATCTGGGGAAAAAAAGCTGTAAGTCAAACACTCAACGTTCCTCAACAGTCACTGTGTACTGCAGACCCTGTGAGGACCATGAGAACACATCTGCGTTGTGACAGAACTGATAGTTTGAAATGATTTTGTGGCATTTCTAATTGTTAGGGAGGAAAAAAATGAGTCCTGAATGTTGTGAAATGCCCAAGAACCTTTCAACAATACGCAGAGTCAGCAATACTGTGAAAAAAAAAAACCCGAATTAGTGATTCACAAACAATGAGGTGCCTGGATGTCTCCGTACACTAACTGCGAAACAGACGACAAAACAAAACACCACTTATCTATATTCTTTATCTAAATGTTATATAATTACACACAATAAACGATGCTGATGCAACAGTCCGGGCTAACAAACATGACCGAAAGAACGGCGATACAAAAAGGAAAAAAAAAAAACAACAAAAAAAAACTGCACACTAGAGAGCATGTGTTGAGCACACAGATTGCAGAGCCATCCTCAGCGGAGAGAGAAAGTCTCCCAAACTGATTATGACACCTCTCCTGCTAGCCCATCAGAGCCGCTAAAGCTAACGCTAGAATTCACAGGCACTGCATGTATCAGCGCAGAGCACATAGCTTCCACTCACTCCTCTCCAGCACGATTAATTATGGCTCTTGATGGATTTTGTGTGAGAGAACAAGTGACATAAAAAAAAGAAAAAAAAAGAATTTGTCACTCATGGTTATGTCCTCTCTGCGCTCGCCTCTGTGTGGGATGATGACACTGACGCCATGCGTGGCCACAAAACAAAAATGCCCCGTCACTGACATGCTGGCCGTATTTACATTTGATTGACAGGGAAAGTGACGGACAGACAGGTGATAGATCTTTAAGACGAACCTTTAAATAAGAGGTTTTAGAGTGAACATTGCTAGTAGTAGCAAGTTAAAGCAAGCTATTTCAAGATCAAGAAATAAAAAAAAAAATTATCTTCCTGGAATTACACCAAAATGCATTGACACCCCTGGGTGGTGGTTCACGATACGCCTGTATTACGCCGGAGGTTCATGTTGATGTATCTGGCGAGCAGATGAAGGCCGTGTGTGTGTGTAGGGGGGGGCGCTCGCACCAGCCCACCTGTCTGACAAACGGCACCTTGCTGATGGGCGAGATAGAGAGAAAGAGAGAGAGAGAGCGTCAGGGAGCCCTCACGTCTCGCCGATACTCGGCCTGAGTCAAGACGTCAGAAACACCGGCACCAGCATTCACAGCTCAGCTCAGCCAAAAGCGAGGGGGAACAGATGGAGGCTTGCAGAACATATAATGCATACATTTCTACCAGGCTGCAAAACATGTCTTATTTAGAGATTGAAAAGATGCAGGAAAAAGCAGACCTTATTGTACTGTATACGGGTTTTATATTCCGGAGAAAATCGACAGCAAATGTTGAGACTAATGCTTTAAAACGGGATATGAATGTAAAGTATTTCACCTAGCAATGGAAAAACACTGCTACGAATAAAAAAATTAATAAATAAATTTAAAAAAACAAACCGGCGTGGCTTCTGTAGCAAATCCTCTGGTGCGGTTTATCTGATCACATTCATACAGTTATTCAAATTATTTAGCTGAAGGCGTCTCGCCGGACTGGAGAGACCGAGAGAGGTCAGAAAGTGAGGATTGGATGAAAAACGGAATGCTGAGACAAATGGATAAAGACGTATGTGTTTATTCTTGTCTTCAAGTGTGAAGCTGATGTGTCTCTGGATAATAAACAGGATGGTTTTGACTTTAATCCACGGCCTTGCAGAACAACGGAAGGCAGCGGTCGTTAATATGGGAAAGTACTGTACTGGGTGCTCGGATGACTTTATGAGAGACATTTAATGCACGCAGTCAGTCAGTCAGTCATTCTCAGTATTGTGGACGACTCTCCTGGATTGGTTAAATGTTCTGTGGGAGCGGTCAGTTCCATGCACACCTCTAAAAGTAGTACTGTAATATGAAGTGCGAGTGCGAAAGTAACCCTAACCACTTCAAACCGTCTTGTTTATCGCTCTGGTCAAACCACTAAAAGGTAACTATAGTCAGTGTTCAGTCGTTTTAGTTGCTTTTGGTGACTTTTATGGACCGCACGCATGCCGAGGAAAGAGAGCGACAAAAATAGAACTGAGATAAAAAAAGGCCAGAAAGGTGGAGAAAGCTTTAGAAAAAAAGAAGTGAGGATGAGGATATATATAACCCGGAGTGCTTTGGGAGGAATAACGTCACCATAGTCAGTGTTATCAGCATGCGTGCAGATTTTATGGTCACTGGGTTTGTCCTTTTTACTTTTTTTTTTTTGTCTTTTTGTCCTCTACCCTGATAAAGATGCCACAAATAATGCAGACACTCATGAACCCACCCTGAACCACAACCCTTTAAGGGAGAAACCTTATTCGCCCAAGAGTGAGCCTCTTTCCATAGCTGCACATCAATAGGCCTCCTCCTGTCTCTCCCGTATTTAGACAGAGGACGTTGTTTTTGGAGCATTACCTCAATCCTGATGTACAGTACAGGCACATGTTTTACTATATATACAGTAAGTTGAACTTTAAGGTCTGTGTATTTATTTTTGTATAGGATGCTATAGCTATACTGGGTTCAACTTTAGACACAAAAATGTCAATTCTTTTTTAAATACAAGGGATTTAGAAAATCTCAGAATATTAACTACCATTACATCTTGTGAAATGAATTCTTCACGCCTTTTGCTCGGCTCATTCAGCCTACGTTAGCTCAGCTCCCTTAGTTAGTGCAACAGTATTTATTACCTTAGCTTGGCTAACTTGCTTATCACTGTTTTTTCTCATTCTAGAGTGAAAATGAGAAAAAATTCTAAATTTCAAAGCTTAAAAACCTAACCAGGAAAACATCATGTCCAAACCTTGTTAAATAATGTGACACAATCAGCTATCAGTGTCATAATCACCCATAGTTGAACACTTTTTCCACGAATATAAAATTAGTTAACGATTAAAAACTAAAAGACTTTTTCAGTTGAAGATAAATTAACGAAGCCCAAGTAGTTAAAACAAACAAATAAACAAATTAAAACAAACAAACTGCTAAAAGTCGATGTCCAATACCATGTGTCACCTGAACTGTAAGTGCTCCCTCTTGTGGCGTACGAGTTAATAAATATTTGTGCTCTGGAGAAATATTACGCAAAACAAACATCATCGGCTAACTAAGTTTTACCCGGTTGCCGGTTTCTTACTGGCAAACTACGAATACCAAATAAAACATGGACATGCATCAATTACACAAAGAACACTACTGCATACAACAAAAAGCCATACCTGTTAAAGATATATTATACAAGCCCAGCATGCTGCTGTAGCAGATCATGGAGTTTGCTTTTTTTATTTTTGGTTTGTTTGTTTTTGTCTTTCTGTGGATTATGGAACAGCTTAAGGTCAATCAACTGACTTATTGCCACTGAATATTTCATTTCACAAGCATCTACGTTTACAGCGCTATCATTCTTCATTCCACTGCATGGATTTCTCACATCTCTCTCATGTCTTACTTTCTTTCTAAAGGTCTCGGTAAATGCCTGAGGTCCGAAAAACTCTCTGCGTTCTCTGGAACATCTGGGATCTGCTTCTCCGTTAAGGCAAGTTACACGACAATAACCCTAGTCTTTTTTTTTTCTCAGGGAAAAAAAAAATGTTTTTTTAAAAGCAGAGATTGAATACGTTCCACACAAAACACCAGAGAGGCCAGGATCAGCCTGGCGGCAAACACGAGAGCTCAGCGTCTCGTACTGTGAAAGGGTTACATCCGCATGCTAGGCTGAAAGAAGAAAAAAAAATGCTCAGACACATGGAGAAGCACAAAATCCTGTTGAGCTGAGCTGAGATACCCTACGTAGAAGCAGCGCTTCAAGGCACAATTAGGATTTTACGGAAGAAATCCACATTCCTGCACACACAAAAAGTCATCTTTTTATTCTTCCTCAAGCCGCTGTCAACTCACCGTCTCTCACCCTGTCAAGGAGGAACCTGAAGCAGCCCGAGATAGAAAAAAAAAAAAAAAACAACGGCAGATATTATAGCATCAAAACGAGCTTCTTTATTTTTGGCAGGAGAACCACAAGTGAGGGTTAAAGGAGGGGAAAAACAGAAAGGTATTACTTATACGTTTTGCATTCAGTTTATTCACTTCAAAGTGGTATAAGAATGGCCTATCAGCAAATGTTTGTTTTCCTGACATCAAGCAATGAGAGGGAAAATAAAATATATCTCTACTAATTATGCTTTGAATACCAGATCTACCAGATTATTCTAAAAATTTAAAGCATGTTTAATGTTAAAAGCACATTAAATCTAACTGTAATTTGCAAAAAGCACTCAACTCGAGTGGATAAAAAAATTATCTCCTATAAGTAAGGACAATATTTTTATAATAAACAAACCACAATCCCACAAAGCTTTATTAAACTGCCCAGTTTCTCGCACAAACTCAAGGCAAGAAAAATGGATTTTTCAATGTAGTTTTTCAAATGATCTTGAATCTGTGGATCTCGAACATCAACCGAATGCCAATTCTGAAGAGCACAAATGCCTTGTTGCTCGAGAGAGAATAGCCAAGCTGACAGGAGGGCTATGCTAACTCAAAATAACCCCTTTTTACGCCTATGGTGAGCAGAACATCATCTCAGAACTCTTCGAACCTTGACAACAGATGAACACACTGGGTGTCACTCCTACAGTACCAGTGGGCACAGGCTTAACCTTTTAGAAGTTGTAACTTGTGCACATGGCCGACTAGCTGTATTGACCTTTTGCATGTGACATCATGATGTCTGTCTGCCTGTCCCGCCCTCACTTCTGGATGGCAAAAAGGGATGTTAGTATAAGATACAGTAGCAATGCCAACACCAGTGAGAGGAGCACTTTAAGCAAGAAAACACATGATAAACGGAAGGTTTTGTCATCTTAAGCAACACTTTGTCTTCTTAGTAACTGCTTCTAAGGCATTTCAAATTGCCTCTGAACTGTCCGTGTTGTGTTTCACAGCTAACTAGCTTCTAACACAAGGCTGAATCAGAAATTTAATTTGCAACAGAAGCACTGAATGAGCTAATGCTAATCTTTGTACACTGCCTGAGGTTATAACGTTATGATAACAAATCAAGTGTCTTCAAATTAATATCCTGATCAATCAACCTATCCTTGTTTTAATCAATATTTTCTTTATTCATTTTCACACAATCACTTCTCTTTTGAATAAGTTACAAAGTGCACTACAGCATGATGCATAAGAAAATAATCAGCAGATCAGAAGCTAACAATTGCTTGGTTATTCTTTTATCTGTGTGACAAAGCATCATGTTATCCGGTAGGCCATCAGGTAATCATCAGGTCATATTACTGTGAACGGAATTACTGTGAGACTTCTTCCAAAATGCTTCCAGAGAAGCACTATACATATACATAGATACAGTGGTACCTTGGATAACAAGCATAACTCGTACCGGAAGCGGGCTCGTATTTCAAAATACTCGTAATTTTCTCATAAGAAATAATAGAAACTCAAATTATTCGTTCCACGGCCCAAAAAAATTAATACATAAAAATGATTAATACAAAATATAAAGAAAAAATAAAACAAATTATCCTGCACTTTACCTAAAAAAAGTAAAAATAATCGAAAACGGTGTGTGTGTGTGTGTGTGTGTGTGTGTGTGTGAGAGAAGGGGCACGGTGTCCAATGACAAAGTGCAGGCTGATACAGAGAGGCAGAGAGAAAATGGATCTTTAACGTCTCTAACAAGACTTGCTTTTGCTTTACACGTGCGCTGTACGCACACGCATACAAACACAAAATAAGATATGTTTTACACACACACACATGGTCACAGTGTTATAGTAAACAGTACACGCGTGCACGGATGTTAATTAAACCAGAGTAAGACGCACACTAAGACCCAGCAGGGGAGACAATTACCCACAATTCCGCAGTGCAAGAGAGAGAAAAACCATTGGTTCAGCTTCAAAACAAGAAGCGCATGCATGCTACATAATACTCGGTACTCGTAAACCAAGACGGTTTCAGAGGCAAAATTTATTAAAAATCTTTGCTCGTCTTGCGGAACACTCGGAAACCGTGTTACTCGAAATCCGAGGTTTCACTGTACTGACTTCTACGCAATGCATTTACTCTGCCTCATCTAATGTATGTGACAGAACGGTAAAGTAAAGAAGTGTCCATTACCTGTCCTTATAAAAGATGTGTGTCTGGTGCCCGTTGTCATGATTTTCAGCTTAGTGATTTACACTAGCTGCTGATGAACAGCTGCACAGAAACCAATCAAAACTCAGGTGTAATAATGTATGCACTAAAAGCCGCTTGTAGCTGGATTCAGGTTCACTTGTTTAAAATGGATGGGATAATTAACGCACTTACTTCTGTGTCTCAAAATACATGAAAAGACACTCTGAATCATAAATTTCATATATACTTATACATATACAGGCATGTCTCATTAATTTGTCATTAGATACAAGTATCTTTTCTCTCTCTCTCTCTCCCTCTCTCTTTTAAACAAGGTTTTCAGCTTGACTCAACACACTGTGCTAGAACGGTCCTTAGGGCAGTACAATTCAGCAAATAACAAAATGTTTCACACACACACACAAACGGACAGGGATACAAAATAAGGGAAAAGAAAAGACACAACAATTCTGCACTAGACATTAACTTGAACTAGCAGTGTGCACTTTGGGCAGTTACAATGTTTGGACAGTGTCATTTCATCGTCTGTACTACAGTATATGCCCTAAAGAGATGATAAACATATTTCTGCAGTCTCTCACCATTTCATCACTAGGCATCATTGTGTTCCACACAAAAGGTTAAAACTATGTACATTAAGTGAAAAAGCTGTGAACAGACAGTGAATTTAACTAAAATACAACAATCATGGGCTTTCTCTGGAGAATAATTTTAGGATGCCACATTTTATTTCAGTTATTCCACTGGCCATAGGCCATTAAAAAAAAAAAATCATCAAATGGATACATGTGACAGAACTGGGGCTCACTTTAAAAAAAAAAAGGTAATCTCAATTTTCTTTACTTGCATTTTTGTGTTAGTCATATTTGCTGTCCTGTGATTTTTCATAATGCAATAAACACATTTTTCCTAATGTTTTGGCTACTCAGACACTGACTTGGCTAAAGACTAGCAGCAAAACAAAATAATAATATTATCATTCATAGCAAGCTAGTCAGTAACATGTCTCTAACATGGTTGTACTGTCAGCATGTCACTGGCCGATGTTTCAGCTATAACAAAGCTACTGTACATTACACACGATATGATTCCTGATATGATGTTGTAGCACTATACAAACAACATTTTTAGATTCCAGAAAAGCTTCTCATATCAGCTTTAGTCCCTCTTTGCTGTTATAATACACTCAACTTTTCTAAAAAGGCTTTCCATTAGATTTGGTAATGTGTTCCTGTGTGTTTATTCAGCTACAAGAATCAGAGAGGTCAGGCGTTGGCTGGATGTCAAGGAGGCTCCAGTTCCTGTTCATCCCAAAGGTGTTCAGTGGGATTGAGGTCAGGTTTTTTGCAGGACACTCGGGTTCTTCCGCTTCAAACTTAGCACATCATGTCTTCATGGAGCTTGCTTTGGGCTGATGGCCATTGTCATGCTGAAACAGGTTTGGGCCACTTTGATCCAGTGAAGCAATATGATAATCCCCCTGTACATCAGTACAGAGACATCCTGTATAACTGTGTGCTCGAAATTTTGTGGCAACAGTTTGGGGAAGGAACACATACACTACCGCTCAAAAGTTTGGGATCACTTTCTAACTCCATGGTTGTTCCTGATTTCTACTTCTTTCTACACTGACCTTTGAACAGTTGATATTGAGATGTTTCTGCTACTTATGCTCTGTAAATCCTTCATAACGGCTCTAATCTAAGTTGCTGCTTGTTAATTGGTGATTTCTGACACTGGTAAATTAACTTCTCCTCTGCAGCAGAGGTAACGTTTTGGTCTTGCTACATAATTGTTACATTCATCTTGTTACATAATTACCTAATTCCATATGTCTTATTTCATAGTTTTGAAATCCCCAGTATTGTTGTAGAATATAGAAAATAGATCACTAAAACAAAAACAAAAAAATTTGCAAGTGATCCCAGGAGCGGTGGTGTACAGTATATAGTCACATACTTTTGCCCATTAGTGTACTGTATATGTTCAAACTTTATTTTGCTCAGTACTTCCTGAATGTTCCTGATCATTGTAAAAAGCTTACTGTATGTCATGTTCTGTTAGTCAGATGTGTGTAGTGCAGCAGGTGGTATCAATGTGCACTACAATTTCAATCACAAACATACACCAAATGAAAATGCTCGAGAAAGTCAATAAGAAATAGGTTTGCTCTTTAAAAGGGCCCAATTATGTAACATTTACTTTTTGATCAATTTGGACAGTCTAATATTCTCTTCATTCTTTCTTATTTAATGTTTTTTTTTTTTTTAAATCTGTTCTTCAGATTCGCTAGGATTAATATTGTTTAAGGGGAAAAAAGGGTGGTAATTTGTTGGAGACCCTCCTCTGGCTAAGAGCTCAGCTCCGCCCAGAAAAGGCCATAGCATAGCATTGGCTATAGCAGAGTTGTGTTGCGAGTCAAGCATAAGACATGTACAGCATGGCAAAAAAATAAAAAGCAAGATATACTCTGTTGTTGTCTGTTAAGAAAAACACTGCACTTTCACTTTTATTCAAAAGAAACTTCATTTACAGTAAAAATGTTCATGCAGTTTTGTTCAAAGTTGTAGGTGGCATTTCACATCGGACACCTTCCTGAACGAGCCACAATTTTACAGCTGGTTTTGCATCAGGACTGAAGCTTAGAGTAAATGTGACTCGCCTGCATCCTGAAGCTGAATGCTCAGTGTTTCCCACACCTAAAATATATTTAGATGGGCCACCCAAGTTTACTGACAGTCGCTCAAGTATATTTTGCCCACCCTGTCCAGGAGAACCATGCCATCCGTGATCAATTAAATATTAGCAGACAATTCCCTGTCGCGCGACCACTTCTGTACCTGATAGAGATTAATATCTTCTAGCTAGATAAGTAAATGAGGAGTGATGTTTTAATAAACCACTGGTAACCTGTACAGAAAGTGGAGGACACTGGCAGTGGGTTCAGCAGGTTCATAGCTGCTTTATACAAAACCCCTCTCCCAAGTGATTTTTTTCCCCTTATTTAACCTGTTTAGAGATAGAAAAGTTGAACCGTAAAAGTTAAATCTGATGGCCTTTTTAGAGCTTAAGAAGAAACCATTTACTTTTAAGAGCTAAAAAGGGTAGGTAAGGGTTTAGCAGCGCTTTAAACAAAGTAAAGAATTTTCCATGGCTGGAAAAGCAGTATGGCTATCTCTTGTTATCCACACGGCTAGTTCCCGGGTTAGCCATACACGTAGTTCCCAGGAAGAAAAACAGTTTAATTTGGAGTAAATACGCTGTAACTTTGAAAGATACCAACTTAATTTTGCTCAGTGGGACGCTTAGGGTGACAAACTTCACGGAAAATTTGACCAAAACCTATTGTCTTCTTCCTTGTCTTTCGGCTGTTCCCTTTCAGGGGTCGCCACAGCGAATCATCCGCCCCCATCAAACCCTACCCTATCCCCTGCATCCTCTTCTCATACCAACTAACTTCATGTCCTCTCTCACTACATCAATAAATCTCCTCTTTGGTCTACCTTAAGACTGGCGGTTCCAATCTTAGCATCCTTCTACCAATATATATACAATCTCTCCTCTGAACGTTCAAACCACTTCAATCTGGCCTCTCTGACTTTATCTACAAAACATCTAAGCCAAGACCTATGATAATGTACTTATATGCACCTCATTTTTGAAAAAAAAAAAAAAAAAGAAAAAAAAACTACTACCTTAAACCTACTTCTCCATTAAACAACTATAGATTAAAAAACTAATAGCCTGACACAAAATCTGCTTACATGCTTAAGTGTCAGGCTACTCATTTGTTGGCCTCGGGTTAAATATGACTAATAGCATGTCAATAAGTGCAATGGGTTGCATTAAGGAATCCAAACCCTTACCCTAAGTGATACAGTAATTGTGATCTGACCAGAAAAAGTCACAAGAGCGGTGGAGGTGTTGTGGAGGAACCTCTGGAAATTAACCTGTTCCCTGACCCTTTGCTTCCCTTTGGGGAAATTCCTACAGGGCGATACGATAACCAACTAAAGACTTCCATCTATTCACTCCCTACAAATTCACTAGCAACCCTAAAAATAATATCCACAAATCAGTGCAGAATTCTTTCCCTGCATTTATCGACTTCATTCATCTGCTTACTGTGATTTGATTTGTTAATATGTTATCTGTCATACATCTATTTAAAGCGAAATCAAGACTTACTGGTAACTTTTTAGGATGTTCAGGCATCTAGAAACACATTATTGATATAAGAAATAAATAAAAAAGTCAAACAACAGAGCAACAGTTGGAGTGCAGCTTTTAAGACAATAAAAAGTAACACCCAGCTCAGCAGGGTAAGAAGTAAGCTATGTATAGTAAAGCGAGCTAACTTCTGCCCACTTGTCTTCTTTTTACAGACGCGAAAAAAGTCCACATGATGTTGAGAGTCCTTGTGTTTTGTGGGGGAAGAGAAACAGAAAAGCATCTCAGTCACTTCAGGGTAATGCAAATGACTCTAATATGTTAAGAAGATTAAAGTGGATAAATGTCGAGATAGATTTTTTTTTTTTGGAACGGTACATAAACCTCTAGTGTTTTTTATTTTGGAGAAGGGAGGGGTGGATGTTCGTGAGTCAGCTCAGGATAATCGACACACAAAAAAAAAAAAACAAATGCTGCTTGATTGGCTGAGAGAAATTGGGCTTATTTAAGATTTAGCATTTTAAGCTTCTTGGATGTAAGACCGTCCTACTTCTTTCTTATGATTTTCTTTTAAAGCCAGCCCTTAGGACAACAAAGAAGCTACCGGCAGACATGGGTCACACTTCCTTTCCTGAATTAGGCTTGGTTGTCTATCTAAACTTGCGCCAAGAAAACTGTACTTTTGCCATCCTGTTTCCAAACTGATTACACTTATAGTTTGTAAATTGAAATCTTAATCTAAAAGTCACTATAATTTCTTGCTGTTTGAAACTCCGATGTAAAGAAAAAAAAAGATTTGAGGCATCCAGCTTTAAATAACTTGTAGACCATTAAAAAAAGTTTCCTTAATTAGTCTAAACACTTATTTAGCCAACTTGTATATGACTTACTGCTGACTGTTGGTTTGAAAAAAAAAAATTCCTCAGAGATGCACAGATGCCACTGCAGAAAAATCTGAAAGTGTGAAAAATTGAAAGGGAGAAATGAAACAAAACCTCGTAAACGGATTAAGACGCGATGCTTTAACATTTCCTGTGCTTCCGATGCAAAACGCAGGATCAGAGGAATGACGAGCACAGGATGACTGCTCTGTCTCTTATCATGCAATGCATTCCCTTCAAGAAACAAAGCTAGGCAAGATCAGAGTTAGCCACAGAACAGGAAGTAATCACATGCACATACACTATATGAGACATGAAAAAGGATAAGTTCGATATTTTAAACAACCTGTTGTTTCTCACTCTGCATTATTATAAGATAGCAAAAACTGAATTTTTTCTCATTATTAAAAATATACTGTCCAACCAACACCAATGAGATTTTCATTCCATTCATTTATTGAGAAAAAAAAAGAAAAAAACACGACATGTTCATACACCAATGAGCCACAGCATTAACACCACCACTGGGTGAAATAAATAACATTCAGTGATTCCCACAAGTATACTGACATATATTTGACAACCATATTTGCCCATTCTGGGAGAACAACACCGTCCGTACAGCGAACAGTTCCTTCTCGCACTACCACACCTGTTTATTCTGCTACAGTGAGAGGCTGTAAATGCTGCAAATCCCAGCTGCCATGAATAAAAATAAGAAGGGCGTACTGATGGTCAAACATGTCCTGCAGTGAAACACAGTTTTGAACGGTGAACGACGGGAGGAGCCTTCAGACATTAAACTGCACGTTTGGGTTTTCTTATATGACATGTTAAACAAGTTGTCATTACAGTCGACCCCTGCGAAGTTGCTGTTCAGAGTTCGCAGCCTTAGACGTTTGCGGATCTTTCCTTAGAACCTAACTAATAATTGTTCATGGAAACCCCCACAATTTCACGGAAATCGCAAATATCGCTTTTTATGCATTTTTTCATGCGTTTTAACACAAAACTATTAAAAACAATATAATTTACTCATTTTATAACATAAATATTGATGTAAATTCAGCTAAATTTTCATATAAATAGGGCAGCATATGGGTAACAAGGGTATTTTACATTCTAGCACCGTGGAAGACACAGCAGACTACAGTACTGTACAGTATACGGGTTTACCTTTACATTTTTTTTTTTTAAGGGTAAAAATGTATTACGCTGAGTTTGAAATTAAAATCAA
>JAOTRS010000035.1:3345454-3356118 GCA_028565755.1 Dinotopterus cunningtoni
GTCCCTTTGCGCCACCTGGCGGTCATTTCACAAATTACTTTGAATTGCGACTGATTTATTTTGGCAGTTGCCGTTTGCCGCGACAGAGTGCGTGACAGTCATAGACATTCCCCTTGAGTAACCACTGTAAACAACATATACAGTATAAAAGTACATTAACGATTACTTTAAGCTAATTAAAGAAGATGAGATTAAAAATCCTTTTCTCATCACACTGACCTGCTTACATAAACAGTTAATACAGTAAATGCAAATTTAAAAAGCTTACATAAGTTTTACTGAACAACTTCTGTAAGTGATATTCCCATTTTTGTCGCTACTTTAAAACAAAGGTGTGTAGTTACTGTATGTACAGTACTGAACAAGTGTTGTGAAAACCTCAAACATGTCACTCAATGGTAGATTGAGGACAACTTTATGATCATCTAATTCATTTTCCAAACAGCAGCATATTTAAGACCTAACTCATCCATACAGGAAAGAAAAGTATTTTGAATATGATTGGGCAAATCCCCTTAAACAGCTTGAAGCCGGGTGACATTTTGTCCTCATTTCTGCGACAGTTCTGCCAGATATGATCCATCATCTCCAGTTAACGCAAGTGTTAATTACTTAGGCTGCTTGAGCCTGGCTCCCGATGCTCTGCACGGAAGCAATTCTCCAACAAATGCTCGACGGTTTCCAGGCTTCATATAAATAGAAATTTAATTTCTGTATGTTTATCCTGACATCCTCGGTAGCAAAGGCATATTCCTGACTGAATTGATTATTGCCTCTGTGAACTTCGAAATACCCTACACTCGAAGTGCGCAGGAAGACGAGAAGTCTCCTTTTTCATGAGATTAACGCCGAAACAAATTTCGTTCATGTTTTTTTGTGTGTGTCTTACATTCTTACTATTTTAATTTTTTCTTTTTCTCTGTCTCACCACATTATCTCATTTGGCACACCCCCACACTAATCTTAAGGGCATGTCAAAACATACTTTAATGAACAGATGTGTCTGTCACAGATGCTAATAAATGATGTTTTAAGACCAACTGTTGTGCATTGTATTGAAACACTCTAAGCACAGCCCCCATTACAGGAAGACCAGCCAAAGCTATAAGAATGACCTGCTTTATTTAGTCTTAACGTGACAAACTGAACTAAAAAAAAAAACTACTAGATAATAGAGATTGCAGCAAAGAGACCAGGAAAATCTAACAGGAGAACATTCCGGATCCTTTATTTAAAAGAGAAGTATAAAATAAATTTAGCTAAAAAACAGGGGAAGATGGCAAAAGCAATTTCTGCGGTCCAGAAGTGAACTCAGAGGACTGAATCAAGCACTGTAGTAGAACTCAACAACATAGCAGAGATTATGTTTCTCATGCAGATCAGGAACACCATTTATAAAATTTTGTTAGCTAAAGGCAAGAAACGGAATTTTTTTTTCAGAAAATAACCATTAACCGAAGAGATGTTTACCCCTAATCGTACTAAAAGAATGACAAACATCACTTTGCAAGAAAGCAATTTACAGTAATGTACCTGGAGCTTCAGAAATTTCACCTGTGTAATGATTTAGTTAGCAGCAGGACTCTAAGCATTAAAACACCTTTTTAAAGTCAAAAGCCCTATTCACACTATTCACACATTATCTGGTCACCCCACCAAAGGGATAAGCAAAGGCTGCGGTTTCACTCGAATTTACTGACTCATCTCCAGATATGATGTCATCCATCTAAAACATCTACAAGTGTCATCCATCTCTATCTAATCATTCTTTATGCTTTCGCTCTTCTGATGGTCTTCAGATTTTCCTTTCTGCATGTTGTATTGTTGTATGGTGTACAGTGATATGACCGAGCACCCAAAATACTTTCAAAGCACTCCAACGCAGCCTCCATTCTTTGCGGGAGATGGATAAAAAGGCGCACAGGAAACAAAAACCTTGAAAAAAAAAACCCTGATATACGACTCCAGCAAATCCTGGGCAAATCGCGTGCTGATTCGCACAGGACTAATATTATCGCAGGACCTCGGTGTTCAGCCAAATATGGTAGGTCATTTGTGGGGGGATTTTTACTTTACAAATTGGCCGATTCGCACGAGATTAAGATCACAGACAACCTCCGCGATTCTTACAAATGACTCCCCAGATATCCCCAGATAATGTCTTCAAACACATAGCTGTAAATCTTGTCTTGATTTGTTAGGCATTTTGAAACTTACAGAAATTGTGTGATTTGGATGTTGTTTCCCAGCAACAGTGAGGCGTTGTTTGTAAAAAAAAGTATTAAAAATTCATGTTGAAATAAAAGCCAGGCTATACTACAGCAAAAACAATGGATTTAAACATACAGTATTGCTGGTGAGTTCAGCAAGAAACAGCTGCTATATATCTCTCTATCTAAAACTATTATTGTTATCCAGTGGTTGGCTGCAATGACCTATGACATCATGCCACCAACTTAAAGGAAATATATGTTGCTGAGGACCCCAACCTCCTGCTGACCCATACACTAGGCAAAACAATCAACAATCACAATGCATGACTTTGAAATGCATGAAAAAACTGAAGTACCCAGACAAAACCCACCAAGCACACAGACCAGAGGCAAGATTCAAAATCTCCCTCCCCCTGCCCAAACAAAGAGGTACAACATGACAGTGCTTACTAATCATAATTTCAGTAGGAGCAGGGTCATAACCCTGTGCAAAATGGCTGTAATTCCTCCACATTTAATGCAATAATATTGTTAAACCCCATGAATTTTCCCCTGAAAGTCCACGAATTTATTGTGACGGTGAACAGAAGCAAAAAATACAAAACCTGCGTCTCTGTCCAAATGGTCTTTTTTCATTATTATAACATATATACATACTGTACAGCTTGCAATTACCCACTTACACTCATCGGTTTGTTAAAACTCTATTTTACGGATCATCTTTCATATTCTACTATTTACGGCTTTTAGTAAATATAATAAAATGAACATTCCACTGTAGTACCCCTGACATTTCATAGCTAAAGGACATGTTCTACAGGAACAAAAAAACATGAGAACGTACAGGAAACAGAAGCCCTGGGCAACTGCAGGGGGAAAAAAATAAAAACAGCCAGGAACGCAAGTGAAGAGGTAAGGGAAAAGAGCAGGAGCAAAATGAAGGAGGCAAAAAAGAGCACATGGAAGAGGTCAGAGCTACATGGAAAGAGAGATGGAAGCAGGAATCTGTGATGAAGGTCAAAGCTCAAATGTTACTAGTACATGAAGCTTTACTGCTGACTGTCTTCAGGGATATATCAGAAATACTGTATGCTGGGAGGAAATTTGCATTGCAGTCTATACAATTAATAAAAAATGTACTTGAAGGATGCAATAAAAATGTGCACAATAATGCTGCATTAGAGATAAGGTTACTCTGAACATGCATTATGCTAAAAAACTAAAGCGCTGCTGTATCAGTCTCTTTAGGGAGAGATGAAGCTGGAGCTAATGCTGCTTTTGAGAAAAGTTAATTAAAATTCCAAACCTCTGATTAAAGAAAAAACGTGGACTTTGTACTTTGAGAACTCAACCCTGAGCTCATATCAAAAACCGCTGCTCAAAGCGTTAGCAGGTTATTTTTTCACTTTGTATTTAAACACAACACAAATTCAACTGCACTCTCAACAGGTAGTAGAACTAGATCGATTATCCAAACTGAAAATGTGAAAGAACTGCATTTCATTATAAAATAAGCCTTGGACACCACTGAATCTTACTGAGTAAAGTTGTTTTTCCTTAAATTGTGGCCCAGCAGTGAAAGACCCTTCAGAAATCCTGCATGGGTGGACGTGTGGGTTTTCCCTGGGAAAGACACGCAGGGTCTTCCGGAAAGGAACCCCACCTTCGGATGGCAGATAGTACGCCGCACCAGTGCCAAAGTAGCGTGGGTGAGTGGGCAGCAGTGCACAGAGACGACTAGCAGCCGTGGGCACTGCCAAGCTTAGTGATGAAGATGCCGCCCGTGTCGTAATCACAGGCAGTGAGGGAAGAAAAAAGGAAATGCAGAGATTCAGTAAAACAGAAAAAAAAAGGGAGGGGGGCTTACATTCAAATCCTCTCTCTCTCAACGCCCCCACGCAGGTTTAAGCAGAGCGTATAAAATCATTCACAGAGTGAGAGAGAGAGAGAGAGAGACATAGGAGAGGAGAGAAAACAAATCTTCAATAAGAAAAGATACAGAGGTAGCAGTTAATACCATCGCAGCAAGCTTGCTCAGGAGATCACATCCTGGCAGCTCCAATCACTGTAATGGTTTAAAAAAAAAAAAACTCATCTCTTAAGAACCCTCAGAAGCAAATAAAATAACAGCAGTCCTGACAGAGGTCTTCAAAGTCTCGTAAGCCAAAGAAGACTTTCGACAGCCTGCGGGGACTGGCACCAAATAAAGTTAACATGATTTCAGTCGAAGGCACCCAGTAAATGACCCAGTAAAACCAGTGAGGATGAGAGATTAGAGGAAAACTTGAAACGCTTCTGAACTTCTGAGACTTTAAAATGTCATGTTCGAATGAAGCTTTCAAACTGAAATGAAGTTGTGCCAGCAGTAACACTTCCACATCGTACCGACTCCAAGTCTGTTCGCAACGTTCAGGACACTGACTTTGGCACCAGTTATGGCTCAAAGTCCTCGAACTTGAAAGCCCTGTGATGAAGCTGAACCAGCCTCTCTCTGCGCTATATGGTGAGGTGGGATGTATTAACATGTTAATGGATGCAAATGTTTGTGCTGGCCATCTGATCCAGTTCTATTTCTGTGTTCTGAGCTGCATTCTCCAGAAGAGCTGTAAGCTCATAAGCATATTTTAAACATTATATTTCATCTGAAATATAGCCAAAGGTTCTAGAGGCTTTGACATGTAGCCTACTGGAAGAATCTGTGTGACTGTGTGGTAGATTTTTGAGTATTTTTATGTTCAGTAAATGTTTTATTTTTCTGCTTTTCCTATTCTATATGTTGATTTTTTTCTATCTATCTATCTATCTATCTATCTGCATTTACATTCATTGTAAAATCATGTATTTTCCTTTTTACACAAATAACTGAATAAACTGAAGCATGTAACAAGTCATTGTCTAATTTTTATTGAATTACACATTATGGTTGCTTTCTATAGACGAGGACTATAATATTCACTGATATTCTGTGATGCAGATTATGCCACATACTGTAAGCCTTGGACACCCATGACCCTGACCCCTGGTTTTCCGCCTTTGATCACTTTTGCAAGGTTCTGCCCCATGCAGACCAGAAACATCTCACAACACCTACAGTTTTGGCGTGCTCTGATCCAATAATCTAGGCATTACAATTTGATCCTTGGTTCATTGGGTCCTACGCATTTCCAACCACTATTGTAACGAGAAAAAGGTTGTTACTGTGAGAAGGGCCAAATTGTAATGGCTAGACAACTGGGTCAGAGCAACTCCAAAACAGCAACTCTTGTGGGGATAATAATCCCAGGCTGCAGTGTTCAGGACATACCAAAAGTAATCCAAGAAATGAAAACTGGCTCAAATTGAGAAAAAGGTTAATGATGGCCCCAATAAAAAGGTGTCTGTACACACAGTGCATTACTGTTTTAATGCCAAAGAGGGGACCTACTCAATATAAGGCAGGGGGTCTTAATGTTATGGCTGATCAGTGTGTGTGTGCATATATATCCTTGTTACCCAGTAAAGATTCAGCGCCATGAGTGTCATGACACAGCACACCCAAACACCAGACCAAACACAAAGACTTGCTTGATGCTTAATATACAGTAGGAGTGAAAAAGGCTGTTCCTAGGGAAAACCATGTTTCTTTAAAACTCCTGGGGCATCTCTTGATACTTTTGACTGTATTACCATACACAGACATAGCAAACAAGATCGTCTCGTATCAAAAGATACAGTGTATTGTTACACTCCTATTAGTAATTACAAACATTTGCTCAATACACAAGATCAGATTTAAAAACAGTGCTGATTCTACAGTATTTGCATATAACAGAGCATCGCTAGTCCTCCATATATACTCTGACAAATGACAGTATATGTTGTACTCCATGACATCATGAACCTGACAAGTGCGGTGACTTGACAATTCTACAGAAAAAAAAGGTAGAAATGGGAGAAATTATGTCAGAAAGTGGTTTTTAAAAAGACACAAGATCTTCCTGTGACAAGAAACAAATAAAAATGTACTGAATGTTAAAATCTTAATTACCAAACCAACGCTGACTGTATGAAACAAAAGAATATGCCCCACTGAGTCGCCTATTTCATGTGTTGTTTCATCCCATAACATGGCAGTGACGCATTACACAAAGAGCTTGTTTATTAAGATTGTTTATCTTAATAAATAATTGGTTATTGTATTAAATTTAATAGGCTTTTGGCTAAATATGTGGTAATTTAATAATTTGCAAACAAGTGCTAAGAAAATATACCGTCTCTATCACAGTATTTGCTTCAAATAATTGCAAGCATGATCTCAATTATAAGACGAAAAAAAAAAGTGTATATTGTGTTTCCTATTTCTTGACTTCATTTCATTACACTCTTTGCTGAAGGTAAGTCACTTGACCTAGAGATAAAACGCACTGGGAATGCCATAATCTCCTTCCTGTCCATGTCATAGGTTCTTTTTAATGTTTTGTTTTATTTAGAAGGTTCAGAAGGTTCCAGACGTTATTCCTACAATAAACAGCGTAGTACTGCACTAGTAATGCTTATATACAGTAGTAACTAAAGGCAACAGAGAGAGAGAGAAGGAACAACATAAATTCTTTAATTCCGCTGGTTATGTCAGATCAGAGTGTCTGATTCACTGTGAAAAACAGCCAACTGACAAAAGTCACTTTTATTATCGCCGTGCGTCAAAGATATTTGAGGATTTGAAACATGGCACAAGTGGAACACCACAAGTGTTGGTACACAGTATGCTGCCAATTATCTGTTCCCCAAACTGAGAACATGTGGTATCATTGCAAGAGACAAACCAAGAGATTTTAACAAGAAATTAATACATTACCCTGTCTGCTAAGAATTACACACACTTCCTTTAACGTTGTTTTGTTTGCTTTTTTTTTTTTCCTGGCATATGATCAAACCTGGAATAGTTTTTGTTTTGTTTTATTTTTTTTCTAGAAAAGGCGTTTCAGAAGTTGGAAATAAAAGAAAAGATGTGTGATGGTGTGATGGAGAGAAAAATAAATTTTGGCGAATGACTACGTTTTACATGTTGGCGTGTGATAAATACGTTACGACACTTGGATTAAAATGCGCCTCTCTTTGAGAAATTAGCTTTTGAGGTATATCGATGGAATGAGTATTGCTCCTTGAGGGAAATATAAAACTATCCATGTGTTTAACAATTGTTATTAAATGCGATACACATTTTCCTCTGTCATTTCTGTTGTTTCGTTTTTTTCTTTTATGGCTGGAACGTCTTGTTGATCTATTTCTGTAAACTTGGACCTTTTTAGTGATGTCAAAGTCAATAAACCTGGACATTATTCTGTTACGTCTTCTCTTTGCTTAATACGATATCATTCCAAAACATTTCCTGGTGTATTTTGCTTTCTATGGGACCCATTTTATCTCCTGGCAAATTTCACAAGCACTAATTACTAATTTGGGCAGTTGTTTTTGAACATTCATTATAAAGCTGGTCAGGCCGGGTTCTTGGCCAGCTGTTGTTTTCCAGCTTCCTTATTTTTTTCACAAAATTAACTACTAAATGTTTGAGATTTTGTAATTGCCTTGCTGCTCTGTTATTTTGTTAAAACAACTAGTCCAGCAGTATCTAGTTTTGCTAGTCTTTGGCAGTTTCTTGGTAATCCAGCATGGAGATTATCAGATGTTTAATAACAGTAGGAATACTTCTGTGTCATGTAAATAATGCAAACTTAGCCATTTGGTCAGAATGTTGTTTTGCACAAGTCTGTTGTTTTAGCACAATTGTAGGAATCAGACTTTGGTTAAAACTATTGTCTGACGAGAACGTTTTTTTAAACATGACGGCATTCTTTGCTAGTAACACTGCAGGGTTGAGAGCTGATTGACGTTTTAAGGGCAGTGCTTGGCTGTGTGAAAAATTTTTCACACAGGAATCAACTATCCCAGACAAGGTAAAACCAAAACCTTCACTAGTGTACCTGAGATGAGTACACAAGTTTAAAACTGCTGCAGCAGAAAAGAGGCACAGACACTGAGAACAAAGCTGCTACTGTAGCTGTGTGTAAAACCTTTAAAATGAACACAATCCTAAGCACAATAAAAATATTTACTTGTAGACAAGCAATAAATGGCACAGGCCTTCGGTCTCAAGCAGAACTCTACTCCAAAACATATGGTAACTCTTCCACTTTAACATTATTTTTGGATACACATTCAATGAATTCCTAAATTCGACTCTGTTGCTATTCTTGCTGTTCTTCAGAAGGTTCCAGACGTTATTCAGGTAATGAAAAGTCATACAAACTGATTCTTAGAAAGTCCAAGTTTGAGTCAATTGTCAGAGATGTTTAAGAATTAAAATGAAGAGTAAAGTTGTATAAAGAAACATCCAAACAACAAAAAGTGACCCAAAAATTCCTGCGCCAACCCCTTAACTAGCACAGTTCAAACTGAAAAGAAAAAAAATGAAATAAGAGTAGTGAATGTGTTGAGATAATAATAAGCAAATAGATCTAAACACCAATCAGTTGATTTAAAATTTTCTGAGCTCACAGAGCTTGTAATTAATGTAATTGTATTCTGTAACCATCATAAAACATCAACAGAAGCAATATACAATAATGGGGCGTAATATAAAATGTAAAGAGAAACTCATTACCTTGATGGCACTATTATCATTTCTAAATGCGCTGCGATAACATATGAGTGCTTGGAGTAAAAAAAGAAAAGAAAAAAAAAAAAGTGAAAACCAAGTTCACATCATGTGGAGGGTTTAGTCATTACTTCAAGGGCTGAGATAGAAATCTGTTGTTTAGCATGCCCCTTTGCTTTTGTTTTGGGTAATGAAAGCCCACTGAGAGGCGGACATGCTGGACCACTGCCCATTCCGCTCTGTTTCAATTACCCAGCATGCTTTCAGCGGGGTAATGAGGTGGGTGTCACCACGGGGGCAAAGTGACAGCAAGTGCCTGCCGCACTGCCGCTTGGCCTCTCGTTTCCGCAGTGATCAGCTGCCAATTGAAAAGGTCGAGAGGGCAGCCGAGTGAAAAAGATGAGAAACAACAGGGACACAAAAAAAAAAAACACACGAAACGAGAGGGAAGACCTACCGCAGACCAGCGACAGGCTCATGCTGAGTCGCATTTTCACAGCAGACCTACAGCTACCGTATGTTTTCATAAGAGTCAGAGAAAGAGGGAAAAAAAAACAGTAGGGGAGAATTGCGTTTCAAAGCCCAGTAAATAAAGTTGGTATTGATTTAATCGCACGTGTAATTCGTTTTGCTGTCTGACACCAAGTCCAGCAATAAAAGAGAATCATGTAGGACAGCATAACAGATAATACGACCATACATCAATTGAGGTTAGGGAGACATTGGGGCGATAGATCACCTTCAAGCCAGACTGCTTAGCTACGGAATTTATAAACTAGCTCCTAAAACTGAAGTGGCTTTCAATTTTGGTTTTCAATTTATAAATACTGTACGGTACTTTGCTGCTGTTCTCCTCTAGCCTTGATCCTATTTTATATTTAGTTTACTGCAGCGATTCTACCATGACACCAGCACGTTGCCGTGACTCAAGTGATCCAACACGGCAAGTGTTAGTGTTAGTGATTTATCTGGTTATATGGTGTCTGTCAGTGCATCATGGCCGTATAGTATTTTCACCTTTATTCAATATACACAAACATGAAAGAAAAACTAGACACCTACAGTTTTATGATAAAATGGATGCATAATTATAATTTCAATCAGAAAGCACAACTTAAAGGGGAAAATTCAAAGAATAGTTTGATTTCCCAAAATATGGAATGTTGGTAATTTTAAGGGTGAACTTTCCCAGACACAAATTGACTATGACTACAAATTTTCAATTAGAGCTTTTATGACTTTTGTAGTTCAATTTAGAGCAAAGGGTAAACAGAGACGCGATCTGATCGACCTCAGCCTTCTGAAAGATGTCTTTGTGCTGCATAACCTTTTCAATCTATGGGTATCTGTGTGCCCTGTACATGATGACAAGCTTGAAGATTTTTGGTTAAATAAAATCCGCACTGAAAATGTCCAGAATAAAGATTTCACGTTTTATATTGCTATGGTAAAAAAAATATATAGGAAATTCTATATCTTAGCTTGAAATTTATTTACAATGTCACCCAATTAATTCACAAATATAGAACATTAAAAGTTTAACTCTTTATAGAAACTGCAGTTTAAATAATAACCATGGATTTAGCACAAATGCATCACCTTGACCTTGACTGTCTGTCAACTGAAAGATTTACATTGAGCCTCTTCTTTTGCATGATCTGAGCTTAATAATACCAACAACAAATTAAAAAAGCTATATAAAGCATTAAAAAGTTGTGACCTGCTCCCAAATCCAAGACCTGACTTTAAACCTCTCTCACTGCCCATGTATAGAATAGTGTCAGATATACAGCATTCAAGAGCGTTAACAACTATTT
>JAOTRS010000035.1:3358283-3371808 GCA_028565755.1 Dinotopterus cunningtoni
AATTTGGGAAACTAAGCCTGCCCAGTTGGACACACTAGTATGTTCTAGCGTTATTTAATAAGTCAAGGCCAAAGTTATTATGTTGACACGGATTTGCAGTTGTAACATCCGTGTACTTTAATTTTGTATTTAAATATATCTATCATATTACATTTATTTGTTTTCCTGGCACGCTTACTCATGTGTTGTGTTTGCAGAGATCACTGGCATCGAACCGTAAATTCTATTACACTAAGTACAATGTTCTTTCTCCAAGCAAACTATTGCATACTATGCTGTATTATAATACCTGAAATGAACCCAACCTTGAACCAGCTCATGCCTTATCTTTTAAATAGAAAACAAAATGAGTCTTGAACAAAGACAAAGACGAAACAATTGCATATTTTAGTCTGTGCATTCAGGACACTGATGGCTCAGTGGTAGGTGTTTCGCCTGCCATGCGGAATTGGATGCGGTGCAGGTCCACATAAAATGGGAGGTTGCATCTGGTTGCCTTCTGGTTTCAAAGGCATTCAGTTTAGGCTAATTAGTGTTCCCAAATTGCCCATAGTGTGTGTGCCCTGCAGTGGATTGGCACCCCGTCCAGGGTGTATCCCATCTGGCCTAAATCTCCCCTGCGACCTTGTATACAGGATAAAGCAGTATGTGTGTATATTGATACATTCATTCACTGATGTGTCATCTGGTCATGGTGGATCCTTAGACTTTTTCAGGAACACCCAGAGTGAGGCAGAAATTATCCATTGGGCACCAGTGCAAATCTGCACACCCACATTTACACACTCATTCTCATGCACACATAGGGGTTATTTAAGGTTACCATAGAACACACACTCACCATCTACGTTTATTGAAACACCTGCTCAATTATGTAGGTATCCAATCAGCCAGTAATGTGTATCTGCATTTTTTTTGCATGTGCACAATGCTTCAGTTAATGTTCATGTCAAACAGAATAGGGGGAAAAAAAACAGAATAGGGGGGAATGATCTCTGTGACCACAGCATTATTGTTGTTGCCAGATTTCCCAGTTGACTCAACGAATCCTGTAACACAGGATGTTTTTTTTTTGTTGTTGTTTTTTTCACACCATTTCGCGTATATTCTAGGGACATTTGTGTGAGAAAATCCCAAGAGAGTTTTTCAGCAGTTTCTGAAAACTAGCCCGTTTGACACCGAATCCCACTGATAAAGTTACAGTGATTATAATTTTCTCCCCATTCTAATGTTTGATGTGAAGACTAACGGAAACTGTTAACATGCATCTGCATGATTTTATGCATGGTACTGCTATCCATATTATTAACGGATAAATAATAGATAATTTTTAACTAATTGCAAATACTTTCAATACTCAGGCATATTAGTAAGACAAGCATGCTTTTAAGTTATGCAAAAAGCAAACACCTCTGTCCTCGCAGACTAGCTTAACTGTTAATAAAGTGCTTATTGAACGCTGTATATTTTTTAAATTCAAAAATGCATTTTTAAAACAGCAGTTTATATCAGTCTTAGATCATGCACAGTACAATATGTTATGCAACAGTATTGAGCTGCTTCCACTTATTCATTCATCTTCTATACCGATCATCCTGTACAGGGTCGTGGGGGACTTGAGCCTATCCCAGGAGACTTTGGGACATGAGGCGGGGTACACCCTCATTTAGACAATACGGGAAAAGCCCATTAGCCTAATCTGCATGTCTTTGGGCTGTAGGAGGAAACCAGAGTACCTAAAGGAAACCTACCAGGTACAGGAAGGAACGGGCAAACGCCGTGAACACAGACCAGAGGTGGGAATCGAACCAGGACCCTGGAGGTGCCAAGCGACAGTGCTTATCACTAAGCCACCATGCCACCTCATTTCTTCATATTAAATGAAATGAAATGATGTGGATTAAAGAAAAGAGAATAAATGCATTATTACAATGGGCTGTAAACTGCCTAGAGTTTCAGTATATTTAAATAATCGGTTGTTCGGTACAGTGACTGGACTGAAAACGAGTGGCTTACAAAAAGGTCCTTTAGAAAGCAAAAAGCCCTATTTCTTGAGACTATGTTAAAAATACAAGATTTTTATTTATTTTTATCAATAAAGTGCTAATTAATTTCCACAGAAAATGAAGCATCTGTATGGTGTGAAGACAGAGGTACAGTGAATCACATAATTTGCCATTTAGTATTTATTATATAAACACTATTTAGAGCAGAACACATGCTACAATGTCAGATGTCCATTTCCTGATGGTACAAACTACACCCACTCTCACCACCACATTGCCCCCCACCCCCACTCATCCACCCACCCCAATCCAAGAAAACATTGAAGTTTTGTATTTAACCCTTTAACATCTGTGACTCCTTGATGGAGCAACTAGTTGTGATTGTGCAGCAAAAACACATCTCTTGGGGTGCTTGTTCTCCCTTTGGTTTGTGCTTCTTTGCAGCGGTGGCATGTTAGCACCGAGAACATAGGAAACATTTCAGGAGTTTGCTTTTTTTTTTTTTTTTTGCACGTTCTAGTTTTAATAAAATCAATAGTCCTACTCAGAGCTTGCTTTAGTGTCTAAAACTGCATCCAAGTGCAGTATATAATATACAGTCGCCTAAAATATACTGTATAGTGCTTAGCTTTAAGCTAGTATATATCGATACTGTTTATATTAAAATCTAAAGCAGTGTTAGATTCTGAAACTTTTAAAAAAAAAGTCTATTACATGCACATAATAGGATTCTAGCCTTACTGTTTATATACACCGATCAGCCATAACATTATGACCACCGGCCTAATATTGAGTACGTCCCCCTTTTGTCACCGTAATAGTGATGCACTGTGTTCTGACTACACAGGCCAGGAACGTCCCACACAAGCTGCAGTTGGGCCTCGTTATAGTCCCTCAAATCCTTTTGCTTGCTCATTTTTTCTGCTTCCAACACATCAACTTCAGGAAAAAAGGTTTACTTGCTGCCTAATACTGTATATCCCACCCACTTCCAGTGGCCATTGTAAGGAGATATTGAAAATGTAGCTACTGTGAGAAAGCCCAAATAGTAAAGGGCTAGACAACTGGGTCAGAGTAACTCCAAAACTGCTGCTCTTCTAGGATGTTTCCAGGCTGCAGTAGTCAGGGCATTCCAAAAGTGATTCAAGAAAGTGAACTGGCAATAATGTCATGGGTGACCAAGGCTCACTGATGCACATGGGGAGCGAAGGCTGGCCCGTGTAGTCAGGGCCAATAGAAGAGCTACTGTAGCTTAAATTGCTGAGAAGGTTAATGCTCGTTCTGATAAAAAGGTGTTAGAACACACAGTGCATTACTGTTATGGTGGAAAAAATGGGGACCTGCTCAATACATATATATGCATATGCAGCATCTATAAAGTGTTAAATAGCATTTCAGCAAGTCAGTAATAATGAAAGACGAATTAGAAGTGGAATTCCCTGCACTGATTTTCGTGGGTTGTGGACTGTCATGGGGGTATGAAGCAGAAAACTGATTCTGTTAATGCCTAAGGTCTTAAAGGCTATTAACAATTGTACGTTTTGAACTACATTTTCTCTAAACTGCTTCTTTTTTAAAATAATGCCTGCTAACATAACAAATAAAAAAAACAAACACTCCTGTATGTCTGGGAGAAATGGTAGTGTGGATACTTGTGCATGATGAATAAATATACAGTGTGTAACATGTTTAGTACTTACAAAGTTTCACCATGTTTCAGTACAAACACGTACAGTACAGAGTGAAAAGAACCCTTTACTGTAACAGAATAATTTACATTAAGGCATGGGGTGTCTCGGCTGCAGCAGCACATATGGGTTCAGCTGAAATACTGAGAAATTCCTAAATGTGTTTACCTGGCGTCTAAAGCATTGCTGTCCAAAGAAAACATTTTACAATTGTCGTGTTTAGTTTTTTTAGTACAAATTTTAAACTAAAAACTGGGAGCTTAAAAAGGACCTAAAAAGGAATTTAAATTTTTTTTTAAAAAAAAAAAAAAAAAAAAAAAAAAAAAACATTGAACAACGTATTTGATGGACTGTTGACAAATTTTCCAAAAACATATGAACGTATTTACGGTAAACTGATGCTCAACTATGTACACTTTCACATTCAGTATCAGTACTATGAATCAGTAAAAGTCTCACAGGATCCAGTCAACCTTCAGAATTGATCAAATACAGATTCATGGTTAATAAACGCCAACTTATTTTCAATACCACATTAACGTTTAGAGAGGTCTGCGGAATTACACTTATTCCTACAAAGTGACTGAAATCTCTGTTTAGGACATTAAGACAACATCAGGACAATATCAATAGTCAACCATAATAACATAGGACACTCAAATGTTTTCTTTTTTTATATACAGATGATCTGTTAGCCGTTTAAAAAAGAAAAAAAAAAAAAACCTTGTGAAAAAGTACCACTTTTTCTCCTATATTACAGGATGGATTCAGAAAATCAACAAGCATATTTAACTGAAATGCCACTGAAACTGATTTTTATGTAAGAACATAGCTGGTACTTTACTCCAGAGTTTATCGACTTCAAATGAATTAATGTAACAAACAGAATTAAAAATACAGTTTTTTGAAGTGCACTGTGAAGTGCACACACTTACAGTACCTTGCAAAAGTATTGATGCAAGTAAGATATTCAAAGCTTGGGATATTTTTTATAACTTAAACCTGCTTTAAATTTCTCTACAACTGGGCTTCATGATGCTGTCTCTATGTACTATGTATTAGTTGACTTCTGATGGCAATTGGTTTTACTGGATTTTACTTAGGGGTATCAGAGTAAAGGGGGGCTGTATACAAATGTACGCCACACTTTTCAGATTTTTATTAGTAAAAAAAAATTGAAAACAATTTATAATTTTCCTTCCACTTCACAATTATGTTATTGGTCTATCACAGAAAAACCCAAACAAACACATTTATATTTGTTGGTTGTAACTTGACAACCAAGTTCAGGGGGTATATATATTTTTGCAAGGCACTGTATGTGTATTCTCACTATACCCTGATTTCTATACAACTATATTTTGGAATGGGTATCTCTGCTAACTCCACCCTTGTTCTTTCTTCAGAGGAACCTCCAACCTAATCCCCCACCCCCCGACCACGTGTTATCATTTCCAAAGAGGTAGGGTGGAAGCAAGAAGTGGCAGCACCCATTTTGTGGACCAATTAATACTCTATAAACCCGGAATTGTGACCGCCATCCATAGCATACTGTACCAGATCTGTAACGGTACTGGAGATACTTCATAGATCACAGGGCATCCAAGGAATAGTAAGTTACAACCATGGTTGGAACATCACACTTCAAACTTCAACCTGGGACAGATAGGTTAGTCAACTGTAAAGTTTTCTAAATCTATCACTGGTACCTAAAATCTTAAAAAAGGCATTCATCGTGGTTTAGATGCTTGGCATAATCTGGTTCTACTTGACACTTCTTTTCACAAATTGAAGGATTATTGATATAAACTAAATGTGTGCTGGCACCTTACTACCTTGATTTCTTTAAAACAAAACAACATTTTATAAACCGAAATTTATCTCTGATTCTTCAGAGGTCACATTATTAGAATATACGAGGGGCGTTCATGTCAAACCGAGACTTGTGATGAAATTTTTTGTGAATGAAGGCATAAAAGTGATTGACGTTTACATAAGACTTCAAGCACAGTACAGCGATGAGACTCTTAGCCACAATAAAACATGAATGGTGCAAACCTTTTTTCTTTAAAAAAAAAAAAAAAAGGCCGTAAGTCTGTGAATAAAGAGCCTGGCCAGGCTGAATCGGAGTAGAAATCTTGAAAAACAACTTTCGTCAACTTGCGGAAGAGACACATCTGTCTGTGGAAACTGTACACAAAACCATTAACAAACACCACTTACACATTACAGGAACCAGGCTGTGAGTTGCTGCCACATCCCTCTTACAGTCCTGACCGTGCTCCAAAGGATTTCCACCTGTTTGGGCCAAGAAAGGAGTTCCTGGGAGGCCAGCGTTACGGACGTGATGCATCTAGTCAAAGTCCAGGTTTGACTTGAACGTCCCTTGTACTTGACAGATATGTATGAAGAGCATTAAGGTGTATTATGTCTCTGTATTTTCTCTGCAAATTTAAGTTTTCACATACACACTTTTTATGAATATTATTAGTAACAGAATATCACAATAATTTAAGTAAACATTTGATTATCCATTTTTTCCTAGCCATTTACATAAATCAGCATCCTAAGATCATCAGTTATCGCTAATAATAAAGAGCGTGTATTGAAAACCGAGTGGTTCTACTCAATGCTACTTAATATGCATCATGCTTGCGGGATTCCATCTCTTACAGGTTTAAGATAAAGCAATGAAAACAACACTGTGCAGAATTTAGACAGCTTGCTATAACCTAAAATGGCATTTTACATTCCGTAAACTGATTTTATTTCTTCTCAGTGTTAAGCGTTACCTCATACAAGGATAATGTTTTTTTTTTCTTTTTTAGATTTTTGCTTGCATTATATTCTACATTCTACAGTAACTTCACAGCCTTAAAACTTAACTTGTACTTCAAATGACCAAGACATTAGCATTATGTGCTTTCTACAATACTGTTCGCAAATGCATTCTAATAGAAATGACATGGGCCTGCCCATGAGTCTAGTATTATTTAAATATATTTTAATATCCTTAGTTGTCAGTCTAAGAAGGTGTGACGTGCAGGGTTCACCAAATAAAAGCAGGAACAATCCCTATTACATAGATAATTGAACACCGTATCGATGTACGCATCGAAATGTTAGGATCTGATGTGATATAGTGGTCTAAAGATATCTGAGGTCTTGCGTATTGTTTACGAACAGTGGTGAGAATTCAGAGGTTTTTTTCATCTATTCCTACCATTCTGAGGTGTTAAATAATGGATTATGTGCAAGGCTGATATTATCAACTTCATTTCTTTTTCTACCAAAGAAAAGGTCCAAAGATGACGAGGAAAAATGAGAGCCCTTTTCTGAATCATAAAAAAATAGATAAAACAATTCGCAGTCAAAGTCACAGCCAGGGCCATTCGGGAACTATTAACATTCCGTAAGAGCAGGACGAGCCAATCCGTCATGTGATCCCAGACGACTCAGTTGCTCCATTGGGAAAGCCAGATGTAATAATCTGCACACTCGTTCATGCAGCACATCTTCATGACACTGGTGATTTATTATTAGTAGTGGAAAAAAAAAAACTTTTAAAATCCCACTCTGAAATCAAGATCTGCCTTTTGTAATTGGTTTCGTAGCAGAAAATTAATTTGATTTATGTTGCCGTGAGCATGTTTTGTTTGAAGGGTCTTTTGTGGGTGTGTATGAACAGCCTCTCAGGGATTGGGATAAAGAAAAAAAAAGAAACATTCTTACAGTCTCTGGCTCACCTTCCGAAGTGTTAAATGTATATTTTTAGGCCAAAATCAACGTCACTCCTGATGTGTGTGCTTTTCCATCGAACGGCAGTTCAATACAGCCTTGATTACCACCTTGATTAAATCACACGACAGCGGAGGACCCGGGAGAGGACGGAGAGTTGGAAGAGGGTGATGAAGGAAGATTCCAGAAGAGCCACTTGCGCTTACACTGGCGTTTCTGGTACAGGTAGTCCTCTTTCTCGCGCTCTTTGCGCGCCCGCTGGTAATGATCGTCCTCTTTGAGGTACCACACCGGAGGCCAGCGATGCTTCTCGAAGTACTCCTGGTTCTCTGAAAAGGCACGTTGATAATGTTGAGCGATTAAACACAGATGTTCAGGAGGAATTTAAAAAAAAAAAGGGAGTGCACGAATACCTGCGGACTTGGCCTTCATGTCACGAGGGAACTTGCGGCAGACGCTGTTGTAGTTGGTGCAGATGTGATGAAGGCACCATCCAGCTAACTGGTGGGCACCATGGAACTGAGAAAAACACAGCCATACAAGGAAAGAACAAAACCAAACATAAATTTCTGTGCACTACATTGGTCACACCTAGATTTACCCCAGTTTCCACCATCTGTATCAGCTGACGTAACCTCGATGTTTTCAGCAGACTGGTACTCAAACTTTTACCTGAGCCATTTCCAGATAAACCAGCACTTCTCCATCGATATCGGCTCCCATCATAGCAGCTTCCATAAGCACGGTCACAGTGTAGAGCTCTGAAACCACCACACACAAACTGAAGTCTTAATACTGTAAATACTGTATATTCCTAATGTGTGTGTGTGTGAGTACCTGTCAGTGCAACCAGGTGAGGCAGACAGAGACGGTTTGCAAGAACAATGAGCTCCATGGCGTCTAGGTCTGGGCGAGAACAGAACCGGCCGGTGTAGAGGTACTCCATCACCGCACGCATACAGCTACGGGTTGTGTTCGGAAACAACACCTGAAAAACATACAGTATCAAAATCATTTTAGTCATTTTTACACATTTTTGTTGCTTTAAAAGTACCATTTTTTCTTCCTCTAGTGCACTAATAGTGATCTCAAAATGTACATCTGTTCCCTAAAACCCACTAATATGGTCAAAGATCACGAAACACCTCATAGCCCCAAGACGCCTAGGAAACAGCTTGAACTTGTACTCAATTCAAACCACAGTTTAGTAGCTTTTCAGAAATCTTTTCACTGGCACACCACCAGAGAAAAATCAAAGAGCACTTATGCACCTCTTTGGTACAGCTCTCCACGAACGGTCCTCCAAACATGGCCGCCATCCAGTCACAGCTTGAGATCAGCAAAGGCTTATGGGCCATTATTGTACCGTCATCCAGCTTGAACACCACATCTGCCATAGGGAAAAAAAAAACATATATTCAGGAATTTTATAAGAAGGTCTTTATTATGGCAGTCTACAAATCCTATGGTCATTTAAAAAGCAGTACAGAAGTGTAAAATAAACAAACAGGAAAGTCCTAAGGTTATATAAGCAGTAGAAAACAGCTAGTACAAGCAAACATCTTGACCCACACATTACCCCACAATAAATTCCGAATAGGCTGAAAACACCAAACATCGCCTGCTCTTCTGATGAACATCTGATTACATAAGTGTTAAAAGCCAGCTGGTGAAATATTGAGCGCTGACCCGTCTCCTTAGGAGGTGGAGGAACAAGTTGCTAAATATCAGGATAAAAGGGCTTGATTTGGGAACAGATAAAAATATATATATAATACTCAGTTGTTTTTTTTAATGCAAGAGGTAAGACATACTGCGATAAGTGAAGTGCAATAAACTTCGAGAGAGAAAGAGAACGTTTAGGAGAATAAGAGAAACACTATGTTTATTTGCATTTATTTAATTATTTTTAAACTACAGACAGTCGGGACAAATTAAAGTCATAATTTGTGGCTGTAAGCGGGATTTATTTATTCTTCTTGTGTAGTCTGCTCGTCTTCTGAGTTATCACCTTAATCTTAAGAACATTTCTATCCTGCCGGATGTGGTCCGCACATATCTGAGATTATTGCTCACATACTCACTCTTCGTCTATACCGCTTTATCCTGTATACAGGGTCGTGGGGGGAGTGAAGCCTATCCCAGGTGATTTCGGTCATGAGGCAGGGTACACCCTGGATGTGGTGCCAATCCATCGCAGTCTCGTTCACACACTATGGGCAATTTGGGAATGCAAATGATTCTAATCTGCATGTCTTTGGACTGCACCACAAGCATGGGGAGAACATGCAAACCTGAGGTGGGAATCGATCCCAGAGCCCGGAAGTGCAAGGTGACAATGCTAACCACTTAGCCACAATGCTGCCTGGGACGATAGCTATGAATTATAAATAGGTTTTTCAGTTGTTTAAGTGGAAGTTAAATAATTGTGTATCGCCATCATGTGCCAATAATTCTGGAGTATATACAATTATACCGGTCATGATTATGAAATATTATCCGATGAATTAGATAGCTGTTTCTTTCCTCAGACTTACCAGAGAAGGTCCCCTTGGCAAGGCACTCCTTGATGCGGTTGGTGCGCCTCACATGGAAGGCCTTGGTGATCTCCTGGTTCATGAAAGCTTCATCGTTCAGGATGTTGGCCACCATCATGCGGAGATCGAAAACCTCCAGGAGCTCAGCGATGTGAGCCACCTGCATCAGCTCCTTCTCATGCTCGTCCAGCTTCCCCGTGTAGAGATAGCGCAAAACAGCACGGAAAGGCCCTAGCTGCATGGACGTATCCATGTGCACCACCGTCATCGGTCTGGAGATAAAGGTCAAGGGGTCATCCACCTTTTCTTCCCGCACGCTGACAAACGCTCGGCTGAATGCTGGGAGCAGACGGCCTCCTTCACCTCCCCTAAGTGTCCCATCACTGGTACAGGCGCGTAGATTCGCTCGTTCTCTTTCATCGCTGCTCTCACAAACGTCAAAGCTGGCCGCTCGCATTAACAGCTCGCGGCCGGACAGAGGCACCCGGGTGCGTTCTTTCTCTTTTTTGTCCTCGGGAGTCCGATGGTCAACCAGGAAAAGGTCGTAGAATTTAGATGAGGCCGTGGCGAGGTAGACACGGTGAGCAAAGATTCTTTGGCTCTCCTGCAACACAAGGACGACGTCGGCGCACAGCGGGTCCTCTAGCAGACGCCCGGGATGCTCTTCCATGCTGCTGGGGGGAGGCGGCACTGTAATGATGGGCGGAGGAGGTTTGGGAGGTAGGAACGGGGCTTGAAGGAGAGGCCGCTGGACGTTGCGCAAATGCGACTTCCAAAACTGCAGATGGCGGCGTGAAATCAGGGCAGCACGAATAGCGTTGTCAAATACATCCTTGATACCAAACTGGGCAACCACGCTAGTCTCATAGTATGGGACACCAAGCTCTTTGGCTACCTCACGGCCCTTCTCTGGTGGCAAGATTTCGTTGGATTTTATGGGCCTGAAATGAAGAAATGCTGACAATTTAGTCAATTAACATACTTTAAAAGGCTTCAGGAATGGTTGCTAATACAGTCAGGGCTAATAAATACACTGAGCTGGCAGTGTATTGGTTACTAGATCGGCAAATCTAATAAACTAGCAGCTCTCTGTGAAATGAAAAATCATTAACGCTGTCCCACTGGTGACGCTAATGACATCGATCTCTGCTATCGGGACAGCGATTAGTGTAGTTGCCAGGCCAGGGAGTAAAACATCTGTTTATTTTGCTATTTGCAGTAGTACAGCATCAGCATTGACAGCATTTTCTGCTCTCACCTCGCCAGTGGGCGCCGCGCTCGGTTCACCGCCTCGAGATCAGCATATCTAAGGTCCAGCTGGCAGCCGACAAGGATGACAGGAGCTCTGGGGCAGAAGTGTTTGATTTCTGGGTACCACATGGTCCTCACATGGTGCAGAGAGTTCGGGTTAGCAATTGAGAAACACAGGACCACCACATCAGACCTGCCAAAACACCCACAGGGATGCAGCGATGCAACATTAGTCTACGAGAGCACAAATGCAGCCTGAAAAAAAAAAAAGGAGTTCCTGGACATCTTACCGTCCGTAAGCAAAGCGACGGTCCTTGTGATGATCCCCGAACGTGTCCCAGAGCCGCAAGGACACGCTGACGTCATCCACCACATCCCTAGATCGCTCTAGAACCTGGTTGGAGAAACACACCTATCACATGCATGGAGATTTACCCAGGTAATTACTGTATTTGCATTTTTAACACTTCCGATATCTCTATAAACCAGTGCATATTGGGAACAAAGCTAGTTACACGGTTGACTCCAGAATTTCCTCACCTCCTGGCAGACTCGGTATTGGTCTATGGCCCAGACAGTGGGAACGTGTGTGGCGAGCAGCTGGTACTGGGTCAGGGTAGCATTGCAAGCTCGGGCACAGATGAGCCGGGTCTTTCCCACTGCGTTGTCCCCGACAACCACACACTTGATGGTCTCGACATTTGGCCTCTCATAGTCCATATCAGAATCCATAAAATGGGACCTAAAAACAATTTTCATTTAAAAAATAGTAAATAAAAATCATACAGATATGCTAATACCATGCTTCCTAAAGTGTGGTCAGGATTTTGTGCACACTGTTAGTGTGTAAAATCACAACCCATGTTTATAAAAGCTGTTCTGTTTCTAAATAAAAAACAGAGATCCAGCAGCCTGGTGTCACTTTGTGCGTGCTGAGCTCTGTAATAAGCTGGCACTCGTTCCCTAAACAGGGGTCACATGAGACAGAAGTGTTGGAACAGCACTTTAGACGATCAATAATGCTGTTCGGGCTGCATTCTGCATTCAGCGACGTCCCTGCGCACTGTTAAGAGCTATACATTTAAACGCTTTAAACACAGCTTGTTTTGTGGGTGTGGATGTTCACATTGATGTGACTTCACTGAGGCGTGTACACTTTACAGGTGAAATAACGAACGTGCCGTTTCAACATATTGACCTGCCTCAAGTGTGGCACTAACAATAACGTATTTTTTGCACTTTATGCAATACTGAACAAACTCTTCATATATAATAGTCATAATGTATCATCCAAACCTGGTATTATGGTAATTTAATCATACCTTCTTTCATTGATTAAACTATTTCCAGAGTTCATGAGTTAATGATTTCTGTAAAAGTTTCTGGATTCCGTGGCGTTCGTTAGCATCAATGCTTCTGTCGCAAATGAGACGATGCTTTGAAATACGATGTGCTTTACTCTTTATAAAATGATGTGCAGGTAATGTTAACAAACACTGACATTTCAAGCTTTCTAATTAATAGCTAATTAACCGTTCCATAGTTGAATACCAAATAATGTAAAATGGAAAGCTAATACACTATGGAACAATCACACACTAAGTACTGCCCTTGATCAGGGGTTAGAGAGGGATTTCGGATTCAGCCTTGCGTTAGAAGCTATTTAGCACTGTAACTCCGATCCCAACATAGACGTTAGGAGGCATTCTGGAATGATGTAGAAGCAGTTTTTTAGGAGACAAAGTGTTGTTTAAGATGACAAATGTTATGAGATGTCTTTTCTTGCTGAAAGTGCTCCCGTGACTGGTTATGTACTGTATGCGGGTTTTAGCACTGGCATCTGGTAAGTAATGTCCCTTATGCCATCCAGAAGTGGGTTGGACCATGGCGGACAGACGTTGTGACGTCAGGTGCAAAAGGCCAATAGGAGAAAAGTAGAGTAAAAAATTATATGAAATAAATTGTAAAAACTGATTCATAATTATATAAACAATAAAAAAATAAATAACTAAATCTTGAATTTCACAGGATCATTAAAACAGAAAAAATAAATGAAACCACTCTGATTTGTGTTGCTGCAAATCAGCATTTCTCACATCGCATGTCGAATGCTTAAATTCCCCCTTGGCTATAAATCTATGAGTCGAACAATAGCTCATTAGTCACTTTCAGTTCTTAAGGGCTGAACATGAGCGTGATTAGACATAAATAAATAACCATTAAACCATACAAACTGATAATAGACTGAACAAAATCACTTTAGCTCAGCCCATCAATACTGTAGCTAATTATGATTCATTAATTA
>JAOTRS010000035.1:3428355-3443683 GCA_028565755.1 Dinotopterus cunningtoni
TTTTGAGCAGTAGTGTATATATTATTATTATTATTTATTTATTTATTTATTTATTTATTTATTTCATATTTATTAATTTATTATATATTTATTTATTTGAATAGTTTTGGGAAATTCTATGAAAATTGGTGTTTATTTCAATGGTCTGTACTATTTCTAGCTTCAGTCATATCCTCCTTTAATTACTCTACATATCCTGGTAAGATGTGTGTGTCTTAAATCTAAAAGTAAGGAAGCATTGGAGCTCTTGAAAATGAAGTCCCAAATTACAGAAATATTTTTTTCCCTTAATCCTTGAACCTGCCTCAGTATGATTTTCAGTCATGTACACCAAACAAGCTAGTCTGATTGCATTATCATGTCATCCCTTAACATAGCATAACCAGGATTGGCAAGAAACTCCCTTGTCCCCTGTGCTGAAGGCAGCTGATGCTTTTTGCAGTTGACCCTAAACATTTGTTTCACCAAACTTATAGATAACTTTCGATAACTTATAGCTCACACTCACAATCACTGACTTATCACCACTTTATCCTGTGTACAGGGTCGCGGGGTGCCTGGAGCCTATCCCAGGAAACTTAGGGGCAGTGCACCCTGGACAGGGTGCCAATCCATCACAGGGCACATACTGTACACACGATCATTCATACACAATGGGCAATTAGCCAATTAGCCTAATCTACTGTACATGTCTTTCGACTGTGGGAGGAAACCGGAGTACCAGGAGAAAAGCCACCAAGAACACGGGGAGAACATGCAAACTCCATGCACACAGACACTAAACCAGGAATCAAACCTGGGCCCTGTGACAGTGCTAACCACTAAGCCACCGCCTGATAACTTATATCTCTGGTCAAATTCGACCCATCCTTCTTTTATTTGCGACTTTGAGACTGGTATGGGAATCATCCTTCGCCATCCTGTTTTTCTTCACAACGAGCTCCCACGAGCTGTACATCCATTAAGCAGGCTATTCAAACAGTCTTATTCTTATAAGGATTGTGTTTTGTTTAAATGCAAGCCCATGTTCAATCATATCCCCTTCGCGAGTATTAATTTCCATCACACTGGAAAAGCACTACCAATATTTGTTCTAGTTTTACTACAGTTCTAGTCGTTACGCTTTTCGGAAAAGTCGTGTAAAAGTATCTGGCTGCACTTGGGCACTTACCGGATTCAGCCATGTTTTCCTTTCCGAACAGACTGAGATGAGGTGGATTGAAGGAGCATCGATGAGTGTCTATTAAAAGCCCAACAGGAACACAATGAAAATACAGACAAGCAGCCATTGCTTTTACATTTTTATGATGTGTCAAAATTGTACTAGTAAGTAAAAAAGAACATTGTACCTTTAAAGGAAAGGATTAGTGATTCATTTAAAATCCAGATCAGTAACTCTTACTCATTCTAAGTCATGTTTGGAGAATGAACCAATGAATGAAGCTGTGATTTTGAGACGATGTGACTGCTTCAGTCACAAATGCATGAACAAGTGCATCCTGACTACAGACCCACTCAGACACAGAATATAAATATATTTCCGTCCAAAAAATATTTTGCAACGGCGTGATACGTTGTTTCCATTACGAAAGGTTGCCGCACCATTCAGCAGAATCACTCCAGCACAATGATCCTTGTCTGACCCTAACCCCAACCAATTCCTCATGTATCCACAAGGACGGGGGTATCTGAAAGTTTGGACCTTGTGGGGACATTCTACTGATCCTAAAGTGATTTTATTTTCATTTAACATTTACATTCTTAATAATTATGTCAATAAAGGGATGTGAGAATGAGATTAAGACTGTGTGTGTGACTGGTAATGTTTGTACGATACACACACACACACACACACACACACACGCACAAAACAAGGGTCATTGTTTTTTATATTTATGGAGCCTAAGTGCTTTCAAGTAGCATTTTACCACTAACTCCCGCTCATCCCTCTGCCTCCTCACTGGCCTCCATGTCCTTCATGGCCATTTAAAGCAACCTGATTAAAAACATATTGTGGTGTGAATCAATGACTCAGACGTCCGTACTCCCACGCATGGCCACGCGTATACACACATACATACACACAACACCAGCTTCTCAGAGCCTTTTAATTGAAGACACTTGTGAACGGATGTGGGCACAGATCCAGGACGTATTCCTGAAATTCTTGCACTGGAGATGGAACCAGATGGACCGAGAACTAAAACCAGCTGGCCAAGGCAAGTGAGGGCTAAAAAGAGTCAGGACAGGCCTCAGGTAGAGCTTCTTGACACACTTACTATACATGATAGGTCAGGTGGTTTGCTTAAGCTTTGAACAACTGTGGTTATTTATAGATATTTGAAAATAAGCATGACTAAGCCTTAAAATTTGCTAATTAAACAGCGATATCTAATCAAGAAACGATCGAAATGCTGCGCTGTTTTTCTTATTTTAATTGCACTATGACAAGTCCAAGACCACCAGTGATTCACCTAAAATATGTTGTGTCAAATAAAGTCAAGCCAATAATAGCTGTTCTATTACCACAGGAATCTTACCAGGAACTGTCCTTACTTTAAAGACTCAGGAACGTCAAACATATTTCCATTGGAGAAGGCTGATCCGTATTACTGGTTCTAGAGATAACATGGCAACAGGGATACTGCTGGCTATCCCAGGGCACCGTACACACACCTCAGGAATTGTGTATTCAATCTTTTAAAACATTCCTGAAACATTTCTGAAACCTCACTGAAAATGACTGTGAACGATTTTTAAAAATGTACATGAAAATAGTTAGTAGGTTGCATGCTTAAGTGCAGTATATCATGCTCCTCACAGCAGTTTTTGCAGTGTATCAGGGCACATTAACCTGCTGGAAGAGGCCGCTGTGTTTTCGGAATACCGATGCCATGAACGAGTGCACCAGGTCTGTAGCAATGATTAAGTAGGTGGTCAAAGTGATGTCCACATGAAAGTCAGGACCCAAGGTTTCCCAGCAGAACACTGCCCAGAGCATCATACTGCCTACACCGGCTTTAATTCTTCCCATAGTGGATTCTGGTGCCAGCTTTTATCCAGTTAAATGAAACACAACCAACCTGGCCATTGACATCTGATTACCAAAATTGATCACACCAGGTCACCTTCATCTATGCAGCTAACTATGCAATCCATATGCAGAAATTTGTGCAGCAGTAGCTCTTCTGTGGGATTGAACCAGAGTGGTCAACCTTTGCTCCCAAGGCGCATCAGTGATGCAATGGCCGAATGGTCCTTGGACTATTTTTTCGAAGGTAATAACCACTGCAAACCAGAAACACCCCACAAGACCTGTTCTTTTGGAGATGCTCTGCCCCAGTCATTTAGCCATCAAAATGGCCCTTGTCAAAGTCGTCTACACACTGGGTTAATGGTTTGACGGTTAGGGTTTCAACCTGCCATTGGATTGCACATGAGCAAGGCTCTCCATTCAGAGAGTCACTATCATGGCTGCAATGCCATTCACCCTAAAGTCCTAACAAGTTTTGTTAAGCACAGAAAATGTATATGTGACATAGAAGTCTTCTTGTCTTCTAACAACCGAGTTAATTCAACCAGAACAACCACTGCCTTTTTCAACTCATCTTCATATGTTGTTGATGTTTTAGCCTAACCAGGTTGGGCAGAAGCTGTGTGGTCTGTGGAAAAAAGGTTAAAAATAGAACATAGAGAAACAGAAGTGGAAACATGTCCATCTGGTAGGTTTTTATAGTAAATTCTTATACAGCTGCCAACATTTTTTTGTTTTCACACTGGACATTTTGCAATATTTACTCCAATATCCAATCATGTCACTATGCGACCTTACATAGAGATGCACTGACTTCTTTAAACTGTCAGGACTCATTTTTCTCCGTTACTGACCACCTATGCTGAGTAAAGCTCCCAGTTGGAGTTAATAGTTCAAACGGCACACAGTGTAGATCTGAAGCACAGTGGCTCACGCAATATATCTCAGTGTGCTTCAACTATTTCGCTTTGTAATTCAGTTTAGCATTAAATGAAATATGTTTCTAATAAGCCCAAACTGTCGTGGTAAAAGCAAGCAAGATCCAAATGCAGTGACTGGAAACACTCATGGAGAAGCAGCACGAGAGCCCATGGGCTAAATGGATGATGACCAAGCCAAGGAGAAGAGAAAGAACAACACAGACACAATAAAAGCCTGGGAAGCTGGAATTGAAGCTATGACTTTTCCTACTGCTATTCTTAGACATTTCATTCATGCATCCATTTTTTTTTTACCTTGTGTGTTTGGCTTTCGGAATCTGTTTATTTTACATGAACGGAATTACACGCCAAACGGTATTTGGTTGAAACAAACTATTAGATCTTCCATAAAGGCAGCCAAGTTCCAAATAGGAAAAAGATTAGTCATTAAACAGGTGCAAAAATTTATATCTGTCAGAGTGATCGAAGAATGATGGCTTTTGTTCTAATTTATCAGAAGACCTTAACTGGTTCTTGACATGCACATGTAAACAGCACATTTCTTTTTCAGTAGGCTGTTCTTGGGTTTGATTCTTAGACCACAATCTGGTTCCTGGTTGAGAAGAGGTGCTGGCAAATTAAGAGTGATTTCATCTTGGACAGCCTCCCACATTCATTCACCCACAGACATTAACCTGTTCTCCCTTTTTCAAGAGTGTCAATTGAGCAATTTACAGATATGAAGTTTCCCTACACCTGCCAGATGACGTGCAATAGATCATTCATATTTGGCCCTGACAATTTTTTTTTTGATTCTTCATTCTTGTTCCTTGACCCTAATGTTTTTGGTGCAGTACCTGAGGAACTCCTATACCTTTGATCAGAACAATTGTGCTGTTCAATAACATATGTATAACTATGCAAGGACCAAAATAATCACTGAACACTTTACTAGAGATACCTGCAGGCTACAATAACAGGCAAACACTCTGTACAATTGGGGTGACCAGAAAAGCATTCCAAAAGGCCTAGTTGAGCTCCCATAGCAGAAGATCGAGTAAGGTTCCACATCTGTCAGGCATGAACAGAAAGTTGAGACTGCAGTGGGAACAGGCGCTTCAAAACTGGACAGATGAAGACTGGAAAACATATCCTGGTCTGATGAATCTGGATTTCTGCTCAAGCACACAGATGGTAGGGTCAGATTTGTCACCAACAAGATGAATCATTGTCTACGGTCCAGACTGGTGGAGGTGATGTAATGGTGTAGGGAATGTTTTCTTGGCATGTCTTGGGCTTGTTAATACTATAAACATATATATATATGGTATAAATATAATTCATTCTTATATCTTGTCTGCTGCAGCCTATTAGAATATTGTTGCTGATGGATACTTCGGTATACCTAGGATTTAACCTGATGTTATTCGAGATACTGTTGCCTTCCTACCAGCGTAAACCGGTCTAGCCATTCTCCTCTGATCTCTGGCATCGACAAGACTTTTTTGCCCAGGGAACTGGCACTCACTATGTATTTTCTCTATTTTAAACCATTTTACATAATGTTAAGAGATCCAGGTAGATCATCAGTTTAGGAAATGCCTAGACCAGTTCTTCTGGCACCAACAACAATGCCACGTTTAAAGCCACTTAAATAACCCATGTTCCCCTTTCTGATGCTCAGTTTGAACTTGAGCAGATCATCTTGATCATGTCCACAAGCCTAAATGCATTGAGTTATAGGGCAGTTGAACAGGTGTAGCTAATAAAGTGGCTGGCGTTCCTGTATAAAACAGAAAATCCTTCCCAGAATTATTTCAGAAAATGTTTGTATTTAGTCATTTGCTCCATGTATCACGATATAACTTTAACATTATTGTAATTGTCACGGTATTTATCTCATAAGTACTGTTCAATTCTCAGGCTTTCAACAAACTAGACAAACATTTCCTGGTGCATATTGTCACGTAATAATTGATTGTGCAATGAATGAATTCTTTATTAATTTATTTATTCTTACACTAACATCAGTGACTATAGGGTTGTATTCAAAGCTGCAACTTAAAGCCACGAGAGATTAAACTGAGGTCATGAAAACGTAACATGTGCATGCGATGTAGTTTGAACAGACCTGACAACAGAGCCTGCTTTGAACATTCGGTTATTTTTTATGCGCATTATTGTATTATAACGTTTCTTGGCAGGTCATGCTCACAGCTTGAGCTTGGAAAAAAGGTGGCAATAATTTAGGAGACTCTACAGGTTTTGCACTTGAACAGCTAAATGCTCAGTGTGCGTGGCAGTGCAACAGAGTCTGATGTTCTGGCTTTAGGAATGCATGGCTATGGTCCAAGCTCACAACCTCTGAATCCACACAAATGGATATCATTGAGATATAACAAGCTTAAAGCCACAGTTTTGATCATTTCAAGTGTACTTCTGATGGTACAGCAAACCATCTTTACCATCATTCAAGCAATTCAATCAATATTTTAAAGTCTATCTAAAGCTTAGACATTATTTATACTGTGTGTGTGCACTTTCTATAAATACACCATTTGTCCATAATATAAATAAATAAATAACCTGGTGATAATGGTAATGGAGAACACATCATTTTAACATCCTCATGAAGCCATTCAGTGAGCAATCATGCCTTCATTGTTGATGAGACTGGAGTCATCCTGGAAGAGACCACGTCAGGCCGTCAGAATGGAAATATTTCTTCATAGGATGAAGGTTATTAATCAAAAGAATGCATGATGTTGAAATATATTGCTTCTCTTTAAGAGGAAAATTAGACTAAGACTATGGTAGCAATAATAAATAAATGCACTCCACATAGCATAACAGAGCCCCCAGATTCCTTTTCTATGAGGGGTGCTCAAGTCAAACCAGGACTTTAGCTTGTGCAGAATAAGAAAAAATATTTTAATTTCTCAATATAATCCAATGCTACACTAATGTATTCATCAGAGCATTTCACTAAGGCTTGGATTGACTCAGGAACAGTAAACGCTGGCTTCCCAGGAACTCCTTTAATGTTTCAAACATACAGTATGGAAATAGCTTGGAAATAGCGGTATCAGGACTGAGCCGAATTTCTGCTAGAAGACAATCGGTGAACAATTGTGTGTACAGTTCTCACGGACAGATGCGTCTCTCCCACGAGTTGGCGACAAGTTATTCGTCGATTTCCAAGGATCAGACGTTCCACTCGCTGAATGTTCATGGGAACGACTGCAGTGGGCTACAAGCCATCTCGGCCAGGATTGTCATACTTCATTCTTCTTTAAAAATATTTGCACCAGTTAAATGTTTTAGTATGGCTAAGAGTCTCACCTACGCGTACTACGCTTTAAATTTCAGTCAAGAAATGTCAGCAAGTCCAAAATTATGGACAGGGTCACATGCGGAGACTGTTAGTAGGATTGTCGTGTCATGACGTTTGCTCAGGTGTGCGTGCGCAACATCACACAAACACAAAAAAGAAAAGGAAAGGATAAGCCTTTGATATGACCACAGACCGTGGGGAAAAACCAAACCAAATAAAACCAAGCTGCGGCCCTTTCCATTTAACAACAACAAAAATAAAGGTTGTTGTTACTGCATTGATTATAGTTTGTAACATGCTTACTTAAATTATCCACAAATTGTTGTGTTTTTGAGATTCCTCTTGCGGACTAGAAATTGGATTCCTCTCAAAGCGTCCTCACTGACTCAGCTGTCTGCTTTAATGCATTTAGGATCTCATATCTGCTCCCATCTCGGCTATTGCCGCTGTCATGCTGTGCAAAGTTGCTGCGTGATGCCTTCCAGACATCTCAGTGCACCGCGTGAGTCATATGTGACGCACATTTTAACACTCGGCCCTGAGCATGAAATGCACCTCTGGTTTTCAACACCCATCTCTGGAATTAGAGCTAAAAATACCACCAACCTCCCCGCCCCCCCAAAAAAAAAACAAAAAAAAAAAACATCTGCTCCATAACGCTCCTGCATGGTCCGCAGAATTTAATAGTAACGGTCTGCAAGGGCACAGAGCGTGAGCCACAAAATCTGTCCTAATGATAGTCTTTTTTAATGCGTCATTCTAAAAAAATATGTCTTTTTACATGACTATTTTCTATGGGTCCTGGGAAATATCGGCATGGGGCAGTTGGGGTAATAATCGTGTTATTACTCATGTTATAGCAGGACGCTATGATACAATAATCAGCATCAATGGATTTCAATAATTGGACATTTTAAAAGTATAATGGTGTTATAATGTCGCATGTACGATGCATTGCATTTATACGTATTACGTGCAAAATATACGCTTCCTTGCCACTTTATTAGGAACACCTATACACCTGCTCATTCAAGTCAAGTAGGCTTTTATTGTCATGCACTTTTTATCCAATCCACCAATAATGTGGCAATTTTGCCATCTATAAAATTATGCAGATACAAATGTTTGTTCGAATCAAATGTGAGACTGTTGATTGTTGGTGCCATATGGGCTGTTTTAAGTTTTATCAGAAGCTTCTGACCTCCAGGGCTTTCCATGAACAGAAGAGTGAAACAAACCACACAACAATTGAACCCATCACTCTTTATGACCACGATAATAAGAAAAGCAACCTGTAACATGTCAGACCTTGAGCTGGATGTCTACATCAGTGAGTACTATCCCAGTCAGCCAAGAACAGGAATCTGGAGGAATCTGGAGTGCGTGAAAGCTCCCCAAACTGCAAAAAAAACTAGCACCTGCCCTGGTATGTGTTTTAAACAGATGAAAGATGAAAATAGTCTTACGCTAAAAATCTTTTTTTTAACTGTCTATATTCTCTCTCTCTCTCTCTCTCTCTCTCTCTCTCTTTCTCTCTCTCTCTCTCTCTCTCTCTCTCTCTCTCATGGGTCCAAAATGCAATCACACGCCTCAGTGCACAATAATCGTCCAGAGCCGTATGATTGGATCTGCTCTATTTTATGATGTGATATAAGCTATTCGTGCCTCAATTTACATCCCAGACCTTCCAGATCTCCATCTTAAAAGTCACGAGAGCAAGAGATTTAATGCTCCTGGCATCTTCTGCTTTCAACATTCCTGCCAACAAAGGTGTTGAACAAATTCGGACATAAATTTTGCCCCAGTTTTCCTGTGCAACTTGGCAGGCAATAACAAAGGAGGACCTAAGAAAAACAATTTTCTCCTTCCCTGAAGATGCAACTTGGAGCAGGAGAACTCTCACAACTCCATTGATACTACTGTACTGTTATTTGTGCACATCTTCTGCCTTCTCTGTCTGCCAATCGTACTCTCTCGCTCCATGTCTCTTACCTGTGGCCTAGTAATACACACTCTTGACAGACCCTCTAGTGGACACCAGTGTAATTACAGAGTATGTCTTGCTGCAATTCATGTCTGAATAAATCAGACACTTGCTTAGTGGTACCTAATAAGTTTCTTTTTTGATGTTTTCCTCTAATAATGCTTCCACCTGAGCCTTAAAATCTGCTTGTATTTCATTTACAACAGAATGCACAAGTGAGAAAAAGTTGAATACAACAATTTCCTATGAAATGCTGCACAAGCTAACAGATGTGGCACTTAAAACAATAAGTTTTTCTCTACTGTCATGAAGTCAAGCAATGCAAAGCAATGCAAAGCTGCTACTCGCGTTCAGTGGCCATCGTGCCCTGCCTTTGAACCTGGTTCCCACACACACACACACACACACACACACACACACACACACACACATACAGTATAGTTTGTATCTTGTGCATCCATAGTATGATCTAACACAAAGCCCTCCATACACACACACACACACACACACTTACACACACACAGAGTACCTGTTGCTTATTGCGTACTTTATGGCTTCTCCATCTACACTAATAGAGCCTAAGAAAAGCCACTCTTAGATTTAATTATAATTATATTCCATTAATGAAATAACAGTCATATCATCTACGTCATGCATCCATGCGTAAAAATAGCTTGAATGGACAGATAGCAATTATACAGTCACCACTTTACCTAACAAAGAATAAAATCGGAGTAATAAAGAAAAGTCAACAAAAAAATTCAAATGAGAGAGAGAGAGAGAGAGGAAGTTAGATGAAACAAGATTCTACGAGATAATTCACCGCCATTCTGTAATATTCTATAATATCTTTTAAGTTCTCTTTATGAGTTCTTTAGGTGCCATTATACATATATTTTTAAAAAATCCTTATTAATGTCTTTTCCCCTTCTTCATGTTTCATCATTTAAGCCTTTTCCAGTCTCTCAGTCTCTTTATTGCTATTTATTATACCAGATTCTACCTGCTACAACATACAGGATAACATGTGCTTCCTCCATTGCACAAGAGGACAATCACTGCTTTACTAGAACATTAAGCAACACGCTCGAGACAGCGTGAGAGTTTTCATACTAGCTTTTTTTCAGTTATAATGCACGTGTTCAAGTCATACCAGGAGTTTTGATTGTGCAGAATAACAAAACACAGTTATTTCTCTATATAATCCCCTGCAACACTGATGCACTTAAGACCAGTGTTTCACTAGCGTTTGTATATTATCAAAGTCGAACGTTTTCTTAGTACACTACTGAGGAGAGATGTTATTGGAGATGTTATTGGAGATGTAGCAATAACTACCAGCCAAGTTCAAGTCCCCTTAATGTGCAAGTGGTGTTGGTGAATGATTGTGTGTACCGTTCCCACAGACAGATGCGTCTCTTCCAGTATAGCAGAACACTTTATTTGGCTGCTGTAGTAACTGGACTGACTTGACGTGTTTCATATTCAGTGAGAAACGCCTCTATCTGTTTGGTGAGGAATATTCAACCATGACATTATTATTATTATTATTATTATTATTATTATTGTTATTATTATTATTATTATATACGCCAGTTCCACAAGGCCTATCAGTTCCAGGATAAGCATGAAGCTGAGCTCAACCTGATTAGCCGACGTTATGCTATAATTGTACACTGTGCGGTGACATTGGGCAGCACAGGCTACTCAGCAACGTTGACATGGCTAGAAAGTAATTGCGCATCACTAAATCATATTTACCTGACTCTTTAATCTGATCTCAGCCTTGAGAATTTAATTATATTTCAGACAAAACCGCACCGTAAAAAATCGTTTGGTTTTGGTTCTGTTTTCAAGTCACCCTGTTTGACTGACCTGGATCAGGCAAAAATCTCAATAAAAAAAATGAAAATTCCCACCAACCACATTTGCGATGCCATCTGGCCAAAGCAATCAGAGCAAAGAGTTATTTCACATATCAGCACACACACGCAAGTATAAGCTTGGGAACTGTAGTTAATCTGCAGAGAAGTAGAAGAGGAATTTAAAATTCTTTGAGATGGAGGGTTTTTTTCTCCCCCTCACATATCATATTAGAGCAACCAATCAGAAATGGTGAAGCCTGCTCGTGCTTTGTCAGGAGGGCAGTTTGAAAGTCTCACAGTTGTAATCTTGCACAATCTCGCAATGATAGGGAGCCTACTCCCACTAAGCAGCCTTAAGGTTCTAGTTTTAATCTATGTTTAAAAGTCCTCGTTTACCAAAAAAGAAAAGGAAAAGGTTTTTTTTTATGTTGTGATGTTAGTCTTCTTGTCCTCTTCTGTCTGATCACCTTTCTCTTAATCGGAGCGACCTCTTAAAGTATGTCCTTATGGCTAGCCATAGTGCGCAAGTGTTCCCTGAATGCTTTGATAATGAGAAAAAAATAAAGAATAATAAATCATATCCTATTGAAGATTTTAGAGAGACACATTAGACAACACCTCCTCCATCATAAAAAACAAAGACAAGTAAAAAAACAAAACAAAGTGAATATAATTCAGAAGACAGTGTTCATCCCTCCTGTACAATAACAGACACTTGTTAAATATATTCGAATGAGTTTTGAAGACATTCTAGTAAAGAGCGTTGGCCCGACACCTCATTATGACCTGCTTTTTTGTTGCATGTGTACTCATAAACAGCATAATTTTAAGCATCAAACTAATATTGTGAGTATGACAGGTACAATCAGTCAGATTTACAAAGCTATAAAGCTTTAATTTCCGGTGCAGGCCATCACAGGTGTGGAAACAAAAGTGCTATTCACGAAGTCCAAGCTAAAATGTGAAATGAACAAGCGGCCCTGACAAAACGTGGCACTCTGCGTACATTTTTGTGCCAGAGTAAGTAAACGCTCAGCAAGCCAATCATCATTAATGGGACGCAGCCAAACGACCATCATAATCTGACAACTGTAACTTGTTGCCTGCTGTTTTTGAAGAAGTATTCTTTTGTATTCATCCATGTTGAACCTGCCAGGACACCCCCTTTCGTTTTTCACTTTTGAAGCATAAAATTCTTCATAAATCCTATATTGAACTAATTAACACTTCATTTCATGCAACCTTCATTCTGCTTCCACAGTTGGAAATCTTTTCCCTTTTCCTTCTTGTGGTTCGAACTGGACCGACCAAAAGCATGCATGGTAATTTGCACTATAGGCAATGTTGCCACATCATGCTGCTAGCTTTATGAATGCTCGAGGTACTTAGTCATAAGCTTTCCGGCCCAGTGTGTTTACTTCATTGCACCAATTCTACCTTCCTGCCACTGAATCATTACAGATTTCCTTTCCTATGTCTACCTTTGTGCAAGTTAGTCATTATCTAAAGCGTAATCAATATTAAATCAACTTGGCAGGATGATGATACTATCAAAAACCTTAAACATCCATTTAAATGTCTGATACAGGAACTGTCCGAAATAGCAGGAAATTAAATTACCTTTGCATTTGAATCCCAGATATCCTTCCATATAAAAATTGTTATAAAATGCTAAGTATAAGTGTCTTTGTGTAATCCAGGTAAGAAAGTTTTGAAATATGATTATGTGTTCTCAAATCAAGGAGCTATTGTGAACGGTAAATTACGAGTGCTGATTATATAGGTACTTGTTCAGGATTGGTATATAGATACAGAAAGAATTAAAAGTCCATTGATTAATAAAACCTTCAGTTGAAAAAATATATCATGGTAAAGCCAAATTTAGCATATTATAAACATTACCCAGATGATGACTTAAGTATATATTGTGCATGAGTGAGAAATAAAACACTTGGTGTTGTGCCTTTAAGGGAAAATGATCCACAACAAAGTCGTGTGATATGGTCGGGTAATACCATAAAGTGCATTTTTTTCCTATAACAGCACATCCTGAAGTGTTCTGTTTTTATAGCACAGCAATTTGCTAAGTATTACATTTTTCCAATTTATTAATTAAAATCACATTGCCCCTTGTATACAATATATTTAAAGTTATGCTTAATGTGCGTTCTTATTATCAGTTTATAGCAGTCATTCTCTCACTGGACTCTCGTAAAAGACCAAAAAAATAAATAAATAATCCAGAAAAATAGAACACTGCAGCTTGTGATGTCACTATGAAAATGTAAAATGCACATCCTAAACATTTTCCCTGTGAGTGATAAATCATTTAACTTTAAAATTATCATGATTAAATAAATCATGTTAAATAACTTTTCTAATCAGTATATTATTAGCCTTAAAACAGATTTATAATAATGGTAACACTGACTATGACTTATACCAGTAAACCGGTGACAGGATCATGGGCACAGTAGGTTCATCTATGTCTATGGGGACCAAAGGCTAGTCTGTCTGGTCCAATCCCAAATTTCAAAAAAGGTTCAAGGTTGTTGATCTGGCCTCCAAACTCCCCAGATTTCAATCCGATCAAGCATCCATGGAATTCACTGGACAAACAACTCTGATCCAAGGAGGCACCCAAAAGATCTGAAGCACAGCAAAGCACACACCCTAAGTTCTTTTGGAGTCATGCCACGAGAAACCAGAGCTGCCCTGGTGCTAGTAGTGGGAACCTGCACAATACTGAGGTTAACATTTTGCATTTTAATGTTGTGGCTGATCGGTGTAAATACATACACACTGTGTGTTTGAGTTAAACTGAGACTTTTGATTGTGCAGAATAACAGGACACAGTTTTGAGAATAAAAACTTCCTATATTTCTCTACATAATTCCCTGTTACACTAATGCACTGATCCCAGTGTTTCACTAGTGTTTGGACACCATAACGGGTCATAAAGTTTTCTCAAGACGCCAGAGCCATGATTGGACTGCATGCTTCATGCCTGAAACGCTGGCCTCCCAGAAACTCCTTTAATGGCCCAAACATGTGCAGCGGGATCATCTTACGGCTTTCTTTAAAATGTTTGCACAATTCTTAGATTTTACTGCGGCTTAGAGAGTCCCATTCCTGTACTGTGCTTGAAGGTTTCTCTAAATCGCCTTCATTCGCACACACATTATGAAAGCGATTTGTCTTTATGAAAATAAGAAAGCGTGGTTTATTATGATGGCATACAATGTTACTAATTATGTCTCCAAAGGTAATGAAAACCCATCTACTGCACGTAATAATCATTATCATAGTCAGTATAAATAAGTAAGTGCAGTGATTTTCTTTTTCCACAATGTGTGAGTTTTGTGCTTATAATGCCATATACTGTACAAACACACAAACTCATTCATCCGCTTTATCATGTTCAGGTTCAAGCTCAGTCCGGAGGTAGGAATGCGCCCTGGATGGGAAGTCAGTCCATCACAAGGCACCGTACACACACACACACACACACACACACATATACACACCAAGAAGGACAATTTAGCATAGATAATCCACCTTATGCGAGAGGAAATCTGAGAACCCGGAAGACAGCCATACAGACACAGGGAGAACTTTTAAGCTCAGGGCTGCACACTGAACAGCCATGAGGTGCCAACAATTGTGTATAGGAAAGATAATCTCTAGACAAAATGAATTTAAAAAGTTACATAGATGTCAAATGTGTGTGATAGATGTCAAGTGTCTGTGTGTGTGTGTGTGTGTGAGTGAGGGGGGGGAGTTATTCACACTCCCTGTTTAAATCGAACACTTATTCCTGTTTAAGGGTCTGTCTTATGGGGTCATCTGACAGGATCACCCTGAGCCATTATTTCCAAACTAGTTAAAAGACGTCACGTCACTGTCTGGCGTGCGCTACCGCACGTTCGCGGCTTATCATGTTGCCAGATTGGGCGTCAACCCCTCTGTATTGGTCCAATTTTAGTTTGGTTGCTGGATTTTTGAGGGTGAACAAATGGTATGGGCGGATTAAAAAAAAAAGAAGAAGAAGCTTAGGATAGGATGTACTGCAACTTTCAATGTTCCAACACAATCACAGTTGCCATTTAAACAGATGTGTTGATGTTTAATGAACAGCTCTAGGAGTAGCCATTTAGTACCTGTGTCTGATAAAAAAAGGTGTTGGAACTT
>JAOTRS010000035.1:3462989-3475010 GCA_028565755.1 Dinotopterus cunningtoni
CCTTGCCACTGTCGCCGTCACCCTTGGCTTGCTCATCAGAGACATTTCATTCATCATTCATTCATTCATCTCATTATAATCTAGACACATTTTTCTCACACATACACACTTCCAAAAATTTTCTTTTCCAAAATTTTTTTTTTCATGTTTGTGAAGCTGCTTTGAGACAATGACCATGGTTAAAAGCGCTATATAAATAAAATTGAATTGAATTGAATTGAAAATGCAAAAATTGAATTGAAAATGCAAAAATGCTATTACAGAACACCTACAAGCTACTCCACCCTCCCATGTAAGCTTATTTGAAGGAGAGGCTATGACAGGATGTAGCAGATTTCACCCTTAGGTTAGTTGGCCTCAGCATTTTATCAGTACCTGACTGGAAATGAAAATAAGGACAGAGTTGGGAGCTTGGCAGAGTGCCTTTGTATGAGCTGGTACGAGTGTTGGGCAAGGGCTTAGCATGGATGCTGGTCCTGAGGTTGGCACAGGTACAGGGCTGAGTCTTGGCAAGAGAATGGGGCTGGGACTTGGCACTAAGCTGGAGCTTGGCATGGGCACTAGGTCTAAGCTGGAAACTGGCACAGGCACTGTGGTAACAAGACACACTGCCTCATGGGCATTTAGGGACCTTTTGGTGCTAGAACAATGTCTCAAAAGACAGGTGGTGATGCAACCATGGTGCCTTTCAAGCCAGACAGAGTTGTGCCCTCATCCTGAGAGCAGAGCTGTGCCCTCATCCTCCTCCTTGGACTCTGTGCTGTCTTCTTCAGGCGCTCTGTACTCTTGACTTCCTCTTGGTGCTCTGTGCTGTCAGCTTCCTCGAGGGATTCTTCGCTCTTGATCTCATCGATTTGTTCTGGACTATTGACCCCCTTTTGGGGCTCTGCACGCTCTGCCTCCTCCAGGGCTCTGTGCTGTCACTGCACTGCATAAGCTCTCCATGCCCTGCCAGAGCCACACCCTGCACCCACTGCTTGAGCCCCACCCTGCATTGCCTGAGCCACATTCTGAAACAGCTGAGCCATGCCCTGCATCTATTTAGCCACACACTATTTCACCTTAGCCAAACAATGCACCACCTGTGCTTAGCTCAGAAGCATCCTCTGGCGCAGTGGATGTATTGCTGTTTCTGCCAACTGGGCTTGAAATTGTTGCATTTCTTCCTCTACCTGGCTTTAAGCAGAGGGTGCTTGCACTGCTGCCAGGTTTTGAAAACATGTCCCCTGCAGCACACCCCAGTCTTGTGAGTATCATGCAGGTACCCCTGCCTAGATTTGGGGGGATCTTACAGCATAACCCTGTCCTGTCATAGTCATTTTGGCACCCTTGCCAGGGTTTGAGGATGTCATGCCCTCAGAGCACCTCTGTGTTAAGTATGTTTGATTGTTTTTGCCCTACTACTGTAAAGACACTGTGTGTTTTGTTTTCGTTTCAAAACAAAAGCCACTAAATACAACTCAAGTAAACATGGTTTACTGAGTGGGGAAGCAGAGAGGTGCAGCACAAGCAGTAGTAAAAGATAAGACACAGATTTGGTCCAGTCACGGATTCTAACAGGCTTCTTGCTGATGTGCTGCTATTTGTGGTTAGAATGTTTAAAGAGGAAAGTTTCTGCTCTAAGTTTCCAAAATCCAATATGACAGTTCCCTTACCGATCCACAGCCGAGAGCCCACCTGCAGTCTTCTCTGGTTACTGAACTTCACTCCTAAAATAACACACACACACACACACACACACACACACACACACACACAATCTATGTCAGTGTTAGAATGTATCCACAAATACATACATTTAACACTGGACCACCAGTTGAGCCAGTTCACTATGTTAGGCTTCATGAAATCATGCAATTTAGTGAGCTCCAGATGTACAAAACAAAGGCTAAAAATGAAGACAAAAGTTCATAGCCTCTCTCCTCCAAGAAAAATGACTCTATTTAAAAATGCAGCTCTGCCTATAATACGACAAGGCCCAGGAGTTTAACGATATGGCACAGCTGGAGCACTTACTTATGTCCATAAATAAAGAAATGGCCTAGTCAAGAATTCAAAACAAATATGTTACATAAGTGAAAATAGATATCTAGTGCACTTGGAATATAAACAGCCTGAACTGCATGTGTGTTCTTTCCAAATGATTCTTATTTATGAGGCAATAATTGTTATTGCATAAATAATACAACTGGAAAAGCAATGAAATTCATAATCTTTAATAAGGGGCACCACTAGGTAAGTGGTAACAATGGTTACAGGTTTCCATACAAGTACTGCTAAACTGCCAATTAACCCTTTAACACAACCTTTTAACCCCTTTTTTTCTATCGTTCTCATTACTATGATATTTACCATCACTGACAACTATTGGAAAAGAAAAGAATATTGTACTGGTTTTGTTTTTAGAACTTATAAATAAAAAATATGAAGTTAACATCCCAGATAGCACCCTCTGAAGGGCCAACATTGGGCCAACAGCAGTGCATATGTTGGGCCAATGCTGGCATCAGTGGTCAGCCTAATGTCATTTTGTCTGGTGACCCAACATTGGCCCATTGGTGGGGCCAAAGATAGGTTGGCCCAGCATTAGTTCAGTAGATAATCACAAGGTTGGCCCAACATTGGCACAACTTTAGTTCAGTAGATAATCACAAAGTTGGCTCAACGTTGGCACAACATTGGTTCAGTAGATAATACCAAGGTTGGAAATTAAAAAATAAATAAGACTCTTTTTATCATTACAAATAATAAGAAAACACACTTATATCTCCAGAAATTTATTTGCAAGTGTGATAAAATGATTACAAACTAAGAAAATATATGTATTATGAAGATTGAATTCCTGCATGTACTGTCACATTCCAAAGCAGAACATGATCACCTCCCTTAAAAAACTGGGCCAAACAGCAGTTTTCCAACATGATAACGACCCCAAATACACCACCAAGATGACAAGTGCGGAAGTTGAAGCTAAAGGTGACGAAGTGGCCAAGTATGTCTCCAAACCTAAACCCTATTGAGTACACCTGTGGGGCATCCTCAAGTGTAATGTGGCAAAGCGTCAGGTGTCTAACATCCAACAGCTCCATGACATTATTATGGAGGAGTGGAAGAGGATCCCACAAATTTGTATAGTCCTATCAAGCTGACAAGCACATGAACATGATGAATAGGACATTCCGTGACTTTGCAATGTTAAATGTATATGTTAAAGGTAAACTCACCCTTGTTGCCAGCTACTTTTACAATAATACTGTAGCTGTATGTTGAGTTATTTGCAGAGGACAGAAGATATACTAATATACGTAAAATCACAGAGCAGGGTCAGCAGTTCCTGAGACACAGGAGGGTGCGCAGAGGTCATCAACTTCCTACAGAGTCAATAGCTACAGACCTTCAAAGTTCATGTGGCCTTTAGGTTAGCTCAAGAATAGTGCATAGAGATAGGCTTCCATGGCTGAGCAGCTGCATCCAAGCCTTACATTACCAAGTACAATACAAAGCATCGGATCAGACCACTGGACTCTAAAGAAGTGGAGACGTGTTCTCTAAAGTGATGAATCACTCTTCTCTGTCTGGCTATCTGATGGACGAGTCTGGATTTGGGTTTTAAAAATTCCCTTTAACAGACTCCTAAACCTTGTGGAAAGCCTATCCAGAAGTGTTAAAGCTGTTATAGCTTTGTGTATATATGTATATGTGTGTGTGTGTGTGTGTGTGTGTGTGTGGCTTGTGTGTTTATGTTTTTTACACATTCCTCTCTCACAGGTCTACAGATAATCCTTATTATCTGTCCTTAACAGCACAAGATTGAACAAGTACAGTTTTTTTGTCTTAAAAGAACATGGAAGCAATATAAAGCAATTTCCCTTTGGGATTAATAAAGTTCTTTGAATCTTGAATCTTGAATCAAAAGTTAGGTTTGCAAAACTGTGTCTGAACAAAGCACAAGTCTTCTGGACAGATAAGACCCTAGTGGGGTTGTTCAGCCTTAATGCCCAGTGTCACGTTTGGCAAAAACCAAACAACATTTCAGCAGAGACACCTCCTACCTACTGTACTGTCAAGCTGGGCAGTAGAGGGGTGATGATTTTTTGATGAGGTTTTTGCAGCCACAGGATCTGGGCCCCTTGCAGTCATTGAGTTGACCATGAACTCCTCTATATACCAGAGTATTCTAAACGCAAATGTGAGGCCATCTGTCCGACAGCTAAAAGGTGGTCGAAATTCTGTCATATAACAGGACAATGATTCAAAGAACACTAGTAAATCTACATCAGAAAGGTTAAAAAATAAAAGAATCATGGTTTTAGAATGGCCTAGACAAAGAAGAATGGACCAAAAGTGGTCCAAAAATTACCAATGTAAGAGAGTGATAAATTCATACATTGTGGATCTACAATCTATTGAGTCATGTGGGTACGTAGTTTTGCCCACACATGGTTTTTTTTTTTGGCTTTATTTTTGTTAAATAAATGATGGCACGGTAAAAAAAAAAGTTTTTATGTTGTTGCTCATCTGAGGTTGTATTTGCCTAATAAGAAGATATTAAAATTTTGACACCTAGAGGTGTTGAGTACTTTTTGGCTTTTCCTTCATTCTCTGGTTCAACTTATCTCAACTGAATTTATATTGGGCGATTGTAGAGGCCGGGTCATCTGATGCAGCACTCCATTACTTTCCTTCTTGGACAAATAGCTCTTACGTAACCTAGAGGGGTGTTTGGGGTCATTGTACTGTTAAGTGTGGAACCCAAACACCATCACACCTCCTTCTCCATGCTTCAAAATAGGAACCACACATTCAGGAGACATCTGTTCACCCTCTCAACAGCAAACAAAGACATCTCAAAAATCTCAAATTTGGACTCATCAGAGCAAAGGACAGTTTTCAACTGATCTAATGTTCAATCCTTGTGTTTCTTGGCCAAAGAAAGTCTCTTCTGCTTGTTGTTCTTTCAAAGTAATGATTTCTTTGCCCCTGTTCAACCATGAAGGTCTCTTCTGAACAGTGGATGTTGAAATATGTCTGCCGCTTGCACACCGATAAGCATTTATGTGCGCTCTAATCTGAGGTTCTGTAAATTATAAAAATAAACAAAAGCCACTAAGGGAGAAGGTATGTCCAAACTTTTGACTAGTAGTGTGTGTGTTAAATTTTTTTTCATTATTTAATTTAAAAAGTGAAACTATCAATATTATAGATTCACTATATGTTGTGAAATATTTTAAGACTTTTTTTGTTTTAATTTTGATGATTACAGCTTATAGCTAATGAAAATAAAAAATCCTGTATCTCAAAGTTACTATTTCTGTGCGTGCATGGGGAAATCTGCTGACATGACAGTTTGATGACATCGACAACCTCCAAACATAGGGTAACCCAAGGGAAGGGAAAGGTGTGCTCGAAAAAAGTGCACAAGTAATGTGATGGTAGCAGGCTTGAGAAAATGATCAAGCAAAGCAGATTCAAGAACTTGGGAGAGCTTTGAGTGAAATGGAATAGAATGAGGCTGGATTCAGTGCATCAAGAGCCACCACACACAGATGTCTTCAGGAAATGCAACTGTTGCATTCATAGTATCAAGCCACTCCTAAACCGGAGACAATATCAGAAGCATATTACTCTGGCTAAGGGGAAAAATAACTGGACTTTTGCTAATTGGTCTAAAGTCCTCTTTTTAGATGAAAGTAAACTTTGCATTTCAAAGTTTTGAAAATCAAGGTCCCAGAGTCTGGAGGAAGAGTGGAGAGGAACAGAATCCAAGTTGCTTGAGGTCCGGTGTGAAGTTTTCATAGTCTGTGATGATTTGTGGCGCAGTGTTATTTGCTGGTGTTGTTCCATTATGTTATATGAAGTCCAAAGTCAATGTAGCCATTGGAATGTCAAAGTCCGGACTTAAATCTGATTGAGATGCTGCATGACCTTAAACAGGCCTTTCATGCTCAAAAACCCTTCAGTGTGGCTGAATTAAAACAATTCTTTAAAGAAGAGTGGGCCAAAATTTCTCACAGTGATGTGAAAGACCCATTGCTAGTTTTTCGCAAATTCTGGATTGCATTTGTTGCTGCCAAGGGTGGCACAACCAGCTATTAGTTCCATCCATCCATCTGTAGTCAAACTTGGGACTGTGGAAGGACCTCTAGTCAACACACACACACACACACTAGAGGCAATTTGGAAAATCCACTAAGCACTGGAACAACATGCAAACTCCATGCACACAGATGCCGTAATCTACGCTGGAGGTGCAAGGTGACAGTGCAAAAATGCATTTGGTATTTACTCAAAGTATCTTTGTGTAATATTTACATTTGTTTAGTAAGTGTAACAAATATGCCAAAAAAACAGAAGTTTATAGAAAATACTTTTTCACAGCACTATACTAGTCAAAACTTACTTTTCTTGACCGCATATTATAATCCACATTATCCTGTTTTTCTATTCTTGCATTTTATCTACTCCCTGAAGCACAGTATGATTATTTATCTTTCTCTCACACACTCTCAGACCCATGTGAATGAATGACTAGGCAGCTCAGCAGCACTGTGAAGTGAGCCACAGGGAAAGACAGAGAGGAACGGCACTGAGAGATAATGTCCTGTTATCTGTTTATCCCTGGCATCTTCTTGAAACAGGAGACAGGATTTCTTCTTATCTCTTCAATTGCTTTTTTCCAACACATTATGTTCTCTCTAACACGGTCAAGCATCTGAGATCAGTTTAAGCCTTTGACAATGCAGCACTTAATCCACGAAGTTAAGTTATATAATGAATTATGAGTCTTGAGAGCATCTGCTGCTTTCATTTTTTAGTGTGCTTACAGTGATCCTGACTTAACGTACTATCTACAGTAAATATTTCAGCTGTTTTGTTTCTTTTTTTTTTTTCATTATGCATTCTTAGCTGTCTCTGAGCAACTTTTCTTATATGGCTTCTCAAACTCCAGAGCAAACTTTTTTTGTTTAACGTTTATTGTTTTCAGTTATGAGTTATGTTACACAAACACTCATAATTAGCCTCAAAACATGTCAAACAATTGCATCACTAATTAAAGCCAACATAGTGAAAGAGAATGCTGAATTAGAGCTGGGCATTTGGGACATGTGTCTAAATTCCATAATAATAATAATAATAATACAACTGTATATAGTACACGCATACTTTTATAGAATGTTGCTGTTTAACTCAGTGAAACTGTCATTTTGTGCATCGAATCAATAGAAACAATACTGCAAAGAGGTTTGTTCAACATTTATGGAATGAGGTTCTAGTGGCAGCACATTTGTAATTAGCAGTGAAGATGATGTGGTAACTTTAAATTTTCCACCATGAGAATGCTTATTATTATGTTGCCTTATTAACATTAAGAGAGACTAGTGAAGGAACAGATATTCGTTGCTGCTATGAAGTAAGTCATAACAAAGGCTAACTTGTCAATTTGATGTTCTACAACAGTAGAACTGTAGTGTTGTGTGTGATTGAGCATGTGAGTGTGTGTTTGTATGTGTGTGATGATAAGGAATTATAGACAGTATTTGGAGTTTCAATTTTGTTTCTGGTTACAGGATTTGGACGCCACACTGTTTTTCACCAGCAGGGGGCGATATTATATAAGGTTTATCAGTGAGCTAGGTGTGGACAGGCTGTTCTGGGTAAGCAGTTTAACACATTTAGACAACTAGCTGTAGTCATTAAATTAATATAAAAAATGATATAAAAAAAACAAAAGTTAAATAAAACAGATCATATCTAAACATGGTAATAAGAAATAATTTGCCTAAGAAAGAAAACAATAGATCTGTGTCCAACCTGCTAATAATATTTAAATACCATATATAATAACATTTAAGGTTATGATCATCTGATTTCCTGAAATACAGATTTAATCCTTATCTTGTCATATCAAATTTTATCATTAAACATAATAAGCTGATCTTCCTGAAGGAGAGGTCAGATTATACCTTTGCAATTATTGACTTTTGTTTATCATTAATTGGATACTGTTATATTTAAAATAAAATTAAATAATATAAAACAAAAAAGTACATAATATAACCTTTTTCCAATCTCAATACCTCCTAAAGCAATTGCTTAATACAATTCACATATAGCTAGAATGAGGCGTTGTGTTGTTATTTCATATAATGTTTTAGAGGTTGCCTCATGAATACATTCGTAAATCTAATAAAGGCAATTCAATACTACTGTATATTTATTTTCTCCTTACCATTGTTTGAAATCCTGTATTGCAAATCAGAGGTCTGTACTTTGGGCATATAGGGACATCTAGTGGCTATGAATATTCAAAACCATCCAGTGTTTATTGTGCATAGTCATTTTGGACACACATGGACAGATCTCCCAATAATTTCCCACTTGTCCTTATAACACACAACAGATTATCAATATTTTCTGATAGGATGAGCAACAAAGTGTGGTTTGACATGCTATGCATTTTGTGATGCTTTTCTCACCACCATTATGTTGAAGTGTGGCTACTTGAGTTAATGTAGTTTTATTGTCAGCTTGAACTAAGCTGTCAATTCTCCTCTAACCTAACGAGGTCATATTTTCCTCATTCTACTGATTGATGTGGACATTAAATAAAGCTCTTGACCTGCCTCTAATCTGCCAAATATTGGGTAGGTCCCCCTTGCACCAACAGCTCTGACCCATCAGGGAATGGACTCCAAAAGACCTCTGAAGTTGTGCTGTGATATCTGGTACCAAGACATTAACAGCAGATTCTTAAACTTCTGTAAGTTGCAAGGTGGGGCCTCCATAAATTGGAGGATTTGTTTGTCCAGCACATCATTCAGATACACTCGATCAGAGCAAAATCTGAGAAATTCGGAGGCCAAGCCAACAACTTTATCTTTTAATCATGTTTCTTAAACCATTCCTGAACAATATTTGCAGTTCGGTAAGGAGCGTTATCTTGTTTAAAAAGAAAAGGCCATTGACAACTGCTAGAAAATACATTACATTTGAAAAAGTAAAAAGATCAAAGAAAATGTGACTTATTAGACCTTATTAGACCTTATTAGACTGTAGGTGTTTACATGATGGACCGCATATGGACACTCTGACCGATCTGCAGCTATGCAACCCCTGATAGCTTTCTATCTTAGCCTTTTTAGCAATTTGTGGTCTAGTAGATCTTCTGTGAGGTTGGACCAGACAGGCAAGCCATCGCTCCCCACGCACGTCAATGAGTAGTGGGCATCCATGACTTGGGCGCTGATGCATCAGTTCTCCTTTCTTGGACCACTTTTGTAGGTATCAACCACTGTACACCAGGAACACCCCACAAGACCTACCTTTTTGGAGACCTGGTCATCTAGCCATCACAATTTGATCCTCGTCAAAGTTGTTCCTTATGCTCATCCTCATTTTTTCTTCTTCCAACGTGGCAACTTTAAGAATTATCTGCTTACTTGCTGCCTAACATATGCCATCCGTCAATTTATTAACTCCTCTAATAAACAGCAAACTATTATATACACACACACACATGCACGCATGCACCCGAAACTTTTTTTTAAGGGTCCCAAGAAAGCATTAAACCAACACCTCCAGCTTCATCTCAAACACACAGCAGAAATCACATTTCTCTTTTTTACTGCTTTAAGCTTTTTTAAGCTTTCCAAATCAGTAAGGATCTACTAGATTCGGGCTACATTGATTCTAACCAAACATGGTAAACAGAAAGATTGAAACAAAGCAATTAGAGATTTAACTGTGTAAACTGTACTTTGTTTGGACAATGTGTACTCAGGCTTCCTGCCGAAGGTACTGGGGATGAGGGGTTGTTTGAAGGGGGACAAGAGGTGAAGGTTGAATAAGCAATCCACTTTATTCACGTTTTCTATTTTATCTGTGCCTGTATAACACATAGTATACCAGCTTCCCCTCCAAAACATACACCATATAATAGCTATATTAATTAGTTTTTTTTTAATCATTTTATTTTATTTTAGTGTAGTGTTAATATACAGTATTTTGATTTAAATAATGCTTCTACATTTTTTTATTTACAGTCTGTCACCTATACTGTATATACATTTGACTTTTAAGCAATGTTACAATATATATGAGAGCCACAACCTGCATGAATTTTTAAAGGACGAAAGTAGTGCAAACAACAGCTTTATGTACCCGACATTTATCTTGAAGATGATCTGAAGCCTTGAGGGGAAGTTCTCTTCAATAGATTGCTTTAGATTTATATGTAGTGCACTGTATCATTTTGCTAACACCTAAGGCACAAGTATATCTTGACACACTTTCATTTTGCCTCCATCTCACCTTGGGAATATGATGAAAAAGCACTAAGGCTGCTGATGTCCTTATGATCAGGGCAGCTGTTACAGTGCTCATGATCATGAAGAAAGGCAGTTTTTTTGTTTGTTTAATTTACTGTGAATTTTTTAGAAAATAGCACCATCATATTTTAGTTGTTAATAATAAGTGTTTTTACTTATTTGTTAAGGTACTGATCACTGTCTAAAATTACCCACTGATATACTGTACACACACTGACCAACTATATACCTGTTCCTTTAATTAATATTTAACCATCTTTATAATGCATAGAAGCGGCATATGATGGCTTAGTGGCATAATTGGCCGAAGTGTGTAAAAGTGCGTGTGAGTGTTGCCCGGAGGTGCTAACGCAGTCATACAAATCGAAATAAATGCAATGATCACCATTGGCCTCCACAGTTCCTAGTTGGACTACAGAGGTTCCTAGATAGATGAATAATGCATGGAATGCTGTAGATACAAGTCAAGACCTTTTATTAAAATCAAATGACAGAACTCTATTTAAAAAAATCTCAAAAAGTGACCATCGCATTGTTGTTGGTATAAGAGCAGCTGGTTTGAGTATCTAGAAAAAAAAAAACCTTGCTGATCTTCTGAGTCTACAAAATGGTGTGGAAAAAGAAAAAACATCCAGCGAATGGCATTTTTGCTGTCAAAAACAGCAGATCAACAGACTTGTTTAAGTTGACAAGAAGGCTATGGTAAAAGTAACCATAATTCACATCCATGGGAAGCAGACAAGCATCTCCGAATGCACCAGCTTACACATTTTTTTTTACTACTCTGCATAAACAGACTATTTAAAAAACTCATCCAACTGGCTTTAGATATCTGTAGGGGGTCCTAGGCTGAAGTGTCTGTTACAGTTATAACCTGAAGGTTGGGACATTGTAAATCTCTGCATATGTATAAAATTCCCAAAAGGGTAGTAACAAGAAACTTTATTCAAGTACTGCACTTAGTCACCTTTTAGACTTTTAATAAAGGTTACATTGTCTAAGTGTTAAATACGTATTTAGAGATAACTTGTATAATCTGGTACATTACATTATTCTTATCCTTGTAGTTTCCCTTTGCAAGTGTTTGCTTGCTCAATGTTAGTTTCAGAGCTATATTTTTTTAACAATCACATGATTTATGCTCTCTAGCAAACGGAAGCCTTTTTTTCTTATTAGTCTCAATTGTTTTTTTATGGCCAGACAGTTATTTAGTCCCAGTACTTTAAATTTTGTGCTTGGGAATGTTATTACTTTCACTATAAAACATAGGTGTCATTGCTACTGTTGATTTTATTTTATTTATTTTTTTTACAATGCAACTTAATCAAATGGTTTGGTTATTGATGAATTTTTTCTGATGACATTATTTTTGTGAAGTTGATGGTTCAGCACTATCCTTTCAGGTTTTAATCATGCACCGTAACTTAATTTATTTAATGCTGGTCAATTGACCCTTCTTAAACACAGTAGCATCTTCTTCATGACCAAAGGAAATGTCTTCAAACTTTGTTTATGATATGAGAAGATAACTGCATCAATTAGGATTTTGTTTTCAGCTAAAACATAATATCCAATGCCGTATTTACCTAATCAAAGGCACTTAAGTATTTGCTTATTTAAATCCAAACGGTTACTTTCTTGGACCAGGCTGTGTACTTTCCTTGGCCTGGGTCAACCCAACATTTAATATCTG
>JAOTRS010000035.1:3486184-3497973 GCA_028565755.1 Dinotopterus cunningtoni
CTAGAATACTATCTTTAGAATTGTAGAATACTAACTAATTACGTGATTACTTAGGCAGCCAACAACTGAATACGGAAGGCCACGAATGACCACTGATAGGCACAAGAGAACAAACTGCAGATCTGCAGCAGACCTACAGTAGAGGTCATAAAATGCCATAGCCCCAATATAATATTTTTAAACAATGAAAAATTCATAGCCCATGCCAGCAAACTGCAAATCACTAAAGATTACCCTAACATATTAAACGTTTCATCATTATTTGTGAATTTGTAGCATTCTATTGCATCAGTTGTGAAAGTGGAAACTGGATTAAGACATTAAATAGCTGGAGTAATTCTAAAACACTGACTACCTTTAAAGCTACAAGTCACAAACTAGCTATACCTTCTCTACAACACTGATCATCTTAAGTAATTGTAAGAAACTTACATGTTCTAGTACTTCTAGAACACTGATTAGATTTAGCCATAGTAAATATATGAAACCAACCAGCTGTAGTGGCTCTACAACCCTGTCTAGCTTTAGGTACTCTATGACACTAACCAGCTGTAGTATCTCTAGAACACTGACTATCTTTAGGCTATTTTCACACTAGCCTCAACTGCTTTATACTGTGCCTAGGTAATGCTCTCTCCTTCCATTCTCACTTTATATTAGTAAGCTTGTTCCATACATGAATACACTTGAACTTTTACACACTCTAATACAGTTGGTTGCAGTATCCACCTACCTGATTCGTTATCGACTATTAAATAAAGAGAGAGCACAAGTAAGGCAACCATCACACAATGCATACTACTAATATTTTGCTTTCTTTACTTTATCCATTATGACCATGGAGTTCAGAGGAGGAGATTTGCTGTTTGTATACCCTGATTTAGCTGGAGACAGGCACAGGCATCATGTGCTTAACAGCTCATAGTTCACTTTCACGTTTTGGTAGATTAGCTTTCATACGTTGTGCCTGAGTACACCATATTGTATGTGAGATCACCTTCAAGCTGACCAAAGCATGGTACAGTAATCTGTGCCCAGTGTGTTCAGACTACTCAAACATTCAGGACTGTGTGGTCAAGGGTCCCCTATTCCATTTCTAAATCCATAGCTTTAAAACAATGGCTAGCTTTAGTCAATTAAAAACACTTACTATTTGAAGTAGCTCTAGAACACTAACAAGCTTTAGAAAATCTAAAACAATGACTAGCTGGAGTAACTCTAAAACATCAACCAGCTGTTGCTGTAGATAGATAGATAGATAGATAGATAGATAGATAGATAGATAGATAGGTAGATAGATAGATAGATAGATAGATAGATAGATAGATAGATAGATGACTGAATACCTTTAGTTATTCTAAAACCCTGACTAGCTTTAATGAATCTAAAGCACCAACTAGTTTTAGTACATCTAGAACAGTGACTAGCCATAAAGTTCTACAACAGTGACGAGCTTTAGTAATTCTAATGCACCGACTAGCTTTAGTAAATCTAGAACACTGTCTAGCTGTAGAGTTCTGGAACAATAGTTAGTTTTAGAAATTCTAGAGCACTGACTAGCATTAGTAAACAAAAAAAACTGATTAGCTGCAGAGCGTTAGAAATTTAGTTGTGCTAAAGTAATGACTAGCTTTAGTAAATTTAGAACACTGACTAGCTGTGGACTAAAACACTGACTACTTTTAGTAATTCTAAAGCACTTACTAGCTTTGGTAAATTCAGAACTTTAACTAGCTGTAGACCTCTAGAACACTGACTAGCTATAGTAATTCTAAAGATCTGACTAGCTTGACTAAATCTAAAAAGGTGACTAGCAGCAGAGCTCTAGAACACTGATTAGCTTTAGTAATTCTAAAGCACTGACTAGCTTTACTAAATCTTGAATGCTGGCTAGCTTTTGTAATTTTAAACAGCTGACTACCTATAGTAGCTCTTGAAAACTGACTAGCTTTAGTAACTGTAAAACATAAACGTTCTATAAGATTAACTGTTATAGTTTTAGATCTAAGTAATAATCAACCCTAGATATAGACTTTTCATAGATTTTTAAGGTGGCCTTTTTGATGTTGTGCAATATGACACAGTGATCCACAGGTATTTTCTAATTTTGCCAAATCTAAAACACCGTCCAGCTGCAGAGTCCTAAAACGCTGGTTAACTTTCTAGTAACTTTTAGAGCACTGACTAGCATTAGTAAATTTTAGCATTAGTAAATTTAGACATTTTATATAAATATCTGAAACCAGTTAAGCATTAGCAGGTTTCATCATGTTTACTGGGAACATCTATGTGGGACTTCTCATATAAATTACAGGAGTGATAAATCACACAGTTAAAACAAATCCTCATTGACAGTCGTAGAAAGTGAAACTAAAGTGCCTTCTTGATGGGTTAAGCTTGAAATCTGACTTGTGGGTGTCTCTGTTTTGAAGATGAGGGTGGAGATTGAAATGCTCTCGAAAGTCTCATTAATGCGGAAGCCAGATAAGGAAAAAGTTGCCTATATGGCTTGGAGCAATATTTAGCAGACTGATAAGAGGCATGTATGCAGCTAAGAGCAGTATTTGGCAGCGGGTAGACAGAGTGGAGACTGCAGCCACTTGAAGAGATCAGATAAGCTTTGTGTGTGTGTGTGTGTGTGTGTGTGAGTGTGTGTGTGTGTGTGTGTGTGTGTGAGTGAGTAGGGAGGAATGTGTGTGCGGAACATGTAAGACTGCGTTGAGCTTGGGATAGTGTGTTTGCATGTGTGCATGTTGGGGGGGCAGGGGGGGGGTTAAATCTTAGTAGGCACCTACAAGGATGGGAATGGGACAGTTTTGATTTGGCTTGGTCCCTACTAAAATAAATAAATAAATAAATAAAGCTTTTATTTAAAAAAATATGGTTTATAGGGTAAGATTTTGGTGTACATCAGTGACATTTCTATTTTTAAAAAATGGTCCTTGGAAGGACGTGCGTGTGTGTGTGTGTGTGTGTGTGTGTGTGTGTGTGTCTGTGTGTGTGTGTGTCTGTGTGTGTGTGCGCGCACGTGCACGTGTGTGTATATGTGTGTGGGTGTGTGTATGTGAATGAGTGATGGATTGTGTGTCTAAGTGTGTGTGTTTGTGTGTCGGAAGCAACATTCAGCACAAGCCACGGGGCAGGTCTACAGGAAGAGATGTGATCTGAGACAAACTCAGTCTGTCAGTGACAGACAGGTTAAGACAATAGAGGCCTGCTTCATCGTTGCACTCTCTCGGATCTTAGAGAGAGACACGCAAGCCTAGACACACACCACTTAATGCCACTTGATAATATTTTTATATACAAGTAGTTATAAATACTAGTCTATAAAAATGTTTTCATACATAGGGGAGATGGACAATTATCCATTAATTAATAAATAGCATGCAAGTTGCATACCACCATATGTGTTACCACAAGTCCATCATGAGTGGGAGAGATAACTTAGAGTGTTTTACAAAGATGACTTAGACATGTTTTACCATCATGTAAAGATGTTCAATAAAAAATAAAGTTACATTCCGCTAAAAATAGTGTTAGTGTCTCCTCACACATGAAGACTTTATGGTTGCATTTTATAATCGTTATGTAATTGACTTTGGTCATTTTTACTGTTCTCTTTTTTAGACCGTATCATGATTTATTTTAATTCTGTTTCTTACATAGTATTTGCACAGTAGTGACTTATGCAACTATGCAACATATTTCAAATTAATTCTTGTGCAACATTAGAAACATTTAAACAATGCAACACCAACCTAGAGACTAGAGACTAGCTCTGCCTGTAAATCCCATAATTGTGAGCAGTATATATACAGCATATTTTCTTTTAACGATGTTGAAACGGTCATTAGATGAAAACTCCATGTCCTGGTCTAAAGCTACTGATGAAGCTTCCTGGGGCCCATGAGTTTCCCCAAACAGACTGGCAGCTTCTAAACGCACATAAGAGTTGTATCCATAAGAAGATAAACTCCGGCCCTGGAAAAACACTGGACACGTTTAATGACTCATATAGAAGACTGTCTTCCTCACATCCAAAACAAAATAAAATGTTACAAACCACTGCATGAATAAAGACTGGATGTCCCGAAAGAGACACTTGGACCCTGTCAAAGCTGACATGACACATCTGTCTGCACTTACGACGCATCACTCAGCTGTCCTCTGTCTATAAACACACTCTTGTCCTCTGGCCAGACATGCTTAAACTTAGCAGAATACTGGCAAGACGACATTGTTAACGACCTCGATGCCGAAAAGCCACTTCCTTTCGACTGACCTTTTTTTGCTCCATCAGGAATGGACTGTAATTCGTAATCTTCTGCTTCTAAAGTTTGGCTCTGACCAAACACACATCTGTGTACGTTAAATATGTGGTAAATAAAGTGCAACTTTGCATTGGTAAATACTGAAACATTTACATTGCATAATAGTTTATGTTGTGTTATAATAACATTTTTCAAAAGCAGAGTTCAAGTTCTATCTTTGAGCAATAACTTACTAAATAGAACTTGAAATTATAAACTCACTTCTGTCTGACCACAAATATGCACAACGAAAAGCATGAATTGTCCAGCTGACCCGGTCATAAGGGCGAAAAAGTACAATTCTCACATGAACTCATTTAGCTTCTGATGTTTGCTGTGAGTGAATTGCTATTGCTAAGGATAACTCTGAATTAACAAGTTATACATTATAGCATGACATTTGGCTATTCCAAGGTCAAAATATATTTCTTTCCTCTGATCATAACACTGTCTCCAGAGTCTTGTACAGTAGTTTTATGTGCTTCCCCTCTTACCCCGATGCACCCATCGCTCTGGAATGGGGTCAATCTGAACTCAACCTTTTTCCGTTGCTTCAGAGGCCAATCTTTCTGCTCCCTAGCAAACCAATGCCTCTTTTGCTGATGAGTCTCACTTTCTTATGGACACATGGCTTTTTAGTCCCAATCCTGTGTTCTCATCACATGAAAATGCTCTTATTTTCACTATTCACCATAGCTCTGGTTTTTACTGTTGGTTTTTTACCACACTTTTCATGTGTTTAAGTGATTTCCATTCCTGATCTTTAACCAACCACATTCCTTCCACAAAGTTGACGGTTCAACACTATCCTTCCAGGTTTTGAAAATGTAACAAAGCGTTCAAAACCCCGTACCAGTAACTTCCTAGTACTAGTAACTTCCCCCCTTCTTTTGCTTGATGCAGCCCAATAATTTAACCCTTCTGAAATGGCAACTTTTTTTTTGGACAGGCAGTGTATAGTATATTCTCCTGTAGTAAAAAAAAAGGTGTAGGTCCATTTCATATGAATTCATATGCCTACAAATTAATGTGAGAAAATAAAAGTATAATTTGGGAAAAGGTCACATGTGAAAAAAGTCAATGCTGGCCAATAATAGAAAGGCACCAGAAAACTGAGTGCACCACAGCACCCAGAGCACCACAACCCAGTGGGGCCCAGCAGGCAAAGAGCCCAAGGACTCAGACCAGGCCTCCAAACCCCCCAGAACACGATCTAATCGAGTAATCATGGGACAAACAAGTCTGATCCATGGAGACCCCACATCACAAATTACAGCACCCAGAAGATTCACTTATTCACTTGATTGAGCGTTTTACAGAAGAAAGCTAAAACATGCAGTTATGTATAATAGTCAGCAGATGGCAATACTGTACACGCAACGCAACACCATGCACAAATGTAGTTAAATAGAAAATACAGATACTGTATTTGTTGCAGGATATAGTGGAGTCAAAGTACAAAGTATCCATTAATAAAACTACTCATACATGAGAACTGTACTTAAGTGCAGTAATGAAGTGTATATAGGTACCTTCCACCTCTGCTAGGAATTCACAAATCACAATCAGCTGTGTGTAGTCAAGATTGTGGTTTACTGCAGTATGACACCTCCCATGTATGGGTATGGGCTACACATTTGAGCTTGCTTAAAAACATTTGCAGTTAAAGCTACAGCTGTTTATGACCAGAATTCCACTGCATGCTTCTAGAAAGCCTATCAGCGATCATTCATGGCCATTCATGAAACCATAGTGCAGTTGTTCTTAACGCTGGTCCTGAAGGACCTCCCTGCTCTGCAGATTTGAGTGTTTTACCTGCTCCAACACACCCACTTCTATTCAGGAAGGGCTGTTAATTAGCTGATAAGTAAAATCAGATCTGCTGAGAGCAGTGAAAACACTAAAATCTGCAGGGCAGGGGGTTGGAAAATACAGTAACTGCTGTAGTGATTTGTAGTGAAAGCGGGTACTGCACTTTGCACTCCTGATGAGTCAGATTAAAAAATGCACACATATTATAACTATCAATCATCCTTTAGATCCAAAGACACAAACAGATACTTAATTATGAGACATTCAATATAATTACCACTCACTCACTCATCTTCTATACCGCTTAATCCTGTATACAGGGAATTTGGGAACGCCTAATCTGCATGTCTTTGAACTCCATGCACAAAGTGGAATCAAACCCAGACCCTGGAGGTGGAAGGCGACAGTGCTTAACACCACGCCACTGTGCCGCCTCCATGTAATTACAAACTGCACCGTAATAAAATTGATTTTCTGCCCAGCTTCAGTATAAATATATTTTTAATGTTTGTTTTAAACAAAGTATGTTACATCCTAAACATTTTCTATCACATCACACAGTGATATGCTGTGTTATACAGTATATCTTCAGAATATGAATTAATATCTTGTGAATACAGAAAGCTCACATGATCTACGCCCTGAGCCACTTTGTAAGATGATATGACTTTAAGTGGGATTTGAAATTAAACACTCTCATTATTGTGCTCGGAATGCCTTCAAAAAATTATATGAACGCATTAACATGTCATAATACTCCTTCAGCAAAATGGATTTCATAATGAAAGCAAGTGAAAGAAAGTGTGTGTGTGTGTGTGTGTGTGTGTAAGAGAGGGAGCAAGAGAGAGAGAGAGAGAGAGAGAGAGAAAGAGAGAGAGAGATGGAGACAAAGTGCACCTGTGTAAGAAGTGCTGATATCCAAGGGCTGTTTATTCAGGGAATGAAGACATTCTGTCACTCAGGCTTTCATGCTGTGATCTGACTGCGTACGTCATCTGTCTGAGAGTCCAACATTTCTGCCTCAACCAGTCAGATGTCACTTTTAAAATGAGCTCTTTGGAGTCTTACCTTATGAGTGCCGCTTGTCTCAAAAAAAAAAGCTATGGATTTTGTTATGATGGATGTCCTTGAGGCTTCCTGAAACAAACAATGGAATTTGCAAAAAACTAGACACACACTGAGATCAGGTTAAAGTCTAGTTTCTGTCCTTGTAGTGTGTGTGACAAAATGTTGCCACACAGTTCCCTCTGCTGCTTACACAGTGGAAGTACACCGATCTACATCCAACAATGCATAAAAAAAAGACTGCGTTACATGATTATTCCCAGACAATGCTGTGTGTCTACATCTCTACACACGGACTTGCGAGTGCAAGCAGTGAGACGATCCTCTGTCATTTATGTATGTGAGAGCCAGCCAAAACAAACCAAGCCGGTGTCATGACCGAACACAATTACTGAATACTGCCTTTTGGAAAAGTGTTGACAGACATCAGTTAAGCCCTGTTTAGTGCTATTAAAGATCTTTTGTCAAAAAAGATTTTTACCGCCTTACTACCATGGTGACCATGATCTGTAGAGTAAACAAAGATCACGCCTCATATTCGCATTTTTCCACAGGATCGGTCCCTTGTTTTAATAACAGTGACATAATCCGTTTACACAATGAGGAGTGTGATCTTAGATCTGTGTTTATATTAATGGATCAAGTATGAATGTAGCTACACCGTGGAGAGTACATCATCATAAAAGCTTTCTCTGGGTGATAAAAATAATTAATGCACATTAAGCATCATGCTGAACAGACACTATTTAACCATCACATGATTTCTTGGCTTTGTATAGAGCGGCGTGATATAGTGAAGAATTTAGGAATAGTTTTAAACATGGCTGATAGGATTCCAGTCTAGAGTTTGAGAGGCTAAAACATTCCAGTGGTGAACTCCTTCCAGAAATTTAAGTTAAATAAAATGTCTTCTTTGTATAAACTTCACATTATCGATAATTATATATTTTTTCTTGGTGGGATGGTGGCTCAGTTGCCTTGTACCTCCAGGTTGCGAGTTTGATTCCAGCCTTGGGGTCTGTGTGCATAGAGTTTGCATGTTCTCCCAGTGCTTGGTGGGCTTCCCCCGGGTATTCCTGGTTTTCTTCCATAGTCCAATTGGCGTTCCCAAATTGACTATAGTGTGTAAGTGTGTGCATTTGGATTGGCACCCTGTACAGGGTGTACTCTGCCTTGTGCCCTAAGTCTCCTGGGATAGGGTCCAGGCCCCCGCGATCCAGGATATACAGGATAAAGTGGCCTTGTGATCCACTTTTGGCGTCTGCATGCATGGAGGTTGCATGCAGCATGGTGACAAGCAGAGTAGGCAAACTGGCATTTCCAAATTGCCTGTAGCGTGTGTGAGCATGTGTGCTTGTGTGTCCTGCGATGAATTGGCACCCCGTCCAGGGTGTACCCCGCATAGTGCCCCGAGTCCCCTGTTATTGGCTCCAGTGACCCTGTACAGGATATGCGGTATGGAGAGTAGGTGAGAAAGTAAGTAGTTATTACTCTTGGAACAATAATAGAGGGCCAGCTCATCACACCAGGGCACCGCACCCAGACACACAAACACACACACACATACATTAGGGGATAATCTACATACTTGCATGTTTTTGTCCATCTCGCAGCTCATGGATTCAATCCTGAGTTAGTTTTTTCCTTAACATGCATTTTCTTTGGGTTCTCCAATTTTCTCTGATTAGATCTCCCCAAAGCATGCCAGTGGATGGATTTAATCCCTTAACATGAGAAAAAAAAAGTCAAAGTCTGTTATTCTTCACCACTAGAGGGCATCAGCTTCCAGCTCTTCCTCCCTCAAAAAACAAAACAAAATCAGGACTACATTTTGATTTCGAAGTGTAAATTGCACAAAAGCAAACAATATCGTTATTGGTTTATGCAAACATTCATCTATGTACAACTGCATTCATTCTAAAGTATAAATCTTCTTCTTTGTCTTTCGACTGTTTCCATTTAGGGGTTGCCAATAAAAGGCGTAAAAGCTCCTTCACTCTCAGTAGGCCCCTTATCTTGGTCAGAGCTGTGGTGGAAGCAAAGTCTATGCCAGAAAACACATCTCAGATGGGATACCAGTCCATGACAGCTCACCATAAGCCAGCATTTCCACTTAGGCGCAATTTATAATAGCTAGTCCACTTTTTGCATGGTGTTCTGAAGGAGGAATGAAACTGCAAAACAAAGAGGAAACCCACAAAGACATAGTTAACCATAAACCAAGCTTAGGAATGAATCTTGTAGCTGGGAGACAGCAACACAACCCACAGTAAAAAAAAAAAAAAAAAAAAGCTATATACCTATTGTATAACTTCAATTATACAATATTTCATGTGTATAAAGGTCTTTATAAATAGTTTGACCAGAAAAAAATAAGGGAACTCTTGGACATGGCTGCCCTTCAATGTAGTCCGTAGTGAGTCGTCCAGCCACCAAGTGAATAAGATGTACAGCTTCCTGCCAACGGGGTCAGATTCTAACTAGCTCACATCTGGCCTAGGACAAGCAAGCGGTGCCATACCTCCCCTCCCTGTGGTGTTAGTGTAGCGCTCAGGGGTCAGGGGAGAAATGAGGAGTAACTTTACACAAGCAGTGAGAAATGCTGGTCCGATTACAGCTACTTGTTTAGCATGACCACAGGATGACACACTCGTTGACTGAGGTGGGGATGACTGAATTGTGTGCTTGTGCAATTAAGATAGGCATCGGGAGATATACAAAACAGGAAAAAGGTCCCATCAAAGACCTGAGGGATAAAGATGCACTATGCAGGCAGTCTGTTCTGTTTATGTAGGAGAGAGGACAGAGAGATTACTCAAGGAAAAAAAACACACTATCATATAAAGTATCTAAAACACAAAGTTTACAGGGCATCATGACAAATGAAATGAGGTATAAAAAATGCTTAAGTCTTTGCACCACACATGAATCATGAGATCAGTGCCAAAGAATGAGATTATAGGACATAAAACATTCTTGTTTAGGTCACATTTCATAAGAAGGTGATTGAATATGGCAGGTATTGCTGGAATGCTGGATATCTCAGTGCTCTATGTTTCCATCAGTGTTTTTTACATTTACTGTTAAAGTAGCCGTTAAGCTCATTTGTGTCTTATACAACATTTTCTTTTACACTAATTATTTTTATTATTAATTTTATTACTACTACTGTTATATTGTGTATAGTTGTTTATAATTACTCTTGACTTGTGCTTAAAGGTGTGTTACTTTGTGATATAAATGCTCTGCGAGGAATGCAAAGCACTTAGAGTCATTGTTGTTACACCTTTCTGTTCTGAACATGTATTGTTCTGCTTAAATGAGAAAGCTTTGCCTCGCTTTTGCTCACTTCCAGGACACCTTGTATGGAATGAACATGTGGGGTCAAGCCTTCCCTTAATAAAACCAGCAGGAAGTGTTAACTGAGCTGACTAGAGACAGTATTTTAGGGGACGGTGGTGGAGGGTCATGTCAGGGGGACAATGGCCCCGTTTGTCACTCCTGCATCATGTATTATCCCAAACTGACTCTTCGCTCTCATGGGGCCGATGTGCCCTTTACCCTTTCTCTCCCTCTCTGTTTCTCTGTAAATGTCTCTCTCTCTCTTGCCTCTTTGCTTTACATCGCAGGGTTAAACAGAAGCGTGGAGAGGGCATGACAAACAAACAGGCATTCAACGCCGTGTGTGTCAGGGGCAGGAGCCGCACCTCAATGTGCTGAACGCATTAGCACCGTAAGGAGAGGGCCACCCACCTTGACCCTGCCTGACCACGGAGCCGCTCTGTAAGGTTCCCCTGGTGTTCAACCGAAGCCTCATGCCCGGAGACGGCAGGAGAGTCCTCATCTCCAGTTTCGTAATAAATCTCATCAGCTTCTCACTGGGCGACCCTGAAGAGGAGGAATAACGCAAATGAGAAACACCTGAAGATTACGTCTCAGGAGTGGTTCAAATCAAGAGTCATTATATTATATTTACACATTAGTTGTAATTAGGCTATCTATTTATCACATGTTTGCTTGACATCATGAACAATTTGTACAAATGGCAATATAGTGACTGTGTTTTTTTAAACAAATTAGAAAAATGATTAACATCCAGCTAACTTGAGCCTATAACATTCAGATTTTATTCTGAAAACTTATTGTGAAATTATTCAAAAATACCAAATTCATACAAATTGCGAATTGTGGCAGACTTTCATTGTATGCCATTGCATCAGAACAAACACCTAACACCGGAACACTAATAAACTGGATAATAACAAGATAATAATAATAATAATAATAATAATAATAATTTATCTTCTCTAAACAGTGATATTCTATGCACTGCTGTTTTTCTAAAGCCAGAAAATAAAGAGTGATAGATAGATAGATAGATAGATAGATAGATAGATAGATAGATAGATAGCACTTTACTTGCACACTGATTAAGACCTTTTATCCAAAATATATTGTTTCCTTTAGAAACTATATGTAACTTTGCTTATACTTTCTTACGTTCTTAATCAGTCTGCAGGTAAAGTGCTATCTATCTATCTATCTATCTATCTATCTATCTATCTCTCTCTCTGTGTGTGTCTCTCTCTCTGTCTCTCT
>JAOTRS010000035.1:3513104-3542339 GCA_028565755.1 Dinotopterus cunningtoni
TTTTTCCTGCATTATTGGTTTTTTCTTTGATAATATTGAGAATTCTATGGGTTGTATTTTCTTATAGAAAAAAGTATTTTGAAATATTGGCTATAATCTTAAGGTGTAACATTCAAACACCAACTGTTTTGTACTTAACAAAGTGAAGTTAAAATACATGTTATCTAAACACTACTACCACTAGTACTACAATACTAGTAACAAAATTAATGTTTTACATTGTCATTTACACAATTGATTAACATTTACACTTTTGAGACAGACAGAAGCAGTTATATCAGATGTTTTAAATATGTACTGTAAGTTTTCTTCTTCTTTTTTTTTAAATCAGTGATAAACTTGCTTTCATAATCACAACCCTCACTACCTGTACACATCACTATGGTAGCCAAGAACGATCTTCCCCTTCCGTCTCCTGCAGTGATTGGGCATTAAGATTGCACGCGCAGTGTGGTCGTGAGACCACCATAACCTCCACTGAGTCTTGGTTTTCCCCTCCAATACGCTAAACTTCTTCACAAAGACTCTCATTGTTCGTGCTCCAATATGCCGTGACAGGGTAACAAAGTTACCACGACTGATAAGACGATGTTTAAACAGACAAGTTTTGCAGAAAACCTTCACCAGATAACAAAAAAAATGGATCTCTGACAAGATTGTTAATTAAAAATTTGCATTTATGCAGCTTTTAGAAACATTAAAAGAGAAGCAGTATGTGACAAGAAAGTTGGGCGTTTTTCACATCATCATCATCATCATCATCATCATGGTTCGCTTACTGCTTTATCTGTATCTCAAGGACACCAAGTAGAGGTACTGATAATGTGATTGCCCTGGGCCACATATATGTAAAGGTGGAAGTATCGAACTATATACTACCCAGATAAACAACTGAAACATCTCATCAGACAAGAGAAAACAACAACAACAATAACAAACAAAAAGACAGTGTAGTGGACAGGGAGAGTGTACGTGTTCCAGGACATGTAGTTTAACAGAACCGCTGAGAGAAAGAAGGGAGACTTGTCATCAAGGCGAAGAGATTAGTGGTTTAAAAAAAAAAAAAAAAGCAAATGTAAAGTAAATGCTAACCTTGCTCGAATATACTGTTCTTTTTGGAAGCAAACTTTTTAAATTTAAGATTTGATCATATTCAGTGTAAGCAGATGAACAAGCTATCTAATATTAAAACAGGCAGGATGTTTTAATCTGTGATTCCTGCAAGTGACTAGCTAGTTTCTAGTTCAACTCCCAGTTAACGCTCCAAAGTTAAGCTATCGAAAAGTTTCCAGACAAGTTGTTTAACACACAGACAGATGGCAGCACAGTCACAGGGAGCACCGACTTCATAAGTCAGTGTGCCAAAAGACATCATCCTGTGTACATTGTGCCATTGTAAGCTCTGCCCTTCATGTTGAGGAACATTACCGGTGATGAAACTTGGGTGTATGGGTACAAACCTAAGACGAAGCAACAGCCTTCACAGTCTTCACTGAAAAGCCCATCATCTCCATGACTGAAAAAAGCGAGGCAGGTCCGCAGCTCGACCAAGTGTATGCTCATCGTCTTTTTAACGTTCGCTGCATTGTGCATTGAGAATTCGTCCCGAGGGGCCAAACCGTCGATAGCGAACTCTACGGCCAGGTTTTAATACGTTTAAGGGAGGACATACAGCGAAAAAACAGAGCTTGTATGGTGAAGAGTGAAGTTTTTCACAATTTGTGTACTGTACATCTTAAAACATTCTTAACCTAAAACACTGCAGACATGGCTTGATAAGAAAAGTAAAACCACAGATCGCGGAAAAAACTTATATGTGTTGTGTGGTGCTCATTCTGGTGGGAGCGTACCTGTGTTCCCAGGTTCCTATATTCCCTAGTTAGTTTTTCTGTTAACACACATTAACCATCTTATTCTGTTTGAGACAAATGCAACTGGTTTCAAGATGAAACAGTTCCTGAATAAAACAGTTTATTTTATTGGAACAAGGCTTCAAAACATTTTACACACAACAAAAGTAATGGTTATTATTTTATGTGGTTTTGGCGGTCTCTAGAAAGAATTTCATCATACAAATAGGGAACTAGGAAACATCTTTTTCAACTTTCCATTGTGTCCTATAAAGACCAATATATGACCCTGGGATTATAGGACCTTGGTCACATGGGAACCTGGGAATATAGGACCCTAGAACTGGGGACCAGTATACTGTATTTTGGTAAATACACCCACTCACAAAAGTAAGTGCAACCCTCTAATTTCAGCAAACATTTTGGTATATCTTCTCAAAGGACAATAGTATAAAAATGAAACTTGGATAAGTTTTAAAGTAGTCAATGTGCAGCTTGTATAACAGTGTAGATTTACTGTCCTCAACATACAGTCATTATTGTAAAAATAGCAACAAAAGTGAGTACACTCTAAATGATAACCACTGTACATCTTTAACCATGCAAAGTCACATGTCCTTTTCATGGTCATGTGTTTGTCATTGGACAAGTATGTCTCCAGATCTGAACCCTATTGAGTACCTGTGGGGCGTCCTCAAGCAAAGGTGACGAAGCGCCATGTGTCTAACATCCAGCAGCTCTGTGATATCATTATGGAGGAGTGGAAGATGATCCCAGCAACAACATGTGCGGCTCTGGTGAAGTCCAGGCCCAGGAGGATAAAGGCTGTGCTGGATAACGATGGTGCTCAAGTCTATATGTTGAGTTATTGTTAGAGGACATTAAATCTGTACTGCTCTACAAGCTGCACAATGACTACTCTACAGTATATCCCAGTTTTATTTCTATAGTATCGTCCCTTGAGAATATATAATAAAGTGGTTACTGAAATGTAAAGCGTGTACTCACTTTTGTGAGATACTGTATATTAATCCTAACTGATATGCTGATATCTTTTATGTTTTGTTGCTGTTTGTTTTATTCTCTTTGTATGTGCTGTTACCACTGAGCCCATTTGGAAATTTGTTATGCTAGCTAATTAGCTTAGCATTAGCATAATTAGAAATAATTTTTTCAGATAAATTCAACAGGCACGTTGATACTACTCTACAATGTTGGCAAAACCAAATTATCCTACAGAGACCCCAGAATCATTGTATTTAGGGGGAAAACATTGAAAATTTGAACTGAGTTTGCAACATATGTTATATGTTGCAACTACGTCTACCAAACAAACTGCAATGCACTCCAACTATTCATTGTTTTTGAGCATTGATTAGTATACTACACTCTTCACGATTAGCTAGCTAGGAGGAGACGACGGCTGTCTTACAACATCTCAATAAAGATGTGGATTGGCTCATATACTACAGATCCAGGGTCAGCTTTCTGTGACATGTAAAGACAGAATTTACAAGGTGGTTTTAAAAAGATTCGAGATTAGCCGTGTTTACAAGCTCTGTTTTTTCACCGTATGTTCTCCCTCAAATGTCTTAAAACCTGGCAGTAGAAGTTGCAATTGCTCTTCTTCCCCTGGGGAAGAAATATTGATGCACAATGCTGCGAATGTCGGTTGTGGAATGTCGGTTTTCGGTTGTGGAGATGAAGGGCTCTTCCACTGTGAAGACTGTTGCTTTATCTCAGGATCGTACTCATACATCCAAGTTTTGTCACCAGTAATGGTCCTCGGCATGAAGGACGGGTCATCCACGGCACACTGACAGAGTTCTTGTCAGACTACAACGCGATGTTCCTTCTGCTCTTGGGTCAGCAGCCTGAGGACAAACTTCACTCAAATCACACATGAGTCATATCACATCACCTGGACTGTTCTGTATGACACACCAACAATGGCAGAAAACCCTGGCGCCGTGTTGCAGCCAAGTTCATCATGCAGATGTTGCCGAATGGTTTCGACATTCACGAGGGTTAAGCTCGTCGAAGGTTTGTTTGCTGTCCATGCTGAAAAAGCAGACATGGTAATGCATGTGGTCAGAATAGCACCAGTTGCACAGTTCCTGATGTACACAGGGAGATGTCTTTTAGCACAGTGACTTACAAAAATTAATAACTAGGCTGGTTGTAAATAAGATCAATGATGTTAACCTATGACACCAAAAAACTTTTTGGGGGGTCTTTAAGACAGAGGATGTTGTGCTTTGGAGTTTCTCCATAATATTACAAACTGCATATTTTTGTATTATTAGCTTCAAGAAAAAGTTTAAAACTGGGTACAATGATTGCATTTTGGGCAAATTTAGAACATTATACACTATTTCTCTACCCAACTTCTATCTATGTAGCAAACAAAAATAGTAAAATCTGTGAGGAACATCTACAGGTTTGACTCATGGTCAGTAGTGCTATTTCTTATTACTTGTTCATAAATGCCAATATTACTTATCTTGTCTTTTTTCCAAAATAGGTCCCCAGACCATGACTTGTAGTAAAAGGATTATGGAAAAAGCATGCCTTTAGGTCTGTGGCGCCCTCAACTGGTTGTGCTGCACATTGCTTTTGTTTTTGTTGGATCTTCAGATAAGGTTTTCAAACTGAGGCCCGGAAACATGATGGAAGGTTCTGTGATTCTGTTTTATTTAGTTACAGTAGCACAGATCACACTGATTGAAAATTGTATTACTTTTTTAGCACTTTTTTTTGTTACTTGTATTAAATGGATATAATGCAAATCTCTTTAATGTTAGTCTGTGGATAACATCAACTTGGGAAAAAAATCATGCAGGGGGGAGGAAAACGCTGGATCAATAAGCATTTTGCCTTCTAGGGAATTTGATAATTTTCCTTTTTTTTAGACCCAAAATGGTTTAACAATAGAAAGATGAAGATGAAACAGAACAGGACCTAACACCCCTCCACTGTTTTTCTTCGGGCTCATCTGAAGTCCACAGTCTATTGGAATCAGCCCAAAACAATCAATGTACTAAAGGAGGAAATCTTCTCTGCATGGCACAACATAGCTTTTTGTTTATCTTTTTGTGCTACATTGACTTTTCTGGGGTATTAGCCCAGAAAGGCTGGCCTTTGGTCACCACAGGCACAAGTGAGCCCTGGGTGCCTATGATCCTGTCAACAGTTTACTGGTATATATTTGATAATCGATGTTATTCAGCTCACCTAGCGGTGGCGTTAATATTGTGGTTGGAATATTATGTGCATGGAAATGAAATAGGTGTAATTGGAGTTATACATTATGATTTTACACAAAAAATGCCTGTAATATTAAAATGGGAGAAAAATCAATACAAAAAGTATGATGGTGAAAGCAACATGTTTCAAGTTTGGGGAACGCCAATTAGCCTAATGTCTTTGGACTGTGAGAGGAAAGTGGAGTACCCGGACTAAACGTCATGCAAACATGCAAACTCAATGCACACAGAGGCGGGAATCGAACCTGGTCATAAATCGAACCGGGACCCTACAGGTGCAAGGTGACGGTGCTAACTACTAAGCCACCGTGCCGCCTTGCGTCATATTCTTTCCATTTATAAATAATGGCCCTACTTGTCCTGTTTAAAATTTGTGACTTTTTTACCCAACCCATCTTTGTCTTGGGCCCGGTTTGGCATGTGTTTTTGTCTATTGAACAAACTCAAGTGTTTTATATTGAAATCATATTCTGTTGACTAGAAGAAGATATTTGTATAATAAATTACGTGTATTGTGATATATGGTGGTGTAGTGGTTAGCACTGTCGCCTTGCACATCCAGGGTCCGGGTTCGATTCTTGTCTCTATGTGCATGGAGTTTGCATGTTCTCCCAGTGCTTGGTGGGTTTCCTCTGGGTACTCTGGTTTCCTTCCAAAGACCTGCAGATTAGGCTAATTGGCGTTCCCAAATTGTCTGTAGTGTGTGAATGAGTGTGTGAGTATATGTGTGGGCCCTGCAATGAATTTGGCACCCTGTCCAGGCTGTACCCCGCCTCATGCCCTAAGCCTCCTGGGATAGGCTCCAGGTCCCCGCTTCCCTGAATACAGCGGTATAGACGATGAGTGAGTGATTGATATACAACGATCAACCACAATATTAACGCCACCGCTAGGTGAGCTGAATAACATCGATTATCAAATATATACCAGTAAACTGTTGACAGGATCATAGGCACCCAGGGCTCACTTGTGCCTGTGGTGACCAAAGGCCAGCCTTTCTGGGCTAATACCCCAGAAAAGTCAATGTAGCACAAAAAGATAAACAAAAAGCTAATGCTGAAGTGCAGAACACTTACTGCACCACAGCCTGCCGTGTATGAGACTTAGCAAGCAATAAATTCAAGGTTGTTAAACTGGCCTCCCAAATCTCAATCCAATTGGACATCTATAGGATGTCCTGGACAAACAAGTCCGATCCATGGAGGCCTCACTTTGGAAACCACAACACCCAAAGGATACACTGCCAGTGTCCTGTACCAGAGACAACAGCACAACTCCAGAGGGCTTGTGAAGTCATGCTCCAAGGGGCCAGAACTGCCCCAGTGACACAAGGGGAACCTACACAATACTGGGCTTAATCTTTTGGATTTTAATGTTATGGCTGATAGGTGTATACAGTAGGTTGGCTCACAGATTTTCTTTTGACTTTTGCCTGCTCCTGTCAGGGGTTGCCACAATGGACCGTCAGATCCACACACAACTTGGTACAGGTTTTAGACCGGAAACCCTTCCTGAAGCAGCCCTCCCGTACTATCCAGGGCTGCTTCCAGTAACTGGGGTTTGGGCACTGGGTGGGAATCGAACCCAGGCCTTCTGCATGGCAGGCGAGAAAGCAACTAATAGCCCTGTAGTTTGTTTTATATATATTATATACAATATATATATTCCTGATAATTCAGTAAATTACAATAATTTTAATTGATTAAAAATGACATGACATTGAAAGAGAGTAATCATTTAAATTATAGAAATTTAGAGCAAATATAACATTCATCAACCTTCATCCTATTTGTAGTTATTACATACAAACCACAAATAACAAAATGAATCATAATGAAATTCTCACTAAGACACACATTTAATTCCATAACTTTATTTCAGCTCCAGTGTTACAAACTGTAGCAGCATTTTCACAAAACAAAACACTTATTGCATGTTATTTTTTTTCCATCGCTTGGTATCTTCAGTACGTTAAAATGGCACTTTAAATCCTTCTGGTGTTGTGCGTGAAGAAACCAGTGGTATTAGACCCTTTAGATTCTTCCAACCAAACCTAACAACAATGGAATGAGCAGAAGGGAATCACAATCAACATGTGCGAAACACCTAAAGCAACTCTGTCTGAGCTGGCTGTGATGCAATAGTCAGCATACAGGATCGGAAAAGTTCCTGCAGGTTATAATAGAGCATCTAATACAAGCTTAATTCATGAATTAAAAACAAAACAGTTGCTCTTTAGACAGTCTATTTCTAATAAATTTATTCCTTAAGGTGATAAAGTTAAGATCACTGCTATAATCTCTGTAAATCTTTGTGTTTTCCAAAAATCATACAAAGGCATTAGCTATGTGTACGTGCAGCCTCATAATCTGGTAAATAATCCATTAAAGACCGCTTAATCACAATAAATGCAAACATGAATAAAAAAAAAAAGGCTGATGGGACTAGTGTAAATCTCTGCATGTAAACATAGCCAGTTGTATGGAAGTAAATAGTTACTAGATGAGGCGGTAAAACCAATAAACATTTAACACAAAGGCACATGAACAACTTTTGGATTTTAAAAAAATGTAAAGAAATTTAAATGAATGAATCACTCCTGGATAGACGTATGGGCGAGAACACGGTACTGAGGAAAAGTCTTGAGCCAGCCGTCATTTCTTCAGATTTTCCTTCCAAAGAGCCAAACGTTCTTGTATTTTTCATGTAGTCTTGAGTAATAGCTCTCCAGGCTCTCAGTTTCAGTGGGAATGTTTTTTGTTTGTTAAGCCACACAGTGATGTAGGAATCATTCAAGCATTAAAAAAAAAAAATTATGAATCAAGTCGGTGATTAGGTGATGCTGAATGGTTGGAACAGACGAGAGGGGAAATGAGGTTGCTGCAGAGGTTGGTACATAAACAATACATTTTAAATTGTATCTCTAGGCACTTCGCAGTAAAACATTTCTTCCCGCTTCTTTAATATACAAGATTTTTGCACCGAGAGATTCATGAGCGTATATACATCAAGAAATAAAAGAACTTGTGCTAAACAGGAAGGGCTAGAATGCCGAATTTATATTTACACAATAAACCAGCTTCACACACTAATTAAAGAAAAGATCCCTGTTTGTAACCTATATGTAGTATAGGAAAAAACTGCATAGATCATGAAACCCAAAGATTCTGATTGTCTACAACTAAATAAAATTATATTGTGCTTTTAAAAAAAGAAGAATCATCTTCCATTAGTTTTTTTTTTTCCCCTATAAGATTATAAGCTTTATAATGACTAAATATATACATCCAAAATGATGATTAAGTAAATATAAAAACACAACATGCATAGGCCTACATTTGGGGAGAGCACAGTTGTTGGTCCGACATCAAGACCAGCACAGCCACGTGCCCTAAAATAAGAGCGAACAATCAGAGACAAAAAGGTGGCACCCCTTTGTCAGATAATACATCCTTTACATCACACTTCTTTATAAGGTTGTACGCGATTTCAGTGCTTAGCATTTACTTCTCGAAGAAGAGACAAACAAACTTGAGCTGAGACGGTTTGCAGAGTTAACAGCTTTTGTACCTTTTTAAGGGAGTGCATGTGATGCAGACATTCAAGGCTCGTGTTGTGTTTTGTTTTTCTTTTTTTTAAGGAAATTGCAAGGTCACTTCCAGGAGAGACGTACACGGATTGTTCATATGTAGCTATACACCAGCGGTTTAACTATAATGTTTAACGTGAAAGAAAACAAATATTTACCAATAAGAAAAATGTAGGAAGCGTAACACACTCTGAGAACAGTGCTATCTGCCCTCTTCCACATATACGATGTCAGAGATCAAACGACTAATATCGCTATGATTGACAGGTCAGAGAGAGTAGGGCTTTCCTTCCACCCTGTTAGCACAGAGCATTTTGCTCCAGGTCGACTTGGTGTGTTAGTGTGTTTAGTAAGCTCATTCCGTTCGAGTCATGTCTGTAAAAAAAAAAGAAAAACAACGGTATTTGTCCTTTAGTTGTTTTTCATCATTTCACTTTGATCTTTGAGGCTAGAGGTAAATAACGATCTTGAAGTTAAAGGTATTATTAATATAGATCAATAGCACAGAGATTTCCAGGTGGACATTTTTCTTCATACTGATACGTACGGTAGTGTGTATTTGTTCAATTTAGCATTATTTCATGAAAAAAAAAATAAACCTTTTGTGACTTGTCAAGTGCTTTCTAGACTTTACTTTTAACAATTATCACTAATTGAAAGCCTGAAACAATTTTATTGTGATTTCATTAATTTTATAAGTAGTTTTACATATAATAGTAGTAATATATGTAGGTTTTTATTTTATTAGTAATTTTATACCTAATATAAAAAAAACAATAGCAAAATTAGTAATATAAACAGTTTATTTTATAAGAATTTTATACGTAACTAGTAGCATCAATAAAAAAACAATTTGATTGTAAATAATTAATTTTCTTTCTTTTGTTTTTTTAAGAAAATCAAAAATAAAATAATATGCTGAATGCAAAACTGACCCAACACCAGCTCTTTTTTTTTTTTTTTGTAAATATTATTGACTTTGCATAATTGTTGGGCGAGATTTTAGTTTTCAAACGTGAAAACATTCACGCTTTCAAAACATGTGGATTGAACATTTCTCCCGAGTTAGTTTGAGCGATCAGATTTAAATCTGGTTGCTTAATTGTTTTTATGTTAATAATCCAGTTGTATTTAAATATTCGTCAGAATGGGGACTCGGAGAGCAAACAGTCTCCAATATTCCTTCTTTAGTTCAGAAACTCAGCTACAGTTGGCTGTGGCAAGTGATGGAGAAACTGAGAAGTCAGGGCTTGGGAAGCTTTGATTAATAAATATGTGGCAACGTATTTAGATATTAGACAGTCAGGATTCCTAAAGCATTTTACTAAAACATTTAATCGACATGTGCAATATTAAAGCTCCAGCTGTCAGTAGTTCATAAAGTTTAAGCTACAACATGTCCAAACGTAAAACTTTAACTACAGCACGTTAATGACTACATGCAGTCCACTGATTATGGAAACGGCTGTAATTGTAGCAAACGTATGGAGTAAAGGCAACGTTCGCCAACGGAGAGCACTTGTATAAAATCATAGCTGCTCAAAACAAAGACCTACACGACTTCCAACATCCAGAGATGCTGAAAAAAATATTAATTCCTACATAACTCCAAACACATGGAGAAAGGTAAACTTGTCTGCTCCCTCTCACCCAGGAGATGATATGGAATGCACGTCTGCAAATCTGGTTCTGCGTCCAAAGGCCTGCTGTGGCACCTACAGTACCACTCAAAACCAACATGATCCTTTTAGTTATTCTGCAACACAACAATTTCATTATGATAAAGATAACGGTATGCTGGTGTTTAAATGACAAGAGATTCAAGTTCACGCCTTCTTTCAAGTGCATCTTTAGTGGTGGCTAGTTATTTGCCTACATACATTATTCTGCTTGTAACAGCAAAAACGTCTTCCAATAAATAAATGTAGTTTAATCAGAATTCAAGCTCTTTATCGATTTGCTCTTCTGGAACTGTACACAATTCAAAGTGTGGAACAAGACGACGATTTGGTGCAGAAGTTCCTTCCGAGGTCTTCATGTCCGTCTCGTCCGTTCCCGTCCCAAGCTGCTCTCGTCCCGAGTCAGGAAGTACTTAAAGGACTCGTAGACGGACCACGCGATGGCTGTCGAAGGCATCTGGTAAATGACGCGTGCTTGCACACCTTTAAAGAATGCAGGAAAGCCTCCCAGCCTGTAGACCGTCCTGAAAGCATTGGCCATCCCGGAAAGGTGGCCGCTGATGCGAGCGGAATTTAACGCCACGTCCTCCTGCGTGTTCAGCAGCGTCTTGCAGACGTCGAGCGGAGTGGTGAGCGCCGCCGACACGGCGCCTGCCGCGGCGCCCGAGACCATGTGGGTTCCGGGCCAGTACTGCCGCTGTGGATTGAGCCGCTCCTGCATCAGCTCGTACGTGATGAAGTGCAGAGCCTGGAACGGGATGTTCATGAGGAGCTGCGTGCTGTAGCTGCGGTAGAAGGCGGCCACGCCCTCGTTACGACTTATTGTCACCACGCAGTCCCACAGGCCCCGGTACGGCGAGTTGTACATCTGCATGCGCTGCTTCACCACTAAAGGAGGAAAAAACATAATAAAAATCAGCTCTACTTTTACATAAACAAACAATCTGATGCAATCAAATTCCTGTTAAATGAATATGCGGGCACAAAAATCTTTTACCTTCTGCGGGGTTCATGACCGCATCATGGAGCACAGTGGCGACGCTTCCAGCCACACCTGTAAGGTAAAACAAAAAAAAATAAAAATCAGACGCTTTATGTCCCATCAATTTCTGCACGGTGGTGGAACAGCGATGTTTTGACTTATACGCACCGTTGGCGATGTGGCTGTTGCCGCCGTTCTGAATGACATCGCTGAGGCTGTACTTGATCTGCTCGTAGCACGCAAAGTACAGAGCGTGGGCGGGCCCTGCCCCCAACACCGTAATATTGAGCCCTCTGAGGGGCCGCAGGAGGCCCTCGGTCGCCACGATTTGTTTCAGAGCCCCGTACACGCTACGGTACTGAGCCTTCGGGTCGGGCTGTAAACTCTGCATACGTGTCTGATGAAAGGAGAAGAAATTATAGATAAGTCATTGTATTTGCTTTGTGAAGTTCAGGGTCAGGAGACTTTGTATAATCAATCAGACTGTACAATCAGTGATATAATTCATTAACGTAAAAAAAAACGATTAACTGGAATCATTGATTTGGTGACGTTTCCTTAAAGTACTAGTTTACAGTACTGGGCAAAAGTCTTAGACACCCTGTGCAGTGCCTAGTACGAGCATTGTTACAGATTTCTTTGACCAGTTTTAGGACTTTATTATTGCATTAGTTCAATAACATTTATGATTTTTGAACAGTTGAAAGTTGCAGAAAAATCTATTTTTTTTGCCAGAAAAGAAAGCAGCACATTATATTAGTGCCCACTATATAGACAAAAACTAAACGAAAGTTGCCAGGTTTTACATGAAAAAAGAAGCAGGTGCAACAGTTAAAGGCCTCAGAACATCTGTAGAACATCATTTCGTACCCAATTACCTTATAAATTTGCACTAATTGTACCCGACACTAAAGAGTCCTCAAAACATTTTTTGTTTTCATTTATTACGGTTTCATTAATTACTATTTACTGGGCTTTATTGTGGCGGCACTGTGGCTTAGCGGTTAGCACTGTTGCCTCGCACCTCCAGGGTTTGGGTTCGATTCTCTGTCTGTCTTCATGGAGTTTGCATGTTCCGGTGCTTGGTGGGTTTCCTCCGGGTGCTCCGGTTTCCTCCCACAGTCCAAGGACATGCAGGTTAGGCTAACTGGTATTGTACCCAAATTGCCGGTAGTGTATGAATGAGGGGTGTGGACTCCCTGTCCCGGGATAGGCTCCAGGCGCCCCACGACCCTGTATACAGGATAGAGCGGTATAGATGATGAGTAAGTAAGTGTGGCTTTATATAACTTTTTTTGTTTTTTTGGTATAGTACTGTATGCAAAATGTATGATTTACTCTTAATACTGATCGCTGCTTGGTCAAACAAATAAATATGCGTCTTGTGCATGCAACCAGAGACGGTTTAAACATGATTGCACTTGTGACTCCACCATAAGAATTCTATTTAAAACTATTCAATTTACCTTCACTAAATTACGTTTGATTACTGGATTTAAAGGCTGCATGTCCCAGCCTGTGTTACACTCTTACACAGTTTCAGGTAAATATTAAGCCGTGGCACATGAGCTGAGTCTAAGAAACTCATTTGTTAGAGGATTACTGTGGTTATCCAGGCAAGGCCGTCAGAAACAGCTGCTAAAACGCACAAATCACAGCGTAGAGCTGAAGCAGGTTTAAAACTCATCTGTTTAAAATCTCATCAGGCGAAAACTTCCTGGTTGCTATAATTACAGACTAAATATCAGAGGTAGATTACAGCTTCTTTGCAGCAACATTAACACATCATATGCCACTGTGGATTTTTTTTCCCTTCTCATCCCCCTGAATTCTCCACATTGAGGAAGTAAAAAAAAGGAACAATGGGAAAGATGCTTGTTCGTGCATGTGTATGCGAGTGTGTGAGTTTGCATAAGGCTACGTTCACATTACAAGCCCCATTGCTCAACTCCGATTTTTTTAAAATTAGGACAGAATTGCATGTCATGACGGATCACGTATATAATTACAAGAGACTTTTAACCGACTTGAATGAAATGAAATGGCACGTACGCACACATCGATACTTACTTTTCTTTGCTCACGTTATCAGCGTTAAAATACGTCCTGAGTTTGTGCGACCACTCATTCATTTGCAACAATTCTGGCAAAATGAAAATTTTGCTCTGGAGGAAGGCAAGTAGTGAGTCGGCTGTACCTGTTGAGGTCAAGAAGAAGGTAGAAAGCCAGCTGAATCCCTTTAGCAGTTTTAGCAGCTACAAAGTGGTATCAAAAAGTTTCGAGACTAGTTTTGTAACACGCCAACAGATGGCAGCACAAGGCTGCATGCACTGTCACAGGGAGCACCGACCTTCATAAGTCAGTGTGCCAAAAGACATCGTCCTGTGTACATCAGGAGCTGTGCAACGAGAGATTAGGACGACCATGTACAAGCTCAACCCCCGAAAATGTCGAAAGCATTAGGTACCTTTGCATGATGATTTTCGGAAGACGATCCATAACATTGTGGCCGGTGTGTCAGGCAATCCTCACGTGTGATCTGAACATGCGGCGTGTTGCTGCCGAGTTCGTCACCATCCTGCTGACCCAGGAGCAGAAGGGACATCACGTGGATGACCCGTCCTTCATGTTACCAGTGACGAAACTTGGGCGTACGAGTACAATCCTGAGACAAAGCAACAGCCTTCACAGTGGAAAAGCCCATCATCTCCACAACCAAAAAAAGCTATCGGATAATGGGTATGTATCCGATCTATGGCCACATACAAAAGTGACTCAGATCTGAAAAACATTTCAGATTTGTGCGTTCACACAACGCTAAAAATCAGATCTCTGTCACATTATGGTAAAAGTGACTATAATTGTTATGCTGATCCGCAGTAAAGTAACCTGCTGATCCAAATGTCAGCTTGCAATTAATAATTAATGCCATGTCAACTCTGCGTCACTTAAGTGTGACTTCTCTAATCTGCATCAAAATGCCAAGAACAACATTGTTTTCTTTAGCGCTATAACCATTCAGCTCTTCACACCTCAATAACCCTGACCGGTTTAGCATGCACGCCTTGGACCGATCGGTATTTCTGGCTTCTTCTGTGTTACGTTCACTTTTAAATTATCTGGCGTGCACACAGACACAGACAGACGATCTCTCCAGAATCAGACACTGAGCTAAGTGGAAAAATGATGAACCCAAAACTAGTGCTTTGCAATCACATAAAATAATGTCTCTGGTCAGATATGTTTTAAAATCTTTTTAACATCTAGATTTTGTTTTGCAAGAACTACAACAATGCATTTTTACCCTTACAGGAAATGAAAACCTGTAAAATAGTTCATTGTGAATACAATTTCAACAGTTTAAAATTATGACTTGACATGCGCAAGACGATTTGGGATGACCATCAGAAGTCTGAATACTGGAAAACAGACAAAAATCGGCAAATCAGGTTTTGACCAAAATACCATGCCATCTTTAATTTACAAAGACGGGATTTTCTTTAACCGGAGTGACGTGGAAACGACCACACCTTGGCATTGTGCAAGAAGCCGGTTTAACAAGTGATGCAGGTAAAACAAGCAGGTAGTCAAGCAAGTAAGTGAGTCAAGGAAGTCTAATCAGTTCAGCCAAGACAGTCATTAAAACAGAAAAGTCTGCTTATGCACTTCACCTAGACGACAAGATTTTAATATGTTAAAAAAAAAAAAAATATTAAGGGCGTTCAAGTCAAACCGGGATCTATGAAATTTCTAATGAATGAAGGCGTAAGACCATTTAGGCACAGCATTTTGATGAGTCTCTTAATAAAAAAAAGTAAAACATTTGAATGGAAATGTTTTTGAAAATGTCAATCCTGTGAATGACAATCCTGGCCGAGGTGGCTCGTAGCCCACTGCAGTCGCTGCTGTAAAACATTTAGTGAGTGGAACACCTGATCCTTGAAAAAAAATCAACAGATAATTTCCCGTCACCTTGTGTAAGAGATTCATCTGTCTGTGGAAACTGTACACACAATCATTCACCAACACCACTTGCACATTACATGAACTCGGCTGGGAGTTACTGCCACATCCACCGTACAGTCCTGACCTCGCTCCAAGCCATCTCCACATGTTTGGGCCATTAAAGGAGTTCCTGGGAGGCCAGCGTTTCAAACATGAAGCAGTTTGAGTCCGATCTGCGAAAACTTTCTACCTTGATGGTATCCAAGCACTAGTCTAATGCTAATATAAGTCCATTAGTGTAGCAGGGGATTATTTTAGGGAAATAAAGGAGTTTTTACTCTGATAACTGTGTCCTGTACCAAGTCCCGTTTTGACTTTAACGCTCCAAATAATAACAAGATTGTGAACTGTCAACTGATTAAATATATATTTTACACTGTTTAAATGCTAGGAAGGTTATTTTATTATTTTAATCTCAAGTGATAAGACAAAGAGGGACGTGGATGATGCTGATCAGAGCTTAGGTTATCAGTGTAGAAACTGCTTGAGCTTTATGTGGACGAAATACTGTAATGGTGTTTAGAACGTTTTCAGATTTACATTTTTCATTTTCATTTTTTCCCCCAAAGCTGTCGCACATAAAGAGTTAACATACAACGCTGACGTCAGGGACTTGATCGTTTATTAGCTGTATTAATTTCGGTCTGTGAGTGTCTGGGGGCGCCATAGGGCTAACCAGCTGGACAGTGTCGTCCTTCTCCGTTGTCTGTAAGAAAGTGATCGAACACTACTGCGTTACACCTCTGGTCCGGTAAGATAACAGCACACACACCCTGCCACTCCCACCAGCTGATTATCCTACACTGCAGCTCAAGGTCAACGTTTAATTAAGGACAAAACTACAATACACCTTCATTCTAAAACACTGTACGGTTGTTGAAGTGAAACCGCATTAAGAAGCAATCAGAGCAAATATATTTGTCAGGTGAAAAAAAAAAAAAACAACAACGAAAATTTACCTCAGGAAGTGTGTAGCTAATACTGGCTAAGATTAATAAAAGCAGAGTTATGATTTACAGTGCGTCATTCGCACAAGGTGTTTTATATATATAAAGATTTCTTTATATATATAATATATATATATATCGCTGTTGATTTGTGTCTGGCGTTGAAAAGATTAGATATGAATAACCGCAACTCCACCACTGGACTTTAAACAGCACTAAGTGTGTCCCAAGCCTCGGTTTTCCGTAAGTGTGAAGCCATTACTCAGTTACTCACTGTGTACAGAGGTTACAACGGGAAAGCTTTAACCTCACACATACTCTCACACAATAGCGCTGCCCAACTCCTGATTGTTTACGTCATGTTAGAAATCCAAGTTGCGTCGCTCTGGACTTTTACTACAAGCGGAAGTGCTGTAGCTCATTTTTTTACAGCGCGCTGTCTTAGTCTTGGCAAGTCTCATTGCTCTGACTAATGTTACCCACCAATGTTTCAAAAATGATAGGAAAAAAAACCCTAAAAAGCTTCATCGAGTACACTTCCTGAATGAAACTCCATGCTGTCGAAACTCATTGTTCTTCTTCAAAAGTTCAGATTCTTATTACTATTTCCATCCTTCCTCTTTAAAAAAAAAAAAGAAAAAAAGTACTCAATGACCCTCCAGGTCTTAGACAATGCCTGGAACAGGACACACACGTGCATTAGGTCTGTCTTTCCATGCTTTTCAAACAGGCTTATATTTTAATCGACATCCTGTGAGTCGCAAGTGCTAATAAAAAACAAATAACTGACAAGTTTATATAGGAGCAACGGAAAAAAAAAATCGCTAATAACTACCAAATCAAAGTGAAATTTTACATTTAAACATTTTATTTACTAACAAATATTAAATAATGTGAAGAAAATAAAGTAAGAATGTACAGTATATGGACAAAGGTATTTGGCTAAACCCGTTAATTATTGAATTCAGGTGTTTTAATCGGGCCCCTTATCCCCAGTGATGGGCAATCTTAATGCTTCAGCATACCAAGACATCTTGGACAATGCTATGCTTCCAACAGTTTGGGGAAGGCCCTTTTACACAAAGCAAGGACTATAAAGACATGGTTTAATGAGTTTGCTGTGGAAGATATTGAATGGCCCTAACACAGAGCCCTGATCTCAACACCATCGAGTACCTTTGAAATGAACTGGAATGGAGATCGCAAGCTAGGCCTTCTCATCCAAAATGAAGAGTACAAATTCCCACAGAAACACTCCAAAATCTTGTGGACTGCTTTACTAGAAAAGTAAAAGCTGATATAACTGCACAGCGGGGACCAACTCCATATTATAGTACATGTATTTGGATACACTGTCATTGCAGGTTTGGCCAAACACTTTTGTCCATATAGTGTATTGATCCCCACAAACACTTCGGCAACTTCGGACATATGATATTATTTGAAATAATTAAACAATACTAAATTTATGTCTGTTTAAAGTGTGAATTAAGATTAGTTCTTTCATGTTGACTTCATGTCACAAAAGCTTAAGTTACAGCTATACATCTAACTTTTACGACAGCTAACACTGAAACAGTGTAGTGCTGGGTGACATGACCTCAAATCAATATCAGGATGCTTTGAATATTTTACCTTCATTATGAGTAAGAAATGATTATCTTGCTTTGATTGTTGTTTTTCAACAGGATTTGTACTGTGAATATGCTCAACTATCAAAGCTGGGATATTTTTTTCCTAATGAAAGAGCTCTCCTGTTGCTTTGATGTCACAGATGGGAGTCATGTGACTCTATACACAGTAGTACAGTACGTTTTTAAGGGTACAGTAGGGAATATATTAACAGAATTGAAGATTATATTGCGCAAGATTACATTGATTAGAGTTTCTGAATGCTAAATAATCGTCCCCTCATAGGAAGCTGCTTTATCCCACAATAAAGCAGGGTTATAATGGTTTGGTTTAGTGCTGGGTGATATGACTTCAAATCAAGATTAATTTAACCTTTTCTCTCGATTTTGATTGATAACATTTTTTACACACGCACAAGAAATAAATGACCTGACGTACACGTACACACACACACACACACACACACACACACACACACACGAGTACACGTACACACACACGTACACACACACGTACACACACACGTACACACACACGTACACACACACGTACACACACAGACACGAAATAATTGACCTGAGCAACATTACATCTATTAGAGTTCCTGAATGTTGGTTTCGGTTTATTTCCTATCAACTGCCCAGCCCTAGTTTGGCTATTTGTTTCAATGAACATCTGACTTGTCATGTCTGTTGTGGGTTTGCTATGTCCTTGCTATGTTACTGGATAACTGATGTGTTCTGGAGTTCACTTGTTCCTTTCTATTTCCAACTTTCTATTCTTAGTTTCATTGTAACTATGACCTTCTAGCTGCCTTTTTAAGTATACTTTTTAATTCTGTGTAAACTGCCTCTCTGCTTCATTGTCTGCTGATTATCAGTGCTACGTCTCTACACCTACACTCCCTCTGTAATATGTACAAAGCAGATCAGTAGCTTAGTCTAGTAGATTAAGGTCTTTTAAAAATTCGTATTTTAATAATCTCATGGTGACATACAGGTACACATTACAGCTCACTTCCTTCAAGATGAAGTCTACAGCCAAGTTGTCAGCCAGCTATCCGGGCTATGTGCTGTCCAGACACGTACTATGCGCTGGTCAAACCAGACAACAAGTGCATTCTGGCAGCGTCAAAGGAAATAACCGACAATAGGCAACATGAGCCGCGCTGAGCAGCCCGAAGGCCTTATCGGGCAGAATGTCATATCATTTTCAGTCTGTGCATTCTAACACCACTTGGGGTCATGTGAGGGATTCCAGTGATGGCTTTTGGTCATATTAAAAAAGCTCACAGGACTAGGATTTCCCCAGGCCAACATAGACTTCACACAAATATAAATGACCTGTTGCTTTAATGCGAGGGACTAAGAATGCAGGACTAAGAATTAATGCTGCTTTGGCACACAAAAAAAAATAAAAGACCCTGGCATTTGCATCAGGACAAGACTATTTCTTAATATCCAGTGCAACAAATTAGGCTTAGATACTTTTAAGAATTTTTTTGGTACAATAAAAATGATGTGGCTTATTAAGCCTGATGATATTAATGTGTTTTGATATAAAAAGTAGGAACTGATACATAATACTGGTATGAAAGCTAATACTGTTCTGTTCTAATTGGATCAACTTACTCATGTCTGCATAAGTGCATTAATTTTCACTGACATGATACAGGTCTGAAATTTTTTATATACAGTAAAAAGCAAAATCTTGCGCTCTGGCTTGTCACTTCATGCAATACACAGCGACGGTGTACTACTCTGATGCTACATGTGTCGGAATCCCATCACCTGCTGCACTACACACATCTGCCCCCCCCCAAAAAAAATGAAGAAGGAAAAAAAAGCAGCTTTACTACTAGTAGTTAGATTAATAAGTACGTCCTCATAAAGATGATCTTTTTCAGAATCAGAAACATGTGAGTAATTCTGCCAGACCTGAGCAAAATAAGGTCAAGCACAAACCTGTCATGAAACATTCCTGCTAGGACATGCGTTCACCTCGTCGTTAGACACAAAATACGAAGATATCTTTAACGCACAACGCAAAAAAAGACAGTGTTTCTATTACGTACAATGTTAGGTAGCACTTTTTAGAAAAAACAATATGTTGAAGATGGTACATGTCTTGTGGATTAGTTAATAAAGTCATCATTTGACCAGGACTAGATGAGTCAGCTTTCTAAATAAGAACATTCTAGCATCGGATTGGAATCAGATATTGGACGACGCTTAGATCTCTGATATCCGTTATATTGTATTGAAAACTGAGCAGGAATTTGACATTATTCAGAAGGTCTTAATCCAGAAGTGACATTATCTTCTGATAATTAAGTTGAGCTGGTTTGCAGTTACATTAAACAGCTATCAAGATTTAGGGTAGTTAAACATAGCTACAAGTCCTGCGTACAGTATATAACGCGAGTGTTGATTACTTAAAAACTAAAAAGTGAGACTGTCAAGCATGTACTGCTCTCGTGCAGAAAATATATGCAGAAGAGGCTAGATATGGTGGTACAGCTCCAAGAACTAAGGAGAATAGAAGGCAATGTTAAAAGTCTTTTACAATGGGGAGTCACTGATCAGGGAAGAAAGCATTACATTTATAAAATTAAAAGTCTTTTTTGAGGAACACTGGACTGGAAAGTCAGCTTTAAAGGACAGGAGAGAGTGAGATATATATAGGTGGTGGTGATGCCACCTACAGAACTCCAACTAACGCAGAGTACTAATAAGAGGAAAGAAGAAGAAAGTGTGTGAGGAAGTGCCGGATAAAGCAGAGGAAGAGTTCAAGACACAGAACAAAACAGGAAGGAAGCATCAGACATTTTAAGGAAGGCTGGTCTTCCTTTTTAAGGAAAATCGGCTTTAAGAGGATAGGAAGCTGAGGAGAACGAGACCCACAGATGGCTGTAATGTAACCTACTGGATTCTAACCGCCATTAAACAAGAAAAAAGAAGAAGAACTGAAAAACTGTGCATGTCCTAGATATCTTTCAGTGTAATTAGTGTTAGCCCCCTCCGGGAAAACTGGAAACAACCAGTGACCATGGAAACAACTTGTGATTAATAACTTTAGTTTATTAGTAACTTATTTTAAAGTACATTATTACATCCAACACCTAATTGTTCATAACATCGCTTTTACTCAACATTTTGATTTTAGTTATGGTGGAGGTTAAACTTCAGTCAGATATCTAAGTACTGTACTAAAGTTTCATTGAATTTTGTCCAGTCAGTTTGCATGATTCTCTGACATAACCTGACTGGACAGACATTTTTTTCTGAGATTGGTTTCGGGTCCTCCAATGTATGAAGCAAAGATAACACTGTAAGAGTGAGTTCTGAAAGTTTTACAGACAAAACCTTTCTTTCATTTATATAGATTTATATTATGTCCAATTTTAGTCAAAAACTAACTATCAGTGCTCTTTACTGTTGGTGTGACGTTTTAAAGTAATGTCTACTGAACTACTGAGCAGCGTACCAATTCAGTTTTCTTTTAAGTAAAAAAACACAAATAGTGCTAATTCTAAACAAATGCTAAGTTAGCTTGTTTAAAAAAAATGTAAAAAAAAAAAAAAAAAAAACCTAGCCGAAGTGTCATGGTAACTTAGTTTTTTTTGACGCGTGCCTTGGAGCGAGCTTAGCTGGCCCCGCCTCCCCGGCGCGCGCCGTACTCGGCCATGTCCTGAACACAGACCGCACTAGGAAGGGCGGATCTCCGGATCGCTTGTGATCCGGTGGAAATCCGGTGTGTGCAGGAGGGTTACCGAGGTGACTCGCATTCAAAAGTCTCACAAAAGTGAGCGAGTTAAGTTAAGAGCTGCCATGTGCGCGTGAGTTCTTGCGGTGACGTTACCTTGACGGAGTCCACCGGGTACATGACCGTGTGCTCGAGCACTCCGGCCACCGCACCGGCAGTCATGTGCGTGCTGAAGGACGCGTGCACCGGTAGACTCTCGTAACCGTCGTCCTCGCTGCACGCGCCGTCCCCGTCTGCTCCTCCGTGCGGCTCCGACATCTCCAACCCCGCCGCCACCACCGGCTCGGCGCGCAGCTCCACGCACAGAGCCGCCTCGGCTGCACCGGGCATAACTCCCGCGGGGTGTTATTATTTTCTTTCCTACTGACACACACACACACACACACACTCAAACACTCAGGTCTAACTGGCTGGGCTGGTGGACGCTCTACCACCGCGTGCATCCGGAGTTACGGAACAGCAGTGACGTCATTTTGGTCAGCGCCGACGTCGTGCCGAGCTGAGCGAATGAAAAGATCGGGTTTAAACGTGTCACGTAAGGTGGGGCGAGTCGTACACGGGGCTGTCTGTAGTACAACTCAGTACAGTACAAACCGTGAAAACAGAGAGTTTATTTATTTATTTATTTATTTTACTTTTTACTCATTTCATGCAGACATTGTTGCCAGGACTAAAGATTATGGGATGTATAAGGTTCTAGTCGAATGGAGCTGGAAACTAAAGCAGTTTCAAAGTAATTTCGTTTAAAGGTGAAACTGATTGAATTAACTAAATATGTTCACTAGTTATGAAATCACACACACTCTTGATCAGTGTTGTCACAGAAAACACAGACGTGAGGGAGAAATATACTGGCAAAACACAATCACATACACACACACACACACACACACACACACACACATATTCACCTAATGCCATGTTTTTGAGAGGTGGGAGAACCCAGAGCAGAACCCACACACACATGCCAAACTTGACACACATACAGTAACCAGCTCAGCCCTGGCCAAAAGTTTTGAGAATTAAACAAATATTAAGTCTGCCACTTCACTGTTTGTGGATCTTTTTGTCAGAAGTTACTACGGTACACTGAAATGTAATTACAAGCATTTCATAAGGGTCAAAGGCTTTTATTGTCAATTACTATAAGAGTCAGTATTTTCAGTGTCGACCTTTCTTTTTCAAGACCTCTGCAATTCGCCCTGGCATGCTGTCAATCAGCTTCTGGGCCTGACCATTCTTGCATAATAAATGAACCCCAAATTTTAATGTTTTGTTCCCCTTAGTCACTTTGGCACGGTTCTCCATCATGCTGGAAATTGTTCGTCACCAAACTGTTCTTGGATGCTTGGAAGAAGTTGTCTCAGAGGATGTTTTTAAACCATTCTTTATTCATGGCTGTGTTCTTAGGCAAAATTGTGAGTGAAACCCACTCCCTGGGATGAAAAGCAACCCCACCCATGAATGGTCCCAGGATGGCTTTCTGTTGGCATGACACAGGACTGATAAGTGCCCCTAATGAGTGTGTGAATGTGTGGAATGCCAATCTGCATGTCTTTGGACTGTGGGAGGACACTCAGACACACACAGACCCAAAGGCAGTTCTCGAACCCTCAACCCTGGAAGTGCAAGGCCAAAGTGCTAACCACTACACCACCGTGCTCCCTTGACGTTATGTTTCTGAATTCATTCATTGGACGAGCGTATCTAAGGAGACTTTGGGCACAAGGCTGGGCAGGGTGTCAATCCATCGTGGGCAACACATGCAATGGGCAATTTGGGAATGCCAATTAGCCTAATTTGCATGTCTTTGGTGCCAACCACTACTTAAATTTAATTCCCTCGCTTGTAAAAATTTCCTGCTATGCTCTCATTTTCTTAATTCTCTTCTTTTATTGTGTTTGTTAATGTGGTTATAGTATCACTACTTTGATATTTGTAAACCCCCTTCTCCAGTTCTGTGAAGGGTTTGTAACCCTATTAAAACGAAAGAGCTATAAAAACGAAATGTAAACTTTTGGTAACTCTTTTTACAATTGATATTGTCACAATGTGACATGTAGTAATACTTTTTGTAAAATTTTGTGTAATTAAAAGTGTATCTTGCTCCATGTACAATAAATCAGTTTCTTTATGTAAGGACAAAGTGAATTGTTCTAATGTTTAACATTGCTAACTGTGTTTGGGACATTACTGCTATTTACAGCCTAATTGCAAACTTCTGGCAACATTTATGTTCTGTTTTCTGAATGTTATGCAATTGTACTTCCTCTACTATTGTACACAGGAAAATAAATACTATCCCCACCACAGACTAGGGCTTTCATCAAAAGGCTGTTTTTAAAAAAAAAAAAAAAAAAGTTATAATTACTAACAATACACTGGTAGTTCTGCCTGGTTTCCTCTCTGCATTTTAAAACAACTGTCATGCGGGTGATAGCGATCATTTGAATCACCACTATAACTTCATAGAAGGTCTAAGCTATGTTGGGTGTGTTGGGTGGAGCAGAGGGTCTGTTCATGGGTGGATCTGTAGATTAGAGGGGCTGTGCTGCCCTTATCAGGCCGCGTGACACAGACAATATTGGGAACAGCTTGCACCTCTTTCTGCATTGTTCTATAGATAGGCTCAGGCTACATGTTGAATTGTGTTACTTGGTTTTTATTCGTGAACATGAACCCACAGGCTGTCTCACACCTCATTCAACACATCCCTTATGTATCTCTGATCTAAAAATATGCTTTAGTAACATAACAGCCTGCTAATCAATAATTCCAGATGGAGAATTCTGAAAAAGTTTCAGAATAAATGACAAAACATTCGACAAAAAAATGTCCCGCTTTTGTTGCTATGGAACAAGTTTCCCTTCATGATCCAGATCATATGATTTAGCTTAGAGAGACTAAACAAAGCAGTTCTCTGACCTTTCTGAAATAGAAATCTTGTGGCACGACAGTGGAGTGAATACCGTCACCACCCCACAGCCCCAGGGATCCAGAGTTATGGATCCAGCGTAGTGTTCTGCAAGTTTTTCCTTTGATTATGTGGATTTAATCTGTATTCTTTGGTTTCATTCCATAACCCAAAAACATTGAAGGTGTGAATGGGTTTGTGAGTTTGCCTAGCATCCTGTCCAGGTGTGTACTCCTGGGATTGAATATGGATTACTTACTACAGGTAAATTGATGAATAAATGTATGATGTCATTAGCAGCAAATGTTACCTCATTAATGAATATATTACAAATGATGAACCTGATGGCCAAATTTATCAATATGAGCTGTCCTAACAGTTTAGAAGTCATGACCCACCCCTCATTTCTTCACATTTTGCTTCCAAAGATCCAGACATTCTTGTATTTTTATGTCTTGAGCTCTCCAGGCTTCCTGAAGGACATTTTTGTCTCTCTTTTTTTTTTTAAATCCAGTCCTTGTACCCGACCAGTTTCAGAGGAATGTTTTTGGTTTGTTAAGCCATATAGTGACCATTCAAGCATAAAAAGCAAAAAAAAAAAAAAATCTAACTTAAGGCATGAACCAGTGTGAACAGATGTCAACAGATGATCAGGCTGGTGATTAGTATACTGGTGGTGCGGATTGCTGAGTGGTAGGAATGGACGAGAGGGGAAATGAGCTTGCTGCTGAGTTTGTTATAGTAAACAATCATTTTAAAATTGTGTCTTTAGACACTTTGCAGCCTCGTTCCCATTTCTTTAATTTACCCTCCATCAATTAATCTAGTATGACGAAATTAAGGGGTGGCTCAAGACTTTTGCACAACGCCAGATGTAAGTTGCAAAATACTGTATGTTTTGCCATTCTCCAAGTGCTGGAGTTTAACAGGACGCTACAGATTGGTACACTAATCAGCTGAAGCACTAATGTTAAGTCGGAGTGGTAAAAAGACAAGAGAAAACTGTTTCAAACATTTAATGCTAAATAGCTGTAATGTATTTAGTTTGCTAAGGTTAATGATCTGAAACCATAATCAGAGTATCTCCTCCCTGTGTGGCCTTTAACATTTGCTACATAACAGTTTTTATTTCATATAGCTGTCTGATAGTACTGATCATGGATTCGTTTGGGAACTCATGCACTTATTTTTTTGTCACACAGCAATTAATCGGTGCATAGTTTATTTAAAAGTAATGAAATCCAGCTTCATGTATTTTAACGCTAAAACCTTGTACACAGTAAGCAGTAGGCTCTAAAGTAAACTGAACAGCCAGGCGTAAAGGTGGAACAGAGAGAGAGAGACTCAGCGTTCACTTTGCACCACAGAAACCGCGGCTACACACCAGCCACATTCTCTTAATCCATTCTGAATGAACAAATCCCGTCTCAGTCATGGCAGAAAACAGACCCAGGCTTTTTCTTAAAAGGACAACTTTAAAGTAAATATTTTACTACAGTTTAATAGTAAATCATTTACAGATGGTTGATTATAGGTGGGTTAGAAATGTTCAAAACGTTCAAACAACGTTAGCAACTAGTCCTGCATTTTAGTTCTTATCCCGCAGTTTTCTTGATAAAATCCCTTGCCTCAACAGAGATTTAAGCTTAAGAACCTAAAGCATGTCCTTAAGTGCTTAAGCAATAGTAAACTCCTTTAGAAGTCTTAATCTGTAGCTCATATTTTGTTTAGTTTTTCTTTTTCGGCTATTGTTTCTTTTGAACCATTTTCTTGAATGTAAAGACCCATATTATTAGACTGTAATAATTAATAACTAATAATAATTACAGTCCGTTTGGAAGAATTAGTGGCACTCTTTATGAACATGAGCTCTAATTAATATAGAAAAAGGACACATATTTAATAAGTGATATTTTGGACCTAAACAAATTGATTGGCACCTCAAATTTCAGTATAAGGTGGAACACTCTGCCTTTTTCTGTAGTGTTTAACAAGGCAGGAGTGGAGAGATCTTGAACCGCTCTTCCATGCAGACCATTTCCAACTCATTGAGATTCTTGGTGTTTATCTGCCCTTCTCAAGTGAGACTACCAATTTCCAGTTAGGTCTGAAGACTGAGAGAGCCATTGGGAAACCTTGATTTTGGTATTGCTACAACTATTTCTTTGTCAATTCTGACATGTGGTTCAGGTCATCATCGTGTTAGAAACCTAATCAAGGTCTAGTTTTAGCCACAATGTTCTAAAATTTATTATGGCATTGAGCTCAACAAGACGCCCTGGATCACTGGAAGCACATTGGCTCCAAAGCCTCAAAGCGACAGCACTGTAATTTACTGTGGGTTCAAGGTGCCGTCCTTTTTATGCAGTTCCCTTTTCGTTTGCCAAACATGATAATGTTATACATGGGCAAAAAAAAGAGATTTTGTCTCATCCAACCAGACACTAGGATTCGTGTCTAGGTTTAGAGAAGTGATTATTTTATGAAACTCTTCTAAAAAACTCTTCTAATCATGGATGTTGCATCTCACTGTTGATTTTGAAACAGGAAGACCCCAAGATTGCAGCTCTGAAATTGTAATCTTCGGAGCTTCTCTTTGTCACCCTTAGCATCCTCCTCACTCGGCGTGGGCACGATATGCTGTTGTCTTCCATTCCTGGCAGATTTTTTACATGTTGTTTTTAAAATGATTTATTAAATGAAAATATTTTTTTGCAGGTATTCCTTAAAAACACTTTTGTTTTACTTAACAACATTTAAGGGATGACAAAAGCAATTTCCTTGTCTGTTACCTCTTTCTTAACACTCTAGTAAAACAGGAAATAGTCACAGACAAAAACAAAGTTCCTAGAACTAGATCCGAAAAGCAAAATCACATCTCAATTTTTCCCCAAAGATCACATTTTTTGTTTGTTTGTTTGTTATGGTTGTATTATTCTTGAATACTGCCAGTAATTTTGCTACATATGTTTTTTACAGATATAGCTATTCAGAAGAAAAAACAACACTTTTGGAAGAATTTTTAACTGAATAGTTAACAAATTTCTTTAATATGTATAATTTTATGATAAAAGCCAGAACCAATATTTCTGGAGTTGACTTATAAGAATTTACTTGTTCTTAAAATATTATTATTACAATTATTAGTAGTAGTATTGGTAGTAACACCAGCAGTGGACGTTTTATGAGTAAAACTCTTGTGCCCTAGTTTTAAGCATGATGGCAGTAACACACACTGGGTGTATTGTGTTCTGTCCTGTGAGGGAGCTCAGTGCTGACTCATGCTCTGTTGTTTCTGAGTGCTCTTGTATCTCCATTTGTCGAGCTCGGCTGAGATAAACGGCCCTCTGTGGCAGCTCTATTGAATACAAACAAGCGACCAGTTCTGGGCTTTAGGACCCTGACACAGTTTACTTCAAGTTGTTGTGGAATAACATAGCAAAGCATTGATTTATGCATTTACATTCACAGCATTTGGCAGACGCCCCTTATCCAGGTTGAATTACCTAAGGCTTGGTTTGTAGTCTCCAGCAAAAGCATATTCTTATTCTAGAGTAAATAGGTCAGGATCTTAAAATACTATCAAAGCTAAAGTTATTGTATTTAGTTCAATAAGTTGGTTAATATAACAAGGAAAACCCTACATAGTGCAATACTGTATAGACATTGAGTTATTCCTGAATGTAATATACACTTGGCCTTTTTATGGAAAAGAAACACAGTTAATAAAAAAATACCTTGGATTGCGAGCTTAATTTGTTCCGGAAGTGTGCTTGTATATCAAAGCACTCGTATATCAAAGTGAGTTTCCCTGCTTTGAAATAATGGAAACTCGGATGATTTGTTCCACAACCCAAAAATATTCATATAAAAATAATTTATACAAAAAATAAAGTAAAAATAAAACAAATTAACCTGCACTTTACCCTTGAAAAGAGTCCCGACAGAGCAGTGTTTCATTTAGTGTGCAGGTATATGTGTGTTTGTGTGAAGGAGAGAGAAAGAGGGAGGGGGCTACTGTGTAGGACGACTTTCACACACACACACACACACACACTAACGGAAACACTGCTCTGTCGGAAAACTTCTTTAACAAGGATCCTCTCTAATGCCACTTGATTTTGCTTTACCCACGCGTGCACACACATGGTCACAGTATTTTAGTAAACAGGCGCGCACGGATGTTGACTACACGAGTGACGTGCACACACTGAGACTGAGAATGGGAGACAATTACCCATAATCCCACAGCATGAGAGAGAGAGAAGAATCATTGGCTCAGTTATGATCATGTGATACTCGGTAGACAAAGCGCATGCGTACTACTCGTATATAAAGACCTCGCTTGTTTATTAAGTAAAAATTTATTAAAAAATTTTGCACATCTTGCAAAACACTCGCAGACCAAGGTTGTATGACTGAAAATTATTCAGGAAAGTGATATTCAAGATTATAAAAATGTATTTGTTTTTAATTCAAGTTGACCCACGTATAAGTCAAAACTTCTAATTAAATGGTCTTTGTTCATAATTTTTTTTTTCTACACTGTCCAAAAAAAAAAAAGGCGCCTCAATTTAAAAAAACTTTTTTTTGTTAACTTAATTTT
>JAOTRS010000035.1:3623659-3635603 GCA_028565755.1 Dinotopterus cunningtoni
ACACACAATATATATGTATATGAAATGTTTACAATCATTTATTGTTTGTAAATAATTTTTTTTTTTTTATAAAATTAAAAAAGGCAAATTTTTATAATGGTTTAAATTTTTTTTAATTTTTATATTTAAACAAATTAATCATTTGTAGCCATTAAATAGTTAAAAACATTGGCAAATATTATATGATGTGTCTTCTCGGTAACTTTTATTTTGGGTGGAAAAAATAATAAAATAAACAGCTACCACCAAATTGCTATAATTGCTATCCATTTCATAGCAAAAGCATTGAAGTGTAGAGTATTCTTGTTTCCTTGCACTAGTTTATATAAATAAATAAATAAATAAATAAAAGCAGTTGCTTCTCAGGAGACTTCGCTTGGAGACACGAGCCCAGTGTTGAGACCCTATAATATACAGTAAATGTATAATTGTATGAGCGTGCATGTTGATACGAAGTCACGTGCTTAATCGGGGATGAAGAGAGTTCCGAGCTTCAGTCGAACGGCGCATTAATCAAATTAGGAGGAAAGCTTGTTCAAGCTCTTAATTCTACTCTTCCTTCTTCAGGGAACTCGATTTAAGCCAGCGCCCACATGATTACAGCCTTTCTCAGCTCCTAAAGCACCGGGAAAAACTGAACACCACAGACAGGAGCACCGGAAAGCAAGTCGAGAACAAAACCACGGACCCACCGGGATGTTCAAGATACATCGAGCTGGGCTTGTTGATATACACTGCACTATGTAACTAAACTGTTTATGACAAAGCTGTGTTTTATTACTTTAGTCAAAACAAAGAAAAAAAACAAAAAGCGCAGACTTTTCATTATTTCTTACCACAACAGAACCACAAACACACCGTAACCCGAGCGAGGACTAATCCGTCCGCTCCACGGCGCTCCTTTGATTGACTCCAGTCTTAAAAACGAGATCCTGTGATTAAAAGGAACGTATAGGAAGTCGATCCTTGTGCTGTCGAGACGGAACAAGGCCCGCTATACTTGCGCGGCTACGCAAAGCGACTCTGACCCTTTCATCTGGAGAAGGGTTGTAAATGCGGCGATTACGAATGTAAACACTCCATATAAGGACGAAACGCGACGTAGAATTGATCCGAATATAAAAGGAATCTTGGACATTCGAATCAGAAAGTGTACTCTTGGATGTATGGATAGAATGATGGACGAAAACAAATGGAGTTTTCTGGATATTTATCATTATCGCCAAAACTGAAAAGGAAATGAAAAACACAGGCTGCTTGGGTTACCACCGCTGATTGCTTTAAGATGGTTTTCAAAAACAGAGCTTTGCTGAGGTCCTAGTGTTTGGTTTCGTTTGTTTTTTCCTGGGGAGGAGGTGGACAAACCGCACAAATGCCGGCGCGTCAGGCCACTCGTCGACAGCTGAAACTATCATTCACTCCACAGGAAACGAGGGAACGGGGGGAGTAGGGGTAGAGGAGCTGGGAAGAGACTGACATTTACCGTGACGGTAGGAAGAAGGGAGGAGAAGAGAGGGGGAAAAGGGACAGAAGGCCCCTGAGCACGCCTGACCATTTGGTGATGGAGTGGCATCGGAGGTTAAAGGCTAATCCGTCACACTCGCATCTGACTCCTTCGTCTATCTCTTCCACTCCTTCTTCCTCCTGTCATTTTTTTGAAACCCTAAAGGCGTTGGTGGTCAATCAGCGAGCCTCTTAAGCAAACACCCTGAAAGAATCTCCTATCGGAACGTTTGATTGTTGGCTGACCCGGCATTAACCCTATCTGGACTTCCTGAAACGTCCTCCGTGTGTTTAGATGATGTATCTAGGCCTCGCTTGTTCATACATCTCTCTGCTGTGTATCGGATTGAAAACTGGGCTCGCTTTCCCAGAAACACGATCTCCGCTGTGGAATACCGCCACAGGGTGGAGTGTTCGCTGTCTCCTTTCCTCTTCAAAAAAAAATAAAATGCTGTAATTTATAGCTTTCCTGGTAGTCGAGTCTTCTCTTGACAACAAATACCTTTTCATTACAAAAGAAGTAGAGAGAGACAAAGGGGAGGGGGAGAGATATTTTTGCGTACCTGGAGGCTAAGAGATGGCAGTAACTACACGCCCCTGTACACATGCTACCTCCCGAGCCTGGTTTATTTAAAGCCACACTACAGGAGAGGTAGTGAGACAGACAAACAGATACATAGACAGACAGATAGATTGAGAGTAAGAGAGAAATATAGCACTTCCATTATAAAATGGTAATAGTAACGTGTGGTGTTTGTCTTTCCCCAGGCCACAGTGGTGTTCCTGGACTCAAGTGCAAAGGTGGAGCACGTTTAAACCTGCGAGCGAGACGGCAGCCCTCACCGCCGTGGAATGTTGCCAAGAGACACATTTTTCAGGATTTCGTTTCATAGTGTGCTCTCGCTCTCTCTCTCTCTCACACACACACTCCACCCGCCTCCCTCATTCTCTCCCTCCTTTAGCACCATCTGTGTGCAAGCTTTTAGAGGCCTGAAGACTTGTTTTGGAAAAGCAAAAACAAACCATGTTCTTTGAGCATGAATATGACTACAACGTGTGAATGTCCAAGAGTGCTGAGGCTTCTTCGACTCACACATTTGACTTGCTAGCAAACGAGTTATGCCGCGTGTAGCTGAATAAGGAGTCGATGTGAACTCGCCAAGTTCACAACGTCTGCTGCTCCACCTGCCTTCTGTCCCAGTAAAGGACAAATTATACAAGTTGAACTTGAAAACTTGAACAACACAACGTGGCTCTTTGTACCAAAAAAAAAAAAAAAGAAGAAAAGAAAAAACTAATTATGGACTTCCACTAGTGGCTCACTACATGACTCGCTATCCGACTCACTTTATGACACACTCAGACCAGCTAAAGCAGGTTGGAACCTCGAACCCGTATTAGGTGTTGACTAATCACTATTCAACGCATTTCTATGGCTATAAAAAACTTTTTCAAAATGGTCAAGTCAGTGGCGTAACTCTTTAACCGTTCAGAAAACCAAAAGTCTAAATAAAGCTTAAATTTTTAATCATGTAGATATCAGAGGAGTCAATTAGTTGAACCATGGACAGCTTTAGTGAAGTGCAGGAACACAATGTTCTTAATGTAACAGAAAGTAAGGCATGTGTATAAGAGTTTAAAAAATAAATAAATAAATGAATGAATGAATGAATCTCACCTTGCTCTGGGCTGGCCGGCCTTGCGTGGCCCTGCAGAGACTGGGTTAGAAGAACCGAGAACAGCAGCAGCATGACCTTCATTGTGTTCCTCATCATGCTCCTCTACGGCAGAGCTCGTCGCCTGGGGTAGCTCTCCATATACACACACAGCTAGGACATCAGGTCTAACATGGATACACAAAAAACCCACACACACTTCATTAGACTCTACAACACCTATACACAGGCACGGGAAACATTCATCTTTTTTCAAATGTACGACACCGTATGAATTAAAATAAATAATAAACAAACAAATAAAAAACGTCCTTCAGTTCGGACGAAAATCCTCTCTGCCAACTTGAGCATTTCCCCAGACCGGGCTGGAAGCCAAGACTACAACCACAGGCCTCGATTCGCCTTAAAATCTAAAACCGCTTTTTCGGAAATAGCGCCGTTGCTTTCGACTGTGTGGCCGAGAACTTCACACAGAGTGACTGAGCATTTACAAGATGATCTAAAAAAAAATAATAATAATAATAATAAAAATAAAACCTAGTGTCCCATCTTTGGACACTCTGGCAAAAACAAACTATACGGACGACACGTCCCTAAAGCACTCCAGGATTCCAGCCTTGCTCGTTTGCACTCGGATTTGATGACATCCAGGCGAAGATAAGAAAAAGCGACCGGATGTTTTTTTTTCTTCCCCCCCATTCAACCTTTTACTTGCTGGTACTGAGGAAGCTGAGGAGAGAAGATTAGCAGCATATTATCTTTTTGTCCATTTACAGCTACATTATACTGCATGTTGTGGAGTCGCTCCTTAAATGAAACTGGTTCTCTTATCCCTTTTTATTTACAGCTGATCCAAATTAATCTCTCCCTCTCCAGCTTCTAAAGCCCTGGCAATGAAGAAGCGTAGAATAAATATCTTGGAAGAACAATTATAACATGCACGCCATGCTTCAGCTATCTAGGAAAAAAAGAACCCTGTGACTTCGCCGTTATTATTGAAACGCTACAAAACGTTTCAGAGATTATAGAAAACTTCTGACCAATCAGAATCGAGTATTTAAGGTAGCGCTTCATATAACGCTCTTGTACAATGGATAAAAGAACAACCTCAAAAGCGCTGAACTTTCAAAGAGGGAAGGGGAGTTGTGTACTACAGTGGATGTGTATGACTAAGCTTTCCCATGAGCTGGCTGAAAACAAGGCGAGCTTTTAAGACAGGGATGGACGAAGACACCCGGGCTAGAGCGCATCCCATCCCTGCATGAACCCGACACACCATTTGTCCTATTGATTGCTGGAGCTCATTCACCAAATGTTGCTCGCTCTTATACAAACACACTCATTAGTGTAGTTAGGGGGGGAAAAGAGGGGGGGTTTGCTCTGCTCAGAGACCTTGTCGCGCTTTGAGGCAGCTGAGAATCTCACGTTGCTCTTTAAAAGTGATGCCAAATTACTCACCGTACTAAAACCCTGACTTTGTATGCGGCCAAAGCCATTTGTGTATTAATCACTGCCTTGGAGTTTATGCAAATCCCTCCGTCGGGATTTTCGTCACCTTTCCAGCTGCTCCTCGCCACGACTGGAAGGACAATGCTAGCGAACAAATGCTACGACTGCAGGGGAATGAAGGAGGGAGGGAAAAATACTGGCACCCTGCTGAGTCTGCCAATGTGCCCCCTGAGAGCCTGAGGGTCAAACGACTGAACAGGAGAGAGAAAGAGAGAGAGAAGGAGAGACAGAGACCAAGTGGAGAGATGTTCCCTATAGGAATACGTCTGTGCGTGCATGTGCGAGTGTAAATCAGAGAATGAGCTTCCTTTCCAGCAGCTTCTGTCCGCTGCCAGACACTCGGAAGTGAGAGGAGCTTACACTCAGTCACGTTCGCACCATGTCAGCCAAGCACACACACACACAATCCCACCGAGGAAATACAAGCCACACTTTTACCACCGAGTCCGAAAACGTCTATAACGTTCCCCTAGTAATCCTAATTCTTAAGTTCTAATAAACGTGACACTCCTGCTCGCCCCCCTGCCAAAAAAATTATGAAAACAAAACAAAAAAAATCTAATAATAATAGTAATAAATAAATAAATCAATTCTGTGTTTCTTAATACACTGAATGCCCAAGTCGTTCATAAAACACTAACGGAGATATTTCAACCTAGACATAAATATTTACTCACAGAGAAGCAAATCCAACCTGACAGGAATGTTAGGAATACAACTGAAGCTAAACAAAACTAACAACGTCCTTCTCATAATTCTATCCGTCAGATTAGATCAGTTTAGAATCATCGATCCTTCATGCTTGGTCGTTTTACTCGGTTCTGAAAACGATCTAAACAGGATCGGTTCAGGTTTCCTGTTACTTCGTGTAAACAAATACGCGGCAACTCGTCCCGAGCTGTGGAACGGGCCTAGCGATTCATTAGAGCGCGCGCTGAAAAGCAGAAGTGGAGCGGAAGAGTGAAAAGGAGGTCGGTTGGACCCCTAATTAAACGGAGCCCAGGATGTTGTCTCGCTGTGATCGGCGGAGGGGAACGGGGCCTGGCCGCGCGCACACACACCCTCATTATCGCTGGCTGCCGAGCAGAACGTTTCACAAAGTGTCCAGTTAAAAAAGAAAGAAAAAAAAAACTAAACACAACACGGCCCCCGTGCTTGTTTTTTGACATTCGCTTTTCTTCCACCTCGTGCTCTGTGCATAACTGATTTGCTTGAAAAGCTACGTGTTCTATTCAAATAAGTTATTCTGCCACTCCTGTATCTGGGCGCGTGGCAGTACTGCGTACACTTCGCCGTGCATTTCATTTGCTTAATATCCAAACTTCAGGTTGAGTCTGTAGGTCACCAAATGCCAGCTATTTACGTTCTAAACAAACAGCTCCACTGATAGCAGGGATGTTTTTTTTACCCCCTCGTAAAGGTGGACGAGTGAGTTTTAGTTTTTTTTTTTTTTTGCTGGCTGTTGCTTTTTTCAGGCAGCTCTAGAAATTACAGGGTGGCTCATTCCTGTCCCACACACGCACACTTGTGTTGCGCAGTTCCACCCAAAAGAATGTCCGGTGGGAACGCTGCTTTCATCCTCGGAATCTCGCAGTAGAAGATCGGACAGATACAGCTACGGACCGTGTGCACCGGGTGACCGGAGCGTGGAGAGAGTCCGAAAGTGCGACACCACAAGGTGGCTGATCATCCTTGGAGGAGAGCACTAATGTAAAACTGTAGTCAGTGCGATCGACAGAACTGTCCCACCCCGAGAGAAGAAGTAATTATGCGATCTTGGACTTGCAGCCAAACCAGAAACTCATTGGCCGCAAACAGCGACACCGTACAACCTCCCAGTGATCAGGCGAACGCTTTCTTTTGCACAACTGTACAAGCAATGTAGCCATCTACACTAGCTGTGTAGACTCACCTTTGCAATCACCCATCACAAAAAGCTTCTTTTTTGTTTTTTATAAGTTTTTTTTTATATGAGGAACCATTCGAACTTTGGCGCAAAACTTATTTTGGCACAGACTATATTTGAGTAAACACAATTAAAAAGTCACGCTGTTATTGCCACGGTCCTATGAATTTGTGAACATATTTATGGGATTGGCTTCTTCCGGGCGATCCTTAGAAGATGGCTTTTCTTTTTTTTTTTTCCTCTCTGCAACTCAGAAGCACAAACTCTCCTCTAAATCCCTCTAAACAAAGCTGCTTCCTTCCAAAAGAATGAAACACTTGTCAAGTAGTGAAGAAAATCCTATAACCAATTATGAGACCTACAACAGCCGTTCTTTTACAATAAACAACCAGCTGCGTCTTTCATACGTCTGAGGAACATTTACGTGCTTGTAAACGATTCACCCTTGTCCTGAACATTTCCTGAAACTAGAGACGCAACGATCCATCGGCCCGGACCTCGGATATTACCGATGCTGTGTCGATCGCGTCAGTGTTCCCAATCTAGGGATCTGGAGATCGTGGGTTCGAATCCTGCTCCAGCCATCTGTAGCGAGGAGCTCTCGGGGGGAGGGGTGCACTCGCACGTCAATTACTAGCCAATCATGGGCATCTGCGTTTTATTCCCTAACGGTGCTTGTGCAGCGCTTCAGGAAGCTTGTGTCTTAGAGGAAGCATGTGATATCCTTCACCCTTCCTGTTGAGTTTTCATTCATTTTCAGTTGGATTTTATTTGTTATTTGTAAAAAGCTCCCAAACATTTTTGTATACCAAAAAAAAAAATAATAAGGATACTGATATCGGGTAATCGGTGCATCTCTTCCTGAAACTTTATGTGAGGACTAAAACATGTGGGTGTGCAGTTAAGGGAAAACAAATAAACGACAGTTGACGTTCAATCTTACATTAAACTGTTACTCACCATATAATGCAGCAATTTGCCCATATCAAACAATCTTTTATTTAGAACTAAACAGCAGCACATTTCCTGAGCAAATTCCTGAACAAATCTGTACCACCATGTAGCTCATTCTTTAGGACAATCTGCATGCCAATCAAAGAAATAAAATAAATAATAAGGCTAGATAGGCTTAATTAAGACAGATGACTTAGAGTTACACTGACTCTGTCCTGACTTGAGTCGCACAGCTCTGGCATTACACATCACTGATTCAACCACGCTGACGAGACAAACTACTGCTACTCTGCCCTCTGAAATACACCCTTCTGCTGAATTCCTGCTATGAACGTAGACAAAGGAGGTGGATCTTACGGATGGCGTTTAATTACACACCGTTGTCATTTTTAATTCTTCATTGAAAAGACAGCGGAGCCAGACTTTCCTCGACAAGCCTTTCCAGGTCATGAGCGCCATTTCTTCTGAGCGCCTCTGAACTCCTGACCCGCTTTGAAGGCGCCGCCGAAGAAACACTGCTCGAATCCTGTAGGACCTGCTAGTACAGCAATCTGACCTCCAATTTCACTAATTGATGTAATTATGACTTTAAACGGTCATGTTTTTACAAGCCTCGCTCCGGTTCTCCATTTCAAAAGGTTAAAAAAGAAAAACAACATGCAAAAAAGAAAAGAAAAAAAAAAGAGAAACTGAACGTAATTAAAAATGTAATTCCTTGTTGGTTAACATGTGTTGGTAGTACATGTACTACTCACCAGGTATGACCCGATACAATATTATCACGATACCAAGGTGCCGATTCGATTTGTATTGCAATTCTGTTCAAATTCTAAACACATTTTGCAAATAATTCGCTCCTACCACACATGATGTGTGAATAGTAGAGTGCGCCACCAGCAGGATTATAGAGATATGCCCACATTTTACCACCTTGAATGCGAACATATGTATACATATGTAACATATACACACACAATAAACAACATAAAAATATTTTGGAGTCAGTGTGGCCTACACAAAAAAAAATCTGATACATCACTGAATCGTATTAGAAAATAATCAACAATAATCAGCTGTGAACAATAAGCATGACACAGCGAACACTAAAATACCGCTACTATTCCAAAGTTGATTATTTTCCTATACAAGCACAACCTGTAGTATTTTATTCCTTTGATACCACAACAAACCGCCAACAATAAACTTTCCTATTTATAATAAAGGAATCATCATACTATTTCTAATCCATTCACAGCTACATTTATAATGTCCTGAAAATCTGCAACAAAAGTTCACCTCAGACATTTTAGTAGCTGTACAGATTCCATTTCTTCTCTTGAAGCTATTACGCAAAAAAAACGTCTTTTTTTTTTTTTGGATCTCATGTGGCAGAAAAAATTATGTATTAAAAACAATTGTGTTAACATGCACGCTAATTATTGACAATGAGATCACTGTGCCTTTACTTCCTGTTAGCCTAGAGAGATGTGTTTGAATAGAAAACGAGACATTTCATAGTCACATATCATAATCGCAATACATGCCAAAATAATCAAATGTGTGTGTGTTTTTTTTATTGAATCATTCAGCCCTAGGTGATAAACTGGGAATTATATGAATTACAGCCAAAACTATGTCAAACTTTCTGCAACTTAGCACCTCCTGCTCAATCAGAATTGAGTGTTTAACACTGGTGAGGTATAAATACAGTAATAAGAATATCTTTTAATATATGTTTCTACATGGTCTGCTTTTCAGTTCTGCTTTGCATTAGATTGCGATCAGATTTGTGCATGCCGCCAGAGGCATTCATTCAAGCTGCTTTGCTTCCCGGGGACAAGGTGGAAATTGACCATGAACGCTTTTACTGCGAATTTCAATGGACGTTTATCGGCCAGAGACGGTTTTTAGGGATAATGAAGTGACTGCAATTGGGGGGGGGTAAATCTCTCTGTGCTTGTGTGGTAGTTTAGGGGTATGTGTGGGTACAACATAGAAAGGAGATCTAGTAGTTTGAAAAAAGCAACAGCCTTCAAAAGAACGATCTGATACACAGAGAAATGGTTTACAGGCTGCGGATCTGCAACATGTGGAAGCGTCCAAGGCCTTCATTGAAACACGGCAGCGTCTCTGGAGCTGTCACGGGAAGCTCCTCATAATACAAACCAAGCCTGTTTGAGGAAGTTGGCTTGTCTGTGTAATATTTAAACTCACCAGATGTGCTAGAAAAGATCGAACTCTCTCACTACATGGCTAAAATCACTCACTACTCACGGTCATGTAGCCTAAACAGGAAAGCCATTAAACTCACATCCAATACAGATCTGCTCCATAACCGAGGGCTGCACTAGCACCACATCTGTATGCCGCATGAAAACAAATCCAAGACTTAGCACTAAAACTTAGCACAACTTTGGAAGAAACCATAGAACCAGGATGAAAAACACATTCCACAATTAACAGAAAAATTAACACGATTTTTGGTTTAATATTCAGAGACGAAAGGGGGAATAAGCCAGAAAATGTTCTAAGAGAAAAAGAACAAAAAGAGAGAGAAAATGTGTATCTGGAAATCTCTGCATGAACAGCATGAATGCCGCCATCACCATCATTATCAGTGCAACATGAAGACACAAGCAGTAACACACTTTCAGAAACCTGCAGGATGCAAAATGGTCTGAGGAGGAGTTTAAGTTAAGGTTACTTCAGGGGGATTTTTTTTTCTCTAACTTAAAGAAGTGGATGCATGATAAGTTGAATAAGTTGTATAGCTGTGAAAAGTTTGCATATTTGTTCTGCAGTCAGTATATAATATGTATTTTGTATTTATACACGCTCACATACTAATTTATCTAACCAATATGAGGAATAAGCTAAAGTCAGAGAATTTAGCCCAAGCTTACACGCTTTTTGACTCTGAGGTAAAGTTAAACCTCCTCACCATAGCACAAAGGCTATGAGCTCAACACAAACAGCTCACTTTCTCACTTCACAACACAACCACATGTCACTTTAAATAATAGTTTAGTACTTAGACATAAAAAAATTCATCCGCATAAAACCCTTTAAATATATTTCTCAAAAAACAAACAAACACACAACCCATTCAGGGGTTTAATTAGCCTATTAGTAGAAACATGTCGCCTGAGGAAGCACTCACCTTTCCCTCTGAGGTAATCTGCAGTGTTGAAGATAGTTGAAGAAAATGTAAAAAATTTCCTAATTACTTTTTTTTTTGTTTTCTATTCGGTTTTACATATATATTGAAAAAGGAAAGAAAAAAAAAAAAAACGGGAGAGCAAAATATTAAATCTCCTCTCAAATCCCAAATCCAAGCGTGTAAAAGTTTGGGAATTTTAGACTCTGGTTTAAGGTTTGTTTGTTTGTTTGTTTTTCCCCAAAAGCAGGAGTAAGATGTAACGCCAGGTAACACTGCTGAGAAGTCCACCCGTGCGTTTCTTCTTTCTTTTTTTTTCCTTTTCTTTTTTTTTTCCTCCTCGGTTCGGGACGCGGTTTGCTCCGCGCGCGAGGAGATAAAAGGACGAGAGAGAAAAAAAAGAAACTTTTTACCGCGTCTTTGATCGTAGATCCTTTACAAAGTATCCAGTTCAAACTAGAATGAAAGAAATCTTGTTTTTCCTTTTGCGCGTGCGGAGAGACTGGGAAAGCGGAAAAACTCTCACGTTCGCATCCAGGACTGATTTCTCTCTCTCTTTCTCTCGTTCGTTCGTTGCTGTACTTTCCTCCTGGCTGTGTTCCTCCCCCACAGCGGTGTAAAGCTCCAAAAAAAAGGGGGAAGGAAAGAAGGAGGAGATTCCAAAGGCGCGTGTGCGGCTCCGCTACGACACTGCAAGAAACTAACGCGCGCTCATACGCGCTTTTGCACGGCTTTGATTTAAAAACCTAGACGCCCCACTCTACCTCCCTCATCCACTCCACCCCTCCCCTCCCCTCCTCCCACCTCCTCTCCTGGCATCCCGCAGCACCTCGACGCTTCTCCACCGGCCCGGGAGGTGCATTGTGGGATTGTAGTTTTCTCCCATCACTGCTGTCCCTTTGAGGTTTTAAATACCAGCACTGTACCTGGGTAAATCTGCAGCACTGTCTATACGGATGGCTGTTTTGAAAAGGTAGAGCTGTAATAGTTATAGATAGAGTTATAAAGTTATAGATAGATAAGTTATTGTTAAATCTTCTCACAATCGCTTGCCGGTTTTATAAAGTTCACTATAGCAGAACTAAACTGTAATAGTGCATATAAAGGAGGAATGAATTGTCTATTCTAATACAATTCACTTTTGGTCAAATTAAGCGAATATTGTCTCGCATTTAATGGCGCAGTGGTTACCATTACATTACTGTGGCCTTGCACCTCCAGGGTCGAGGGTTCGATTCC
>JAOTRS010000035.1:3635703-3649600 GCA_028565755.1 Dinotopterus cunningtoni
TGTCTCGCATTTAATGGCGCAGTGGTTACCATTACATTACTGTGGCCTTGCACCTCCAGGGTCGAGGGTTCGATTCCTGCCATGCCTCTGTGTTCATTGTGTTTGCATGGAGTTTCCCCCCGTGCTTGGTGGGTTTCCGACATGTACTCCAGTTTCCTCCAGCAGTCCAAAGACATGCAGATTAGGGTAATTGGCGTTCCTGTAGTGTGAATTAGCGTATGTGTGTGTGCCCTGTGATGGTTTGGCACCCCATCAAGGGTGTACCCCACATCATGTCCTAAGTCTCCAGTGACCCTATATACAGGATAAGTGGTATAGGGGTCAGGGGTAGCATAGTGTTTAAGGCATTGGACTACGGTTCGGACCAGGTTCAAATCCCATGACCACTAAGTTGTCCCTGTTGGGCCCTTGAGCAAAGCCCTTAACCCTCAACTGCTCAGATGTATAATGAGATTTAAAAAAAAAAGCTCTGGATAAGGGCATCTGCCAAATGCCTAAATGTAATGTAATAAATGTAAAATGTAATTTATAGACGGTGAGTTATAGTGTCTCACTAGCTAGCTTTCCATTCTGGTTGAGGGCTGTTAAAAAAATCTCGCGTTCAAGGAAGTGGTGCGGACCGGGATACGCAGCACCATTGCAGCCAATCAGCTGGTTGTAGGAGGCGTTTGCATTCAATGATGGGCCCAGTTGTTAGTGTTGGTAGTGTTATTGCCTTCGCATTGTTTGGAGTTACACTGAGACAGCATTATAAACAGATAAAAATACAGTTACAATTCTGACTTTTTCATAAAGCTTGTACGAATTGTTCACATACCATGTGGTTTAGGATAGGGTTGTGCATCAGGGTTGGAATCCAAAAAAAGTTACACAAGAGGGAGTTGTTGTTGTTTTTTTTAACACAGGTCCCTAGTAAGTGCCTAGTTGCGATAAATTTAATTTATCTACTAGTTCTTATCCTGGAAATTTAAGCCACCATACTCATACTGCTATGTTTTTTTTTCTTTTGTTTTGTTTTTCCAGAGTGTTTTTGAAGCTGGTATGGTGGTTAGTACTGTAGCCTTACATGACTAGGTTCAAGGGTTCAATTCCCACCTGCTGAACACAGGTAATGCTGGGTGTGATATGGCAGAAAGTTAAGCTCAGCCTTTCTTTATATATGCATGACTGCTTATGTCTTGCTCAAGGGCCCAACAATGGCAATATGGTAGAGCTGTGGTTGGAACTGCTAACCTTCCTATCATTAACTCAGTACTTAAAACCTCTAAGCTACCACTGCGCCGAAGTCATCACAGCTTGCTCAGTTCAAGGTTGTTGATCCGGCCTCCAAATTCCCAAATCCCAGTCTGATCAAATATCCATGGAATGAACTGGATAAATAAGTCTGATACTTAGAGGATCCACCTTGCAACTTACGGCACTTAAAGGATCTGGTGCCAGACACCAGAGCCCCCCTTCAGAGGTCAATCTGTTTTGGTGGCACAAGGGGAATCTAAAACCTAGGTGGTTTTACCGTTCATGGTTTTAATGTTATGGCTGACCGGTGTGTGTGCTTCAACGATGTGACTAGATTCCACATGTGTAAATCCTAGGAAAATAAGAAAACTTAAAGTGATGAAGCTGTGTGAGATTTCCATTTTGGTTTAGACACCAGACTTGGCTTGACCACAAACATTAATGCAGTTTATAGTCGCAGATTTGAACCATCAAGAATCTTTAATCAATCGCTGTTATTTGTTTTGGTACAAAAAACCCTTTTCACTTTGGAAGCTTGTTACTAACTAGCTTACACAATTGTTTTTCATTTAGTCTTTTTTATTTCACAGTTAGCCAGTTCCCAGTCCTCTATGTCTGAGAATCTAGATTATTATAAATGACACAGTAAAGATCATCCATTCAGATAGAAACCATATAGCTGCACTAATCCACGGATTTGTGAATATCTTCAAAATCTCAGCATCACTTTGAATGTGCTATAGTTTGCCCTTGTTTGCTTTGCCAAAAGCTAAATGTGTGCAGAATATTTGGCAGCAGTGTTCCAAGCTGCATAGTGTCATTAGGAAATGGGACTACACCGACCTTGCCAACATACACAAATAGATATGGACATTTTAAATAAGATGCAATGCTGACGGCCGTTACTATGAAAATTATGCTTGTTTCATGCCCTGATTGCTTAGACGAACAGAACTATTCCATGTGTGTGTATGAATTTTACACATCTTTCACTAAATTAGTGTTTATGTCCTAAAAGTATCAAAAGCTATTAAAACTGCACTTCAAACAGTCCTAACTGCGTTTGAACAAACTGCACTTTCCATGTTAATAAGAGATTTGAGCAGTTTAATATCAAACAAATGGTGTGTTTAAAACAACTCAGTAAACAGTGAGATTGAAACCCACCCACAAGAAAAAAAAGAAGCAAGGGAAAAACAAGACTTTTTTTTTTCCTGACTCGAACATTATTTATTTGTTTTCCACACTTTTTCGTGATGTCACGCTTTTCCGCGTTGGCACGCTCAATCCAATTAAGCCCCAGTTCACATCAATTTACCTCCCAGACAACACTGTGAAACCAGAAGGAAGCCACCATAAGAGCTGTGTAACACTTTATTCACACCTTAAAAACAGCCTAGGGGCTTGTGTTCTCAGAAACAGACACACAACGATTTCCAGTCAGGACACTCAATTATTTAAGCCTTATTGTTCCCCAGAGTGGTAAACAATTGTAGCTTCTTTTTAAAAGCACCTTAATCTATATTGTGATAACGCACAAGCCTTTAGCAAGCCCCTTAACACGTGACCAGATGCTTGACAGGCCCAAAAGGTGCATTTTCTAAGAAGAGGAAACGGCTCCTGCAGTTTATTATGTCGAATGACAGAGCCTAGGAATAAATCTAACTAATTATCTGTTAGCCGGAGTCTAATTCTTTAGGCGAGCATGCAGGCAGACCAGAATGGGTCCCATTGACCCGATGAAGAGGGCTTATCGCCAAATACGGGAGTGAATAGAAGTGGCAATGAGGTGTGAACCAGCTTTACAGAGACTAATGAGGGACAAGCTGGAAAACACAAGAGATAGATAAGGTTAGAGAAATGGAAAACTGAGGTTTAGGTTGTAGATTTGCTCCAGCTAAACTTGGCTGCAAAGTTTGCAATAACACTTTTGCTTAATTTGGCAAGATTCTGTCATCTTGAACCATTTGGATGAATCACCAGGGTTCAAGCTGTCATTTCTAATCCTGTCACGCAAAAGAATGTATTCTGAATCGGAGCTGTCTCATCTGGTCAGCATATAAGCCTGTCGTTCCTATGATCCATAAAGGCATTGTGGATTTCTCAAGTTTTCTTTTTTCTTTGATGCTGAACTCCACACACTACTGCTTCTTATTTGACGGTGAATATGGAACAGCATGTATTATACGTCATGTTGGCTGTCATACATCGTTGATTTGGGAATGTCTGGCCAAAAACTGGTGCAATAAACTGTAGTCGGTTTTGGGGCCAGCAGATCATGGTGAAATTTGGTGTGCTGCGTTGTTCTGCTAACCTATAAGTCCATTTCAAGTTATGATTGGCATGCCACAAAGTTTAAGTCTTAAGTCCTAGGTACCTATTGGATGTATTGCCAGGAATTGACCACTGAGTGAGCTATTTGGAAGGGAATGGGTGCTTGGACGCTATTTATAGGGTTATTTATCTACATACTACCTATACCGCTTGTCTTGCGTGGGGTCGAGGGGGGCCTGAAGCCTATCCTAGGGAACTTACGGTAAAAGGTAGGGTACACCCTGCATGGGGTGCTAAACACACTCCCACACCCATTCACACACTATGCGCAATTTGGTAATACCAATCAAACTAGACCACATGTCTTTAGACTGTGGTAGGAAACTGGAGTACACAAAGGAAACCCACTAAGCGTGGGGAGAAAATGCTAACTCCTGGAGGTGCAAGGTAACAGTGCTGGCTGCTAAGCCGCTGCGCAACATTTAGGGCCATATTATTATCACTATGTATACATTTTACTTTATCTTTTTTAGATGTTAGACCAAAAAAGCTCAATTACACACAAAAAGTGCTGTAGTGGAGAGACAGTTCTTATCTCAAACAGCATTTAACTCTTCCCACTAGAGGAGACCACTAGTTCCCTATCCTTCCCTGAAAATGCTGAGAAACCAGCCATTAGCTAATTGGAAATTATGGGAAGGGTCCCTGAACCCCACAGATCATTGCTTGTGGGTGTAATTTGTACTAATATATTGCAAGGTTTTGAGTCAATATGGTGCAGTTAAAAGGCTATTACATGAAATGTGAGTCTGAAGTCTTTGCAAAAGACAAAGGACAAAAAAACATTCGTCACATCTACACATTTTAAATAATTAAATAATTAAACTTTTTATTATTTACATTCAGGTTTCATGTCTGAAGTTGCAATTTGTTTTGCTCTTCCAGCCCAAGTTCTATGATAATGAATGTATTAGACACCCATTGGAGAATTTCATTTGTTCCACAACACTCCACGGATCGATCTAGTTTATTGATCTCTACGTGATCAGTGTAAAAGCAAAAGCTTGTCTGAACTTGCTTTCGGGTTTCGGGCCCGTTGTAATGACACCGCTAAGGGATCAAAGAGCTTTCCAAGGTCAAACTAAATCATTTGAGCAGCTTTCATGAAAATATATGGATGCATTAAGTTGTCATTTTATTTAATGCAAGCAAATTGTTACATTATATTCTCTTCGAATTTACTTTATTTTTATGCATTTTAATAATAGTGATGCGACTATGCACAAAAACAGATGTCGCTTAAGAGCAAACACATGGAGGAAACCTTTAGAGGAAAAAAGTGTGTTGAAATGATGATCAGCAGAAACAGGAACGCTAGAGAAGTAGATTTCGTTTCCACCGCTTTCCTCTGTGCTGTGAATCACAGACCTAATGATCTAATCTCATTGTTATATAGCTACTATAACCCCATGAATCAGATTCTGCTTTGTCACCCATCATCTTACTTCTGCAGTTATGTGATTCACCACTAGGAAATGACTGGCTCTGGCTCGGGTTATAAACCCTGGAGGCAACACTCATCCCGTCGATACACACAATCTCTGTTTCTCTAAACGTACTTCAAAATCACTAAAACTTGCAATCACGAGACTGTAATTTGTCCAAATGTGTGCGTGTGTAATAGGACGAGGCAGTGTGGGTTATTTATGGAATCAGAGAATGTGTTCATGTTTAACTTCAATCATTTTCAGAGAACCACCAAAGCTTAAAGCTTGCCCCTCACTCTGAGTCATCTCCTTCAGCGTTAGTCTTTGGTCAAACATTTCCTAGGGGACATTCTTTCAGGATGAGTAAATTGCTACCACGGTCTTGACTAAAGCATAGAAAGTGAAGGGAGACAGGGGACCTGGGAGAGTGTTAAGCCAGATGTTTAGCCAAAGACAAAACAAGCCATGCAGTGCGCTGGCCTATAGTAAATATTCTCGGAGTAATTGCACTCGACCAGCACATGGGGGAGAATGGGGGTGGGTAATACAATGCTCACACCAGGTGTGTGTGTATGCGTGTGCACGGACGAATGACCTGGACCATGGGGGTGCCATGTCAACAATAATGAGTGTGTTCTGGGTGGCACAATGAAGGGATGTGGAGTTTTCTGGAAGGAAACAAAGCCATGGAGGAGGTCTTTACAAGCTGCTCTGGAGGGGGGCTGTTAATGAGAGATATACCCCAGCATTTTTCAAACTGGATCGATCAAAAGGTGCTGATTAATACCAACTTTGACAGTAGTTCCTGTATATGTCCAAACACAGTTTTGTGTGGCCTAATTTTAATGTGTCAGTATGTCTAAAACTCTCGTAAGCAGCAGTTTTTCAGGTGGAGGTCAGAGAAGAATGACCAGACTTGTTCAAGCTGGCAGAAAGGCTATGGTAATACAAAGAACTACTCTTTACTACCAGGATAAGCAGAAACACATGTCAGAATGCACAATACATACAAGGCATATTGACGTTTTGCATGTGATGTCACGGACGTCTGTCCCATGGCCATGGTCCCACCCACTTCTGGATGGCAAAAGAGACAAAACCCACATACATAACCAGTCATGGAGGCACTAACTGGTAACATTATGTCATCATAAACAACACTTTGTCTTCTTAACAACTACTTCGAAGTCATTCCGAATTGCCTCTGGATTGTGTGTTTTGTGTTTTACGGCTATCGTAAGATTGAATCCCAAATACCACTGTAGCCGCTGATCGCGTGCTCTAATGATTAGTTATTAATTAGAAAGCTTGAAATGTCAGTATTAGTTAACATTACCTGCGCATCATTTTGGCGTCACAGTGGCTTAGTGGTTAGCACTGTCGCCTTGCACCTTCAGATCCTGAGTTCGATTCCTGCATTGCGTCAGGTCTGTGTGCATGGAGTTTGCATGTTCTCCCTGTGCTTGGTCGGTTTCCTCCGGGTTCTCCGGTTTCCTCCCACAGTCCAAAAACATGCAAATTAGTCTAATTGCTGTTTCCAAATTGCCCGTAGTGTGAGAATGTGCGTGTGAATGTTGACCGGAGGTCCTACCACGGCCGTACAAATGGGAATAAATTGTCCACCACAGTCTGTAATTGGATTGCAGAGGTTCCTAGATGGATGGATGGATGGCACATCATTTTATGAAGCGTACAGTAGAGCATATTCCATAGCATGGTCTCATTTGCAGTCACATGACTACCATGACCCCAGTGACATCAGTGGACGGTGGAAGTACCATTAATCGACATTAGCCTACTATGTAGTTTCTTTGATAATAACGCCAGAGGTGTGTTTGGGAGCTGAAAAATAACAAGGATTACCTGATGTCGTGATCTAATTATAGAAAATGCAACCAAATCCAGGACAAATTACATATTTGTACACCGTCTGCAATAATCACGTTATCATAACAGATCAAACTTCTGTAAATTAATATCCTTATTATCTCCTTTTTGAGTAAGTTATGAAGTCAATCACAACATAATGCATAAGAAAATAATCATCAGTACAGAAGCTATCAATTGCTACGTTACTTTTTTAATTGTGTGATAAAACATTGGGTAATCAGGTAGGTCATCACTCCATAGTACACCTAGAACATAATTATCAACAAAATTACATACAGTAGTAGCCTGACGTCGGTTAACGGTACTTCTGCCATCCTCTGCTGTGACTGACGTCATGGTAGTCATGTGACTGTGAATGATCAATACTCTATACCAGCAGAAGGCCACATCAGGGTTCATTCTTGTCAGCCAAGAACAGTATGAGTATGAGGCTACGGTGGGAACAAACTCTCTGGATACAAATTTGAACTTTTTCTAATTACATGCTCAATGAAGGAATGCTTTGTGCAACTGAATGAGTATATATAATGACTATCTGCTCCCACTGACCTACCTACATATCACAGGAGTAACATGGTAGGTTTTAATAATATGAACAATTATTGATAATCATATATTATCAATAATTTTAAATGTAAAATGTAAAAAATAAAAAAAGACATTCCATCTTGTTGAGTGAGCCAAGATGGACGTCATCGCCCTTTCACTGACAAACACCTGTCACTAGACAACCGTGTGACTATCAGCATTTCTTTAACTTCACTTTCTATTTTTTTTCCAAAGTCCGTCTGTTGACTTCGCTTTGCCTTATAATACCACCAGCTGGAGAGCTACCTTTTCATTTTCAGCACGAGGACATTCTCCGGATGCTAGCAGAGTCAGGAAGGCTCTCATCTGTGGCAAGAGAAAGAAGGCAAAAGCCACACAGTGTGAGCAGCACAAACAGGCATGCCCATAACGCCTCTCGCGAACAATGCTGCCGCGGGACTGCAATTTGCATGCCGATTTTCATACTTCGCTTTAGTGACCAACTGCTCCCTTTCTCCTTCTGCTCCCAGTGTAACAAAGCGAGCGGGCACCAAGGGAATTTGGCTGGGAACTCACTCTCACTTTCTTTTTTTTTTTTATGTAATATTAGAACAGCTTGACTCAGAATGCCATACTGTTGATGATTAGTTCCCATGGATCAGAATGAAGGTCTTCTAACTCCTACAAGCTGAGCTAATCATATTCCTTCTTACTGTGGATTTCCATTGTGTTGCACTGGTCAGATCCTGATTAGGAGAGTTTATTCAATTAAACTGAAATATGTCATGAACAGTATATACCATTATCAGCTCAAAGCTCCAGGGCCCTCGGGTTCATCTTGAGCTCAGGTTTCTATCTGCGTAGAATTTCTTATAGCTTTCTTCTAATTGGTTTCCTCCATGTTCTCCGGTTTTCTCCCACTTTCAAAACACACACAATACAAAAACACACAATAAACCCAACTCCCACAGTCAAGTATTCCTGGAAAGACTCTGATGTTGTGTGAGGAGGTCTGAGGTGGAGCTCATCCCAAAGGTTCTGTCAAGGCAATTTGAGTTCTTCCATTACAAAGTCTTTAAACGTCTTAGCTTTGTGCGCATCATCATGCTGGAAGTTGTTTGCGCTGTTCAGTTCAAGAAAAACAAAATTGTAATACTACAGCATACAGACACATCACATACAATTGTGTTGTGTCTTTGCAAGCACACACACTCACACAATACAGGCAATTTGGAGACGGCAAATAGACTAATCTGCTTGTCTTTGGATTGTAGGAGGAAATTGGAGTATACAGAGGAAACCCACCAAGCACGGAAGGATCCCTCAACCCTGGTGGTGCGAGGCCATCTCCTTATAATGATCCTGTATGTCTATATTCGAATATAATTTGATTTGCCAAGATATAACTTTGTATAGTGGGGTTTACTGGGCATGAAGCCAGAACATAAGGAGGTAGCCTCGTACCACCATGGTCTTGTGTGTCCTGTAATTGACTGGCACCTGGTCCAGGGTGTACCCCGTCTAGTGGGATAGGCCCATATAACTATATATAAGAGCATTTTTAACTTATGTTAATGAAGAATTCTACAGTTATGCCTGTGATTTCATAGCTGAATAATTAATTCTTGATTGAAGTAGGATTTTTGTTTTGGCCAGGCAGTGTGTTAAATGGATTCACCTGTTAATGCAACTTATTTTAAATACTATAATAATTATATTACAAAGTGTAGATAGTGAATATTGACCTGTGTTGTCATGATGGATACTTTATCTATGTTTAAAATGCCTTTTGTATACAGTACACACATCGTTTATGTAACATGATATCAATGGCACCATTCCACAACCGTGGAATCACCCCCGAGAGCAGTTCTTGACACAGACTCCGACTTTTAAAAGCTGCTCTGTATTTCCAGTGCAGGTGATATTTTGTGGGATTATAGTCATACAAGCTCAGGCAGGCTCAGTAACATCCTCTGTTCCTCACAGCTCTGGGTGTGGGCCACCGTCTCCATGTTTAGCAGCAGGAAAATGATAGGGGGGACTTTATACCATAGCCCCGCGTAGACGTTTTCAAAAGAGGGAGGGTTTCCAAAAATGAAAAGCTTGAAATATGCTCTTTCATACTGGCTTTATATGCTTCATCGGAAACGCTCGACGGATTGAACTGTTGAGTGAACACCTAGGAAGGTCAGACGGATTAGTTTATCACCGTGTAGGCGTTAAAATAAAAATCCTGCAGCTTAGAAGAAAGAATGCGATCTTTCAAGACAATACATTTGTCCTTGTGTTTCCATTATAAATATTTGTGAAAGCTATAAATTAAAATTTTGTTGGTAACCTCTTGGTGAAGTTTCGCTCTACAACAACAGTATCACTATACTTTATTAAAAAAAAAAAAAAAAAAAAAACGAACAAAGAGTATTACTCATGGAATGTTCCTTCTAGAAAAGTTCATAAGACCACTTTAATGTAATGCTTTGAAGGAAAGTCCTGTCTACAACTATATAGACTACGATATCTTGCGACGTTTTCCGACCACATGCTCAACCTCAAGGTGCTGATGTTAACACATCCTAAATTAACACAACAACAGACTGTGATGTGCAGATTTAGATCAGACTGCTCTTGGCAGAAAACGCCCTTTCAGCTTCACTCTGCTAATTACTCCCAGACTATTGTGTGGCATTTCACAAACAACACGCTAACTACTTCAAGACGCGGACAGACATCACAAGCTAAATCAGGGTCAGAATGTTTCCAAAACCTTTTTTTTTTAACAAGATTTTACTAATTTCTTTGTTGTTGTTGTTATTTGACAAGATATTGTAAAGTTGAACTTTAATTGTCTCCACTTAGCTTAATCTGCATGTTTTTGGACTGTGGGAGGAAACCCACCAAGCACAGGGAGAACATACAAACTCCATGCATGCAGAGGCAGGAATCGAACCCAGACCCTGAAGGTGCAAGGCGACAGTGCTAACCACTAAGCCACTGTATCACCGTAGTTAAGAGTGTAATTTAACATGATTGCTTAACAAGACAGCAGAGAAAAACTGCTGAAACTACTGTGTGTAGAGATTATTACCTAATATACATTCAACTCGTTGTAGGAGATATTCCTAATTTTAAAATGGACTATATATGTATACTGTATATGCTCATTTTTAACATATAGTGGTATCTACTGTAGTGGTATTTATTAAATGAAAAAAACTTCTTAAAAAGTATATATTTTTTTGTTGTTGTTCCTCCCATGCTGTTGAGCACATCGGGCAGAGGGTTCCTTTGTTTCCATAGCAATGGTGGTTTTTAACCCAATGCACAACCCTCCTCCTTTCTCATATGGCTTTGGAACTGGCAATGGTGGAGTGATTTTGTAGGGGTATAGGGTTAAGGCCCCAAAGATGGTGCTCCGGTGGTGGCATGGCTCAAACCCTGATCCTCCAACAAGCAGCCCTAACCGCCTGAGCCACCACTGTCCCATACTTAAATTTTTTGCTTAATATTTTCTCATATTACTTCATATTAATCAGTGCTATAAAAAAACCCACTTTGATTTTAAGTCTTTGTATTAAGGAAATATGTATGTATATGTATGTAAGAAAAGGTACATACAAAAGTTTAATTTTTTCACTCAAACATCTTCATCTTCTATACAGTTTATCCTGTAGAGCCTGGAGCCTATCCCAGGAGACTTTGGGAATGAGGCAGGATACACCCTGGACAGGGTGTCAATCCTTGGCAGGGCACAAACAAAATTGACAATTAATCTGGATGTCCTTGGACTGTGGGAGGAAACAAAAAAGCACAAGGAGAAGATGCAAACTCTATGCACACAGATCCGAGGGGGGAATCAAACCTTTCACCCTGAAGGTTAGAGGCCATAGTGCTAACCACTACGCCACCACCATGCAAACAATTAGATAAAAAAAATAATACCTCTAGTGTACTCCCAATTGCGATTTTGTGGTTTCTCAGTAATACAAAAAAATGTATTTCTTTTTGTCTTATTAGATTCACAAAAGAAAAAGCAAGGCTGGCGAGGGAGCGGCCTGCTTATGGGTTCTATAATGTAAGTACCGTAATAACAGGAACTAACATGTCTAGCAGACATTCCACAACATTAAACATAACTAGTAATTATAATCACTGGCAAATTGCTATAATTTAAAAAGGACTATACTAACACACTATGTGAAATTCGGTCGGAGGGAAACAAGGCTTTCGGCTTCACCCTTTGCTTTGTATTTACTGTTCTTCTACTATGTTTACCATTCATTCTCATTTCTGTTCTACTAATCATGTGATGCGTTGGATGTGGATGAAAAAAGAAGAAAAAAAAGCCAGGCTTAACAAATCTAGGAGATCCTATAGATCCCAAAATTCTTGTTTGTAGAAACGAACCCAGACACACACACAAGTGGTCTGTCTCTAAATGACTATCATTAGTGGTTTTCTAGATTAAATTCAGTGTACCATGTTGAGAAAGCCTGAGATTGATGTTTGCATTAGAAAGGAGAGGACAATGAGCTGGATGAAGAGTAATGTTTCTTTCCCACGCAGATCCGTCTAGCTGTAATACACACAGAGGTTAAGAAAAAGGAACTAAGTAATACTTTTTGTCATTGGCACAAAATGTCTTTACTAATGATTTTAAAGTCTAGTGCTTTACATTTTTTTTCAACTGGGATACCAAATGGATGTACTGTACAGAACTTTAATTTCAGAGGCAAGTGGAGCTCAGATCATTCTTTTTATTTCTCAGGTGTAAAAATGTAACCTTTTATGCAGAATAAAGATAAAGTTGAATGAAAGAACCTAGGCTTTAAATTTGACCTTAATTTTAGTTACAGTAAGAAAATTGGTACACCTCTTGCCAAAAACTCAAGTACTATAGGCAAACAAATAATCTCTAAAACCTTAGCTAAGTAAGATAGCAACTCTGAAAAAAAATAGCTAGCAAGAAAAAATACATTAGCTAGCATGAGATATTTTGAAGGGAAAAATACAACGAATTAGCATGTATGCTAATTGTTAGCTGTTTGCAATGGTTACAAACATTGAGAGATTGTTAGTTTTTGTTTTTCAGAATTATTATCATGCTAGCTAACATGCTAGGACTATAGGTATATAGCTTTATTGTTTGCTAGCTTTTTCTTGGTTCTTTAAATTGGTAAATAAAATTTGGTTTGGGGTATTGTCAGTAAATTAGCAGACATTTTTGCAAGAAATGTTACAACATTAAATTTAACTTCAGTCTCTAAAATACTAGCTAGCATGAACATTAATGCAAACCAAAGGGCATGCTAAAGCTTGCTGTCAAGATGCAAACCAGCTTGAAACAGTAGCTAACAAACATTTGAACAAAGAATATAAGATGATGTTTCATTTTTAAATAGAGAAAGGGAATTTTTATATGATATAAGTGTGTGAACAACTAATTCCATTTAAATGAAACAAAACAAAACAATAATGCAGACACCAAGTGTAATACAAAAAAAGTTCACATCATAACTTTTAAAATCGTGTTTTATTTGCTTAAACTCTTTTATGAATATGATGACAGACCTAACAAATGTAATAAATCACAATCCACATACTACACAGGCAGTGCCTGTGTGTTCACCGTTTATTCAACTTTGCCCTTGCCTTTCCATTTTCCCTTTCTCCTTCCTTTCAGCTTTTGTCAGTTAAACAACAATGTGAGTTTGTACATCCATAATCCTTTTTCGTGCCAAAATAGTCGTCTTCTTTTCATTAAGTGTGCGCTTTCAAAACCAACCCAAGAATGTAGGCGAGGTCAGTGAAAACCTGTATGTATCCCACAGTTCCATTGTCTGTCCGACGTTTATGCTAAAAGGACGCTAGGCTGTAACTTACTTGTAGAAGCACCGTATGGATGTTTTTGCCGTATGGCTCAGTGTTCATGTATGTCTCATCCCTCCCTCTTGTCTTGTCTGATTTCTTTCATTCTTTTGCTTTTCATGTCTCAGCGTTCTATGAGGGTTATTTATGCCTAATATACTACAGTGTGTGAATGCATGTCACTCAGATGCATTCCTTACATGTCCGAACAGGTCCAAAGACACCATTATGTTATACAGCCACGACATTACCTCGCCATGGCCCGGCACAGATTCAATACCGTTTTCAACACACCCTTGTCAGCTCACCCTCATGACTCGGAAGTGCATCACCTGCATCAACCATGTGGTGGCTTTTACAGAGGCACAGGGTGTGACGGAGGGCAAGTTTTTTTTTTTTTCACAGCTGCTTGGAAAAACATTCTTGTGTAAAATGGCATATGTTTTCTAGTATAGTGAAAAGGTCAACACTCTCATTCACACTTAGGGACAATTTATCTTAACCAGTCAACCCAGTAACATTTTTTTGGGGGGCGGGGGGGGGGGGGGTCTGGGGGGGGTTTTTACCTTTTGAACCCCAGGGCGTCAGATGGGGAGGGGGGCGGGGGGGGAAAA
>JAOTRS010000035.1:3695998-3708416 GCA_028565755.1 Dinotopterus cunningtoni
AAGGGGGGGGTAAAGGGGAGTGGAGGGGGGGAGGTGGGATGGAGGAAAGCGGAGGATACGGGGGCGGATACGGGGCGGCCGGCGACGCGTGCTGGGCCGCGGCGGGCTGAGTGGAGGCTGGAAGGGGTGGCGGAGTGGGCGCTGGAAAGGGTGGCGGTGGGCTGGCGAACACGAAGTGTGGCGGATGGACAGGGTGGGGCGTATGCCCGTGGGAGTGTGCGTGTTGGTGCGGGTGTGGTTGTGAGTGTGACAGCGCTAACGGCGTTTTGGCCACAACGGCGCCCCCTCTGGCCGAGTGTGTGAGCGGTGCGTGGCAAAGGGTAAACGACGGGAGTTGGGATAGTGGGGAGTGAGGAGAAAGGGGGGGAGGGGGGACGCACGTCGAGCCCCCATTGCCCGAATTCCCGAAGCGAGCCTGAAAAACATGTTGGGAGAGCGGTGGCAGATAGGGTGAAGAGTTGTGGATTGGTCGGCGTGGTAGTGTGACTCGCTGTAGTGTGGCATGCTGGCGCTGTGGACCACCGTGTTGGCAACGTTGGTGCGGGTGGCAGTACGGTGGTGGCGGGTGCCCAGCCATGCCTGCACCCATAGTGTGGCAGTACTGGATCTTGGACGTGCCAATGGACTCTTGAGGGCACAGGGGCAAAGGGGAAAGAGGCGGTGGTAGTGCTGGCACCGTAGGGGCGGGGTAAGGTGGCCCCGGCGGGATGATGGGGCCTGGTGCTTTGGCCCGTTTCGTCCCAAACAGTGATCCCAGGAACGATGTGGCGCTGGTCGTTGTCCCACTGGTTGCACCTCTCTCGCTGCTGCTGCTGCTGCTGGAGGCTGGAGGTACAGTGCCAGGAGGCGCGGGCGCCGTGGTGTGTTGCTGCCCCGGCCCACCCCCCACCCCCACTCCGGGGCTCAGGATGGGGCGGTGAGGCCGGTACTCTTCGGTTCCATAGCAGCTCGATAGCACAGTGGCTACTGGGTAACGCTGGTGAGGCTGTGGACTGCTAATGATGGAACCCTAAGACAAAGAGAGTGGGGGAAGAGGAGGAGATGGCAGGACGGCAAGAGGAGGAGACACAGAGGGGAGGAGGGAGATGTGAGGAAACAGAGACCACAGATAGAAGTGCAAGTGCAAACATACAAGAGCAAGGTGGTTTTGGGAAGCATAGAAGAAATATGGGAGAAAGAAAAAGACAACAGGATACAGAGTATGACAGTTTTGTAAGACAGGGGAGGGGGAAATGGGTGAGTTGATTAGAGTCATGGAACAACTTTACTTCTGTATCAGACATTAATACAATAAAGTGATGCAGATGCTGGGTCACACAGAGTTAAAACCGATGAAGCACCATCTACTCAACATGCCTATTCATGCAGGCAGACCACATACCAAAACAAACTCCACCACAAATAAAATGACAACAACAAGATCCAATATGCAACGGCTCACTTAGTCTCAGATTCAATGGCTGACATCTTTTTAATTTCTTCCAAGCCAGTGTATAGTAAATCAGCATTTTGATGCACTAGCAGGGAACATATCGGCATGCACACAGGCATGAAATACAGATGCAAATTTATGACTCTGGGTGTTTGGGGGACAGAGACCCATGCGAGGCTGAGCCGCATGTTTTTTTTTTTTTTTTTCAAGGTGGGGTTCTTGGGGAAGACATGCGAGGTGGGTGAGGTGGTCACTTTGGTGATGGATTTTTTGGGCGAAAGCTAAAGATACAGACCTCTGCTCCACTCAGACTTACTTCCATTGTACTGTCAAGGGAACCAACGCTGTTTCTTCGACCGCGTTTCCCTGCATCCAATTAGGACATGTCAAGGGCCATCACAACCAGTGTGTGTGTGTACTGTTGTAAATGTGAGTGGGATGGTATTTACTTGTGTTTATATTATCTTACTGTAGTAATACATAGTATATCAATGATTTAATTAGAGTAGTATGCTTCCGATTATTAGCGTGAGCCCATGTGTGTATTTGTGTGCTTCCTACCTGAATCAGACAGGTCCCTAAGTGAGGAGCTGAGAGCAGTGCGTTTCAAGCCTTCACTGGGTGAATAGTTGTCGTCCAAACTAGATCTTCCAATGCTGCCATTGACTACTTCATTCTTGACTCCGCCCACCCCTCCACCCACCACAGTGCTGCTAAGTAGGCTGGGCCGCATGACGCCTTTTTGCTTCTCGAGCTCCGCTGCAGGAAAAAAGGACGTCATATTTAATCAGGTGTGCCCTACAGATGACCTTTGCCTGCAGAGTGCCTTCAGAAAGTATACTTCTCCTTCAGATTTTTTGTATATATTTTTGTATATTAATTCTCAAATTTGTATATATTATAATAGGATTTTTTTCTGCACCTTTTGGATTGACATTCTACAGAAATAAAATAAAACTAGACACACTTCCTGGAAAAATTGCGAAGCAGGGGCGAAAATGACTCATTCATATTTCCTACAGAGCCTTTCATATGAGCACCAGTTCTGTGTGTGTACCCACATAGTGTGTGTGTGTGTGTGTGTACAGTGAGTGGAGGTGGACATGGTTTTGTTGCGTTTCTATAGCAAACCCCCCCCACCTGCTGCTCTAAGAGTGTAAAAAAATAGACCAACAGTTTTGATTTTTCTTTTTATTTCCCTTTCATGTTTCATATAATAATAGTGCTTTCAGAATTATCTCAAAATTTTTTACATATTTATTGCTAAACTGGAAAAGCTGCTTAAGTATTCACAATTGAGAATCAATACTTGATCCTTTTGAAACATCTACTGTATATTTCTCTGTTGTCTTTATGAGCTTCACACATTTTAATATTGGCATTTTCTCCTATTCCTCAATTAAAATTTGGACTTGGTGACGTATGGCCTTTGACTTGGTATGTTATTACGCAGGTACTTTACATTGCATTAATATTCTGTTTTTGACATCAGCATTTTATACTTTTAAACTTTAAATGATTTTATACACCTAGGTGCTAATTCGATCTTTTGCGAAACATCACAATTTTATACATATCCTGATTTGATATTACATTTCTTTATAGTTTTGTTACAATTTTAAGACCTTAACCCCTGCCATAACTTGAAAGTTTTATATCTCAGATTTATTATAACAGCTTCACAACTGAATTGAACATGATAAATTAAATGTAGCCCGTTCCTTATATTAGATATCTAATATAATTTTTTAAAGCTGAAAAACAGCCAATTCCTGTTAAAGGCTAATTGACATATAGATGTCTATTATAAATGTAATTAATAATTAAAAAATTTATTTTGGAAATAATGTGGGGATACAAAAATCGACAGATAAAGGAATCACAAAAATAACTATTCACACACATTCATTTTGTACATTATATATTCAGTATATATATCTATAGGGGTTGGACAATGAAACTGAAACACTGGCCAATTTACTGTTGGAGGTTTCATGGCTAAATTTGACCAGACTGGTGGCCAATCTTCATTGATTACACATTCCACCAGTAAGAGCAGAGTGAGAAGGTTTTTTGCTTAAAATATTGCAATGCACACAACATTATGGGTGACATATCAGAGTTCAAAAGAGGACAAATTGTTGGTGCGCGTCTCGCTGGCGCATCTGTGACCAAGATGGCAAACCTTTGTGATGTATTAAGAGCCACGGTATCCAGGGTAATGTCAGCATACCACCAAGAAGGACGAACCACATCCAAGAGGAGTAACTGTGGACGCAAGAGGAAGCTGTCTGAAAGGGATGTCTGGGAAGTCCGGGAAGGGAAGTCAAGAACACTATTGAGGAGGTAGGTTTATCAAACGACTGGTAATGCTCATAAACAGAAAGGCCACAGTAGACGTTGCCGGACAACTTTGTCAGATTCTTAGAACTGATGAAGCCAAAATGAACTTAGAATAAGATTAAGAATGATGGGAAGAAAAAAGAAGAACGATAGGAACAAATGATAATCCAAAGCATATCACATCATCTGTTAAACATGGTTGAGGCAGTGTAATAGCATAAGTGTGTATGGCTGCCAATAGAACTAGGTCACTGGAGTTTATTGATGACCTGACTGCTGATACAAGTGGCAGATGAATTCTGAAGTGTATAGAACTATACTCTCTGCTCAGATTCAGCCAAATGCTGTGAAGTGATAGGATGTCACTTCATACTGCAGATGGATAATGACCCAAAGCATACAGTGAAAGGTACACAAAGCAAAGAAATAGGAGGTACTTCACTGGCCAAGTCAGTCACCTGATCTCAACCCAATAGAGGATGATTTTCACTTACTGAAAACAAGACTGAAGGCTAAAAAGACGCACAAACAAGCAGCAGCCGAAGACAGCTGCAGTAAAGACCTGACCAAGCATCCTGAGGGAGGAAACTTAGCACTTCATGTCCATAGATTCCAGACTTCAGGCAGGTCATTGACTACGAATGATTTTTATCCAAGTATTAATGTCAATCCTAAGGTTTATAATTATGTTAGTTTGTTCCATTTCGTTCCATTTGTGAGTCCACCAAAAAGGATATGTGTGTATGAAAAAGGCTGTAATTGATGAATGGTTAATGCCACCCTTTGTATACATGTAATATCTGTGACAACTCCTTAAAATTTAACATCTGTAAGGTCAATTTATATACATTTATTTGAAAGGTTTGCAAAAAGCAAAACTGTGTTAAAAGGAATTTTTTTCCCCATAATATTTCTTTTGTATTAGAAAATGTTAGTGGTGTTTGTATATGAAGATCCTTATGTGAGTCTATATGTTGTTGTTGGTCTTTCGTTCCTGACGCAACCCTCCCATTTTATCCGGGCTTGGGACCGGCACTGCATCCAGTGGCTGGGGGCGGTTTGGGCACTGGCTGTATAAGACTAAGCAAATTCCATCCTAAATATGTACTTAATGTAGCACTGCTAAATTTGACAGACAGAATAAACACATTGGGAGACTTTTGATGTGCTAATAAATAGCTGTTTTCATATAACGGTAGCTTTACCATTTACTACATTTTAATTTATGGCTCATATACTGTATATCCACCTTACAGTGTTCAGAAATCATGTGGAAGATGTACTTCACTCAAGTAACCAACAGAGGGAGCTATACTCACATTCAACCCTGTATTTCTCCATCTCCTGCACCTCAGCAATGCTCTCTCTCAGATCACTGACGAAGCGTGTGCGGTCCTGCTGACTTGGTGCATTGAACACAATTAGCACCTTACGTTCACCGCCTGGGATTGCTGATGTTAGCCTGACGCCATGAGGGTAGTCTAAGAAAGAAATAAAGCAGAATAAAAACATTCTCAGCTATCCTTAATTTTGAATGTTGTATGGAAACACAAAAACTACAAAACATGCAGATGTGCAAATCTTACAGGAGTTTTGAAACATGTGAACTTGCATCTCCACCAGAGGGAATGACTGCCGGAAACTGTATGTCACAGATGTTTTCTTCTTCTGGAAGATCTTTGTTACCTATCAGATGGTGAATATATAAATAAGGTCTAGCCTTTATATGTGAAAAACTAATGAGTTGGCTGTTTTTGAGAAGCGTACCACCAACAGGTCGTTGAAGAGGAACACCTCTCTCTGGTGAACACCAGTGCGCTGTGGTCGGTTGGGGTCGGGCACCTCATAAAGCTGGCAGCAGCACACCAGCCTGCGGTGGGGAAGAGACAGGACCTGCAGAACGAGTAGAGTACAACAAGTTCAGCAACATTAACTTTGACAGTGCATTTCCACCAGAAACTGGAATGCATTTACAATAAATTATAAAAAAAAAGAATGAAATATATACGCACTGGTTTCTTGCCCACGATGACTCTCTCCACAGCCTGGACCTGGGAGACATGGTCATCATTGGTCCTCAGTTCCCACTTCTGAATGCGCTGGTAGATCCCCACCAATAGGTCACGTGGGATATCCTGTCCATTGTCTACTCCTGAAGTATATGGGACACTTATCATTAGAACTGTCCATGAACATTTATTATTAAGCATTTTTTAAACTGACTACAAATCTTGGGTTGTTTTTGGACTTTGCCTTATCTAGTAATTTTAATATAGCTGAAATAAGCTGATATGATTCACAAGCACATTATGGACTAAAAACAGTATGAGTCTGTAAGTGTGTACTACACGCATATGCAAATATGACAAAAATGTCACCTCTCAGGTTCTTAATAAAATCATCCAACTTCATCTTCCTGTCTGGTTTGACACTCGGGCTGTACATGTCTGTGTTGAGGAGGATGATGGCAAAAGCAAGGATGAAGATAGTGTCAGGATTCTGGAACTGTCGCACCAGTGCAGGGTTACACACACAGTATCTCTGACTGAGGGGGAAAAGATTTGAAACAAACAAAGATTTTGTAAATACTCTACAGTCTTACACTCAAGCACTAATACTGTAGTTCTTACTTATTGATGCAAAACAGATAGCAAACAAAAAAAAAAAGACCTGAAAGCCTCAATAAGTCGTTCCACTTTTTGGGCCTCTCCTTGCACTTTGATCTGGGCTTGAAATTTCCGTAGAGCATCATCTAGATCCATTCCGGAAAAGTCCATCTCATCAACCACACAGCTAAAATATGGATAAACAACATGGATTAATTTTTATAGCTATTTATTTTGTATTTCCTGCATGCTTTTTATAATAAGTCTTGATGTAAACTATTAAAAATTATTAACAATGTTTGGTGACTGACTGAATAGAATGTAAACCTCAGTGTTCTTTAAGGTCTTTAGCTTTATTTCTTCATAATTATGTTATTGGAGAACTTTTGCAGAACATTTACTGACTCGAGTACATCCTTGTTGAACTGCTTCTGTCGGTTGCCCAAGAACTCCCCAATCATCTGTCGGCTTAGGCCTTTCCTCTCTAGAATAAAACGGGCAATGCCAACAGGCGTGTCTGACACAAAGCCCCGCTCGATCAGGTATTGAATGCCCTTCTCTGGTTTCCTGTAGTTAAGAGAGATACAGTTCAATGAGGAAGAAGAAGAAATATTGCATTTGTTCAGATAGTAGTACGTATGTGGTTAGTGACCATAAATGAGTCTAATACATTGGGATATCGAATACTTATGCATTTAAACAATTTTCTCATAGCCATTTAACAAAGAAACGTATTGTAGTGTTAAGTATGTATATATATTTCCTTGAAATAATATTATCATTTAGGATATTGCATTTAAAAGCTTATTAATTTTGCCTCTAATAACAATCCTAAAAAAGTTAAATTTTGGTAATTCACTTTGTTGAATTGAAATCCCTGAAAAATCCCATAGTTCTGTACATTGTGCTCACTTGTTGAAAAGGTTGAGTCCAATGCGATACTGCCTTCTCTGTGCCACATCATTGTTAAGAGCAGGAGAGTCCCAACTGTGGCGGCTTTCCCTCTGGTATGTCTGCTTGCCCAGAGGCGGCAGTGGTTCCCGCAGGCTGTCCCTGGACGATGAGCCAGAGCTGCAGTTAATGGTCTCGTTGGAGTTTGTGGTGGAGTTTAGAGAGTCATTATCACCATCTGAGCAACACTGCTGATCCAAGCCTCCGGAAGGCAGTTGTGCGGAAGAAGATGATGAGAGTGGGGTAGTGGGGGGCTGCTGGGGGGAGGAGGAAGATGATGGAGTGTCAGGATACTGGTGATGATGATGGTGGTGATGATGGTGGTGGTGGTGGGTCACATGTTGCGGGATGTGTGGTGCTGTTGGGCGACTGGCTGGACGGGTTTGGCCTTGCGCTTTGGCATTGGGATTGTGCTTTAGTGTGCCCTGAGGGGAACCCCCACTTGAGTCCTGCTCATACACCAGCTGCCGGCCTAGGGAACCCCTGTCTGAACGGTCACTCATATCCACCGAACTGTCACTGGGTGGCTCTATTGTGAGCAGAGGCAAATGTGCCCCTCGGAGGCGATAATCTCTGCACTCTGTACACGGCGTGCTGCGCCTGCTATTGCTGCTGCCACCTCCCTCGGTATCCCTGCTGTCCTCTCGGCCACCAACCCCGCTGGTCATACCCCCCCAGAATTCAGTGTCTGTGCTGCTTGGTGCCCGGTCCAATGACAGGGGTGATGAGGGCAAACCATCATCCATGTAGAGTGTGACATCACTGTATGATGTAGCCGTGCTATCCTCATGCATGCTCAGACCACCTCCTGTGCTGCCTCGCTCCCGCTCAGCCAGGCCCCGACGGAGAGATGGGTGACTGTTGCTGCTCCAGATGCACTCACCAAAGTCGTCTACAGCACCACTATCCCCAAGGCCATCCTGGGAGTCGTCTCTACCTGGACGGCATGCTAGTGCATCATCGATGGAATCAGCCAGAGACTTCACCTAAAGTTTAAACAACAATGCATCAACTGTATGAGTTAGGATCATTAAAGGTTTATCATGCCAAATATATGAAGATTAACTCTGAAAGCCTATGTTAAATGTATCCTTTATGCTCCAACCAGAACAGTTAAACTATACCACAACTCGGTTTGCCGAAGTTCATTACTGCTAAATGGTACCTTTACCTGTTTAGAGAAGGAATCCTCTAAATGAGTATATTCTGTTTGTGCAGGTGACTCAGGCTCCAGGTCGGGTGAATGTGGGGGGCCCATGCCAGGGCTGTGGCAGGACTGGGGCTGAGGCTGTGGCTGGCGGTCGTCAAATGAGTACTGCATGCGCATGTTGGACAGGATGATTCGCCGTGTCATACGGCTCTCGGAAGCTGAGCTGCGCAGGCGCTCAAAGTTCTTGTTCATGCGATACTGCCGGAAGGCAGTCTGAATGGTCCGTGCTGCTCGTCTGCTTAGAAAGTAGCCACCGTATTTCCTCTCTAGCATCTCCACCTGGAAAATGCGATAAGGGTTTTTCAATTCTACGTTAATCAGACTACAAAAGATCAACTTGTCTTGAAAAGCCCAAGGTGCTGTACAAAAGGTCACATGCATACACAAATTTCTGTCTAGCTGATTCTGGAATGATAATATCATCTTAAATATAGTGAAGAAGGTCTGGAGAAGAATCTGAAAAATGACTGCGATATAGTATGTTTTTTTTTTTCTTTTTTGCATTGCATTCTCACCACAATTTATCAGAACCTCATTAATGATGGTGAAAATGCACCACTGACCACCATGATAGTTTTAAACAGATGACATCATGACTGTACCTTCTTGTCCTGGAGGTCAGTTGAAAGCTCATAGCTGTCAGAAAGAGCTTTGCACCTCTTGTTCTCCTCTTCCTCCTGTTTGCGCAAGGCCAGACTAGCCGGCTGGTTGCGGGTGCGCTGAGCCCAGGTGAGGCAAGCTGGGCTTGGGGGGCCCACAACTGGCCCCCGGGAGCCTGGAGGGCCACAGCTTCCTTCCCGGTAGCAGTCAGAGCGATGTTGATAAGGGGATTTACTGCTGTCTGAGAAGGGGTTTGACTCCGAAGCGCGAGTCTCGTCATCAACACTGCAATTGTTAAAAGACAAAAAATACAAAAGAAGATATAAATTGGGCAGCAGCATAAAGACATGATAAAAATCACCAGCTCGGGCAATTCAGCACACCAATATCCTTTGAACACAACATTGCCATTTCAGAAGTAGATAATCAGACACTGCCAAGAACTGTTAGCTCAGAGATGAACAACCGTTACTGCCCTAGAAATACTTCTTATTCTGTGTTCAACAATTTTAATTGTCATGATGCTTGTTAATACTATATTCATTTTAAAAACAAGAACACGACTGTATTATTTTATTTGTGGTCGAACCTTATTCTTCTTTGCCATAAATTGAATAGAAACTCAATTCAATTGAATAAAAATTGTACTACAGGTCCTTTTTGAGTTTGCCATAAAATTGCTTTGAACAGAAACTCACTTGTGGGCTTCATCCCCCCGGAGCATGTCTTCTTTCCTGCTGGGTAACGATGGATTCATAAGTACAAACAGTCGTAAACACACAACACAAAATGACCACACGCTCGCTATCCGGTTAATTCATTAACAACTCCCTAACATACCACACAACTTATGACACAATTATGACTCACAAAGTCCTCTTATCTAGGAATAATGTGAGTGTGTAGGCAGTCACTGTTTCTCCAGTGCCACTGCCCATGTCAGGTTTGCAACAGGAAATGTTGCAGCATGTGACTGCAGGGAGTGACACATATTTCCAGCAATGTGGATCCAAAAGCCTGATCAAGCCTGTGTCGTTTCCTCTAAAGTTCCTACACTTATCCAGTAAATGTGCTTCTCTATAAACTACACTAGTTCATATCCAGTGCTGGATTATGTTATTATGTACTGTATCTTATCTCTCCAATACATTAATACAAATAATTACACACACAATTCAGCATCACTTAGCCACAAGGATTTAACACCAAAACAGGAAGACAATGACAGTAAACAATTGTGGTTTCATCCTCGCAGTGCAAAAGGAAGTAATACATTACAACTACAGTAGATACATTAACTTGCTCCACAGCCATAGACGGACCAGCTCACATACAAACACACACGCATACACACACACGTCCATTTAGTGAGCAAGCACCGGACTTTCCTTGGAGAAATCCCGTGTTCAATAATCCACCAAGGCTCTATGAGTTTGTGGCTTTGGATCGACTCAACTGTTATGAAGAAAGTCAGGAGGTCACCACCACCACCTGGTCACATGTCCATGTACCTCCCTTCCTCCCTCCTTTCTTCCCTCCTTCCTTGCTTCCTTTGAACTATTCCAAATACATGAAATGCACCGGAGAAATGTGCCTGCACAAATGTCCTTATCAATAAGTGGTACTGTATGTAGACCCGTGTACGATCCAGTCTTATTACAGAGGAAACTTTTATCAGCATACAAAGTAGATTAAGTAATGTATTTGAAAATAGAAGAAAGAGTTATTACAGGAAGTTATTGGAATATTTGGAGCCGTGAGTACAGTATGTAATAAACTTATAATCATTCTGTGATGTTTTTTTTTTTTTTTTGCCCATGTTCTGTTTGCCTTTTCTGTGTTTACATGTCCTGAGTCTGTGTGGCTTCCTGTGTTTGTGAGGTGTTAACGGACGAGAGGGAGAGAGAGAGCGGCTGGCAGGAAGAGTGACTGGCTGTTCCAGCCGTGGCCGCCTGGCTGAAATTTAACATGTACTGTGTAAATATAAATATAAATCTCCATCGGTGGTGAACGGTTGATCATTCTTTTAGCGTGCTGCATACAATGCAGGGAGGAATTCAACAAATTTTTGGAGAACATGTTTAACAAGCTAAGCCTGTTAAATAATATTTGTTGCTGAAGTTACACACATCATTTCAATCCACACGTCCACTTGCCATTGTTATAATGGAATAATATTTATAAGAGGCCTTACACAGGGCTTTTGAAGGGGTCAGAAGAACTTCCCGTTGGGTGATAGTGTGGGATTATTAATTAGTAAACTAAAAAGAAACTAAACAAAAATGAGAACAAAACACTAATAGAGCTCTGCTGTCTCCTCGAGACCAAATGGGGCTCTGGAAACTAAAAATAAAATGGGGCCTTCGCCCTTACTAAGGATTTATGTTTGTTACTTCTGTGCTTTCAACACCAACTCTGTCTCTCTTTCTCGCCGGTGTCTTAAGTTAACTGAGGCTGGGTCTATTTGTCTTTGGCCCTGATACCTTTACCGGTGCTACCTAAATGATTAAACAAAGCACATGTTCGCATTTATCGCCATTATAGCAGTGTCGCCTAGCAACCACGCATCTAGGTAACCGCGCATCTGCCTGTTCAGAACAGTGCAGAAAGTTTACTTGCAGCTCTGCCTCTCCTCTACTCTTTTATACTTTTAGATTTGTTATTATATAGTCCTCGACATACGAATGACCTCCCTTACAAATGTTCGCTTTACGAATTGAAATTTCGCAAGAAATTTACATCAGCCTACGAAGCATTTTCAGCATACAAGCGAACGAATCAAAGTTGCTTGTACATTCGGGAGCTGTTCTAAAACACTTTGTGTCAGTGGAAAGCCAATCAAAGCAAGTTTAATAATTTAAAGATTTTTTTTAGTCAGTTTTAAAATAGTCAACCGACGATACCATTGCATGCGTTCAAAAGCTACGTGATTTTTTTGCTGTTTTTTTTTTTTTTGTATGTTGGTAATATGTTTTTGTGGCTGGAACGGGATATCTGCATTCACATTATTTTTTATGGGAAAAATCGTATCCCAAGATGAATTTTCGCCTCCAGGACGAATTAAATTGAATATATATTTTATATATTCATATTTTTATTATATTTTATTATCTTTTTTGTAAATCTGCAAATTTGTACATTGAATCACAATTTTTTTTATTTTACATTTTTATTTATTTATTTTTTTAAATTGGAAAGTCTATCTGTAGTTTAATTGTATTCTTCCACTGCAATTTTCATTTTATTGCAGTAACATCTTATTATCTTCATTTTTTA
>JAOTRS010000035.1:3758376-3769278 GCA_028565755.1 Dinotopterus cunningtoni
TACTGACAATACCAGCTTTTTATACCCACAGAATGTTGAAATTGATGCCACATTGAAAAAGGTTGTCTTTTGGGATTAGCCCCAATATAAGGCACACCTGTACACAATGAGGCCATTACATGTAAAACACAAAATGAGGTGTGTCAATCACCCCAATACAATTGCCTCCCTATCCCAAAAATGTCTGAAGTGAAACAAACACCATATGTATGACATCCCCTCAGTCTCTCACAATATCCCTAACTTATTGTGAGTAGTGTATATATAGAAAAAAAAAATTATTCTTATTCTTATATAATTTTTATTGATTTTTTTTTTATTTTATTTTAAATTTAGTTGTTCTCTCTAGTGCAATTTAATTCATCATAGAGAAATGTTTCGTTTTAGGTCACAGACAGTCGTATAAGCATTTCACTGTACATCATACCGTGTAGGGCTGGGTCTTGTATGTGACGAATGAAATTTGAATTTGAATTGATTTGAAATATGGTTTAGTATCAAGAAATGGAGGAAAATAGATCATTATGCTAAGCAAAACAAATCTACAAAATGTCAAAAAGCTATTTAAAGAAGCAAATGCGACTCACGGGCGCTGGAGCGAGGGACTACGGTCAGACGCAATGTGTTGCCCGCTCTGCGCAGTATCTGTGCCAGCTCTCTGTGGGGCACATTGACCACACTCCGTCCCTCTACGGACTCCAACCGATCCCCGGGCCGAATCAGGCCACTTCGCGCTGCAGGACTGCCCCGACGTACTGTCACAAACCGGTGGGGCAGCAGAGATGCCGCTGGAAAGACAACGTGAATTTTATGAAAAATCAATGCCTTAACCATTATCACTGGCTATACTGGCCGCAGTTTCACAAACTGGAACTTAGAGGCTTAATATCTTCAAGAGTACTAAATGACTATCCACCTATACTAGGTGACTATCCACACACACACACACACACACACACACACACACACACACACATCATTTCATTATCAGACTAATAAATGTATAAAAAAAAAAACAGAGAAACAACCCTTATCTCAAAAAGAGCTGCAGGACAATAACAGTTACACAGAAAACAATAAGCAACGAACTGCACTAAGGTCATCACTTACCTTACTAGGGATGGGAATCACCAGGGGTCACTCAATACGATATTATCACGATACCTCAGTGCTGAATCACATTGCGATTCTATAAGTATCATGATTTTAAAAATATTCCAATTCTTTAAGCTTTTGTTACAATTCTTTTTTTTTTTTTTGGGGGGGGGGGAGATTTTTCCCTGATTTTCTCCCTAATTTAGTCGTGTCCAATTCCTTCCCGTCACTAGGGGGCTCTCACATTAAGGCTACTACTACCACTCAGCCGGGAGGGCCGAAGACTATCATGTGTTTCCTCCGAATCACGTGACGCCAGTCGACCGCATCTTTTCCGAACTGTTCGCTCACGCACCGTTGGGGGCGGAGTAACACACTCGGAGGACAGCGCTATCCGCTCCTTCCGCTTGCGCGAGCTCACAGGCGCCCCTGATTGGCTGTAGAGCCGTGATTAATGTGGGAGCACGAAGTACCTCTCATCCCTCCCCTCTGAGAGAGCTCGGCCAATCAGCTCTCTCTAGAACTCCGGCTGCGAGAGGTTACAGCATCACCCGGGAACCGAACCAGCGATCTCCGGATGATAGGGCGAGCGCTTTACCACTGCACCACTCGGAGGCAAGCTTTTGTTACAATCCTAAACAAGACGCATTGCCGCCTGCCAGTGTGTGAATAGTTTAGAGCACACCACCTGTAGGATTAGAAGGGAATGCCAACATTTCAACATTGTGGCAATTCATATGTGAATTGCCACACAATGCTAGCCAGGTGTTATTTCAGAACTTGCTGATCTCCTGAGCGTTTAATGTATAATTGTCTCAAAAGTTTACTTTTTGCAAGTAACAAAAAATCCTCCAGGACTTATTGCTGCTTAGGGGGGAAACAATTTGTTAATGAAAGAGGTCAAAGGACAATGATGAGACTGGTTAAAGCTGACAGGAAGTCTACGGATATTCGAATAACCACTCTGTACAACTCTAGTGAACAGAAAAGCATCTCTGTAAGTCAAGAACATGATTCTGAGTCATGTCTTCCATGGCTTTCTTGCTTTTCCCCTTTCTGTTTTTTGTCTTTTCTAATTTCTTTACTCAGTTCCTCTCTTATTTTAGTCTTACCAGCACTTCTTTCTGCACTTTATCTCTGTCACATCTCTTTCACCTTGCTCTGTTTTGCGCTCACTTGCTTTTCGCCATCAGTATGCAGGGTGTCTCTGTGAGGCTGAGAACCTAACGTTACATAAGCCATCGAACGCGGTAAACAGTGTGTGCGGACCAGACGCTTCTCGTCGGAAACGCCGAGCAGACATTTAACCTCACGTGCCGTCCTCATTACAGCTGCTTTGGACAAATGACATGGTTTGGCTGAAGAGCAGTTGCGCACAAAAATTCATCAGCCTATAATAAACAAAAGTACACATTCAACTGGATATTTTACTGTATATTATCAAACATATCATATTCACAGAGATGCTTTGATCTGTTCTAAACATCATGTTTGCTACATTAGCCTTGGTTAATTTGGGACATTAGGAATAAGAAGGATCAGAAGAGCTAAGTTTCTTTTAAGATGAACTGCTGCTGCTTTTGTCTCTTTTTAATATATATACATAGCTGTGAAAAAGTATTTGCCCCTTTTTGCATATTTGTCACACTTAAATTTTATGTTTATTCAGACAAAAATAAACATAAAAGAATACTTAAAAATAAACATTTTATGAGTAAATACAAGATGCATTCTTTAAATCATGAAATTAAAAGGTTGTCCTGCCCGCTCCTATGTGATAAAGTAATAATTGGTTGTGACATTCTTGGCGGCAACAACTGCAATGAAGCATTTGCGATAACTGGCAATGAGTCTTTCATATCGCTGTGGAGGAATTTTGGCTCACTCTTCTTTGCAAAATTGCTTTAATTCTGCCACAGTGGAGGATTTTTGAGCATGAACGGCCTGTTTAAGGTCAAGCCATAGCATTTTAAATACGGAATTTGTTTTGGCCACTCCAAAACCTTATTTTTTTTTGTTGAGCCATTTCGAGGTAGTTTTCAGAGATGGGGGAAAATCAATAGTCTTTAGAGGTATTTGAGACAGTAAAACGTCACCGTTTCTTTATAATCTCACAGATAAACTATTTACACGCTTTTATCCCTTGTGGTAGGAGTGAAATATTTGTTTAGAAATAGTAATTATAATGGAGGAAAGAGATACGCACTGCTCAATTGTTAAACTATTTACATTTATATTTGATGTTAGTTTGTATTGTTTAAATGCTTCCCTTGGTTACTCATTAAACTTTTTTAAAGGTTCTAAGTTATACTAAAATCGGGTGAAAATGGAATATCGAATCGGCATATTTATAAAATCATGATTCTTTTAGAATCGCAATTTTAATCTAATCAGCCCCTAGTTAACGTGATAATATTGTATCGGGTGGTGACTGGTGATTCCCATCCCTAGTGGACTTGCTGGTGTGTTGCGAATTATTGCCCTGCTGCATAACCCAAAGGAACTGATGGCGGACATTCTCTTAGAGGATTTTCTGGTAGAGCACAGAATTCATGATTCCATCAATTATGACTAGTCGTCCAGGTCCTGAAGCTGCAGAGCAGGCCCAGACCATTACACTACCACCACCATGTTTGACGGTTTGTATGATGTTCTTTTTATGAAATGTTGTGTTAGTTTTACGTCAGTAAGCACACCGTCCAAAAAGTAAAACTTTTGTCTCATAGGTCCACAGAATATTTGCCCAGAAGTCTTAGGGATAATTAAGATGTTTTTTTGGCAAAGGTGAGCCTGTGTGTTCTTTTTGGTTTTCACCTTGGATGCCACTCTTGCACAGTCTTTTTTCTTATTGTTGAATCATGAACACTGAATCTAACTCAGGCAAGTGAGGCCTGCAGTTCTCTAGATGTTGTTCAGGGTTCTTTAATGAGCTCCTGGGTGAGTCGTCGTTGTGGTAGGCCGGCCACTCCTGGGAAGGTTCTCCACTGTTCCAAGTTTTTTCCATTTATAATAGCTATAATAGCTCTCACTATGATACGCTGAAGTGCCAAAGCCTTAGAAATGGCTTTGTAACTCTTTCCAGACCAACATGTCAATTACTTTGTTTCTCATTTCTTCTTAAACTGTTTGAGATCCTGTTGCTTTTTGATCTTTGAGAATGTTTCAATTTGTCAAACAGGTTCTATTTAGGTGTTTTTTTGATTCAACAGGTCTGGCAGTAATCAGGCCTGGAAAGTGAAATTTAACTCAAGACATCTTTTTTCCCTTAATAAATAAAATCATTCTTTAAAAACTGCTTTTTGTATTTACTCTGATTATATAAAAAAAACTGTTTGATGATCTCAATTTTTTAATTGTGACAAATATGCAAAAAAAAAAAAGAAGAAGAAAGAAACAGGAAGCGGCATTTTTTTTAACTTAAACTAGGCTATTTCAAGCTGTAGTACTGTGGCAGAGTGATTCCTCACTCTGAGATCCATGATCCAATCCTGGCGTTGATCCTCCTCATCCTGCTGCCACCTGAACTATGATCAGAATGAAGTATTATAGTATTATAACTAAAGGTTAACGCTTGAATGATTTTTAAATGTACAGAGTGTGTCTTTGTCACTTATATAGGTAATTACTTTACAAATATCCATGCACAGGTGTTCCATTTGGAACTTTTTCCTCATTATACGTACATCTCCTCTCTCTAACACACACATCCACATGGACACTTACTCGGCTGTGACACACTGGGGTGTGAAGAGTGCAAGGTAAGCTGTAAAATAATGCTGAGCCATGGGAAAATCACAGGACCCTAATACCTAATGTGCTGGCTACGTTAGCACCTGATTGATGGTGAAGTGAGCAACCCCCCCAAACAAAAAAAACATGAGCAGAAAATACGGTTATGAGAGAGAAAAGGAGAGGGGGAAAAGTGTGTGTGTGTGCGGTTGTCCCGTGTGGATTTTTACTGCAGTGGCTTTACTAGCACCAGTGTTACACAACGATTGGCAGTAAAACCAAACACCACCACTGCAGCTGGACTAGATTTCCCACAGGAGGTTCAATAAAATCATTTCCAAAAGCTCTGTCTGCATAATTCAGCCCTGATATTTAATTTGCCTTGACTGACACTTCATAGCCTAGATGTATACTGTATGTACGTACATGTGACTTGGCGGTCCAAGTCATTCCTATTACCTGCTTTACCCCTCCTGTTACTGAGTGTATATAATATATTGAAAGCAATCCACTGGAGAATATGCATTGGAAATAATTTAAATCATAAACTTATGACTTTATGTTGCATGCTTTTCCTGACACAACCCCCCCCCCCATTCTATCTATAGGTTTATAAGAAATATAATAGTGCTAATACACTATTGATGACAAATAACAGTTCACCAATATTATGTAAGAAATAACACCTGACACAGCATGCAGTCATAGGAAAATAATCCATAATTGAGTCGCGCGATATGACATACAGTATACCCTACTGAAGTTGATTACTGTACTGAAACCACAAAGTTAGGTGCAATGTTTTGGATCATCCCTGAAGCTATTTTTTTGCAGCTTGAAACTAAAGTTAAATTCCATACATGTTGAATAACCAAATATTTCCTTATAGATAACTTTTCTTTGTAAAACAGCAACACTATCAAAACTAAAAATAGCAGGGTCAAATTATTGGCTTGAAACAAGCTAAGAAAAACAACTAAGGACATTGCTGAAATGACTGGAATTGAGCCATTAACTATGAGCCATTGATTTCTTGGATAAACTGTGGGCAGAACAAAATAACAAATGGAGATAATTTGATTGCTTGGTGAAGTTGCATCATAAAATAAACAGTAGAAATCACAGCTAAGGGCACACAATGTGTAGAGAACTCCCAGGATTGGGACTAAACAGCTGTGATCCATAAGAAAACCACTTGATAGTGGGGCATGTGAAAAAAGGTCATGTTGAAGCTGAACTGATTCCATACCAAAGCAATGTGCGTGTCAGGGTAAGGAGGGAAGCGCATCAAGCGACGCACTCATCATGCATAGCGGCCACTGTACACTGTACTCTGGAGGAAGAGTTATGATCTGGGGTTGCTTCGGTTGGTCGGGTCTAGGATCAGCAACGTTACTGTATGTGGCGATAAAATGAAGTCAGCTGACGACCTGAGTGTACTGAATGACCAGGTTATCACATCTACGGACTTGTTTCTTCCCTTATGGCACAGGAATATTCCAGGAATCAAATTGTGTAAGAATGGTTCTGAGTGCAAGGCAACAATGCTAACTACTAAGCCACCATACCGCGTTTTAACCAGGTAGTGACTGCTTAGTAATAGGTACAGATTATGTGGCATGTCCAAGCCCCTATGAGTAAGTAATTACTATACAAACGATAATATATTAGACCGCTCGCATTAATATAAACATGAGACTGGGATTACAGCTGGCACTACTATCAGATTTAAGAATTCAATAGCGCTGTGGTATTGTGGTATTTACGCACGTGTCATTATGTTACAGGCTGTACAAGTACAAATCTCCCAAAACAGACACACACTGTCCTCTGGTCTCTCTCAAGACCTAGCACATACTGACCCATAAACAGAGCTCATGCTTTTTAAAGCCCTTAGCAAAAGCACAGACTAAAGCTGTCCTGTACCATTACTGTGAGAATGCCCGAACGTACTGTAACATACCTGTCATGCCAATGCACATTCAGATACAGACTCACGTTTCAAAGAAAAAACTCAATTCTTCTAAAGAAAATAAGGCTTCAACAATAATATATTTAATAAAAATGTTGTTTAAAATGGATATTATATACATGGTAAAGTGAATACACATGGCAGCAGATGTTTGTGTATGTGTGTGTGTGTGTGTGTGTGTGTGTGTGTGTGTGTGTGTGTGTGTGTGTGCATAATGCTTATATTAATTAACCTACAGTACAGTAAAGCGCAGTCAGAAGGATGACAAAGTGAAAATGCAGTGTGGCTTCTGTTGAGATAAATAGGAGGGCATCCCCATGACAGGCCCTGGGGAGAACTGTGTGCGTCTCTGTGTGTGTGTAGTACATCCAAGCAGATAATTACATCAAAGCAAATCTATAACACAGTTAGGTGCACTATGTATAAACCCATGTGGCAAGAAATATTTTTAGGTATTGATAAAATTACAAGCACCGCTGCGCTCCTATAACACATCGAAACACTTCATTAACGATAAAAGGAAAACAAGATCACCTAGCTAAATCATAAAATCATCAATGCAGCATGACTCGGAGACAGTCCATGAGGAGCATGTTGCTCTCCCTAAAGAAGTCTAGCAGGAAATTGAGAGAAGAGATAATTACGTTTGGAGTCCTTCACATTTTTCAGAGCCGACTGCAGTCTCTCCAACATTGCTCAGCATGCGTGTATGTGTGTGTGTGTGTGTGTGTGTGTGTGTGCGCGCGTGTGCCTGTACGTGTATGTAAGGAGGCAGGGTCCTGATCCCAGACTCCCGGTCACAGTCCTATTAAATCCCAGCAAATGTGAGAGAATAAATGTGGCACATGTGCAAGCAAAGAAATAAAAAAAAAACAACCAAAACAAAACCCCCTCTGTAGATCTCATGCTCTGGAGGGAGCTGTTCAAGGTAGTGGACTCATTTTTAACTTCAGCATCTATGAGCAAGTATGAAAGGAAAGGAGAAGGAGGGAGTAGCGAGAGTGAGGTAGCGAGAAAGAGTGATGGGGAGGAGCGAATGAGCGAGAAAGAGAGGAAAGAGACCACTGCAGAGTGGTGGCGGTGGGGGTGGGGGAGGGGGTTTGGTGTAATAGAGATAGAAAACATGAAGAGATGGAGAGAGAAGGGCAAAGGAAAGCGGGACAGTGAGAGACAGGACGGTGTGACGCAACGACGCAGGAAGCGGTTCAGGCCAAAAGGATGAGAGATGTAGCATTCCTACTGTAATTTGCTTCCTTGATGCAGAGTGAGAACGCTAAACTGTGTTAGGGAGGTATGACCTGTTTGTGCATGTTTAACATTAAAAGACGTACACAAACATACAAATAGTGCTGTATTACAGACATGACAGCAACTTGAATGAGCATTTAAGCTAACTGGTTCTACATCAGATCCCGCACGCACCTGTGCACTGACACTCATGGAACTCAAACAGAACAAACAGGAAATATTTACTCTGATATTGGAGATTATAGCAAAGGACAGGAATACTACTACACACTAATAAATATTAGGCTACATTCACATTACCAGCCTGAACTTACTCAAATCGGATTTTTTTACTCTAATTGGGACTGGGATGTCTGAAAATCATATGTTTTTCAGATCACACTTGAGTCACTTTCCTGTGTGGTCCTAGATTGGTTATACGAGGGTAAGTCAACAAAAAAAGGATGCCCCGCTTTGCACAAAAAAGAGCAGTGTGCAGTGATTCAGGGTTTTTTTTTTGTGGTCTGAGGGTGTACCTGGTCCCGAAACAACTCACGAAAGAGCAAAAACAGAAGGTGAGAAAATGTATTCTTTACGAAAATCGTTACTGATGACGAGACATGGATTCATCACTACGAGTCTGAGAGAGATCCTCAATCGCCGACCAAGAAGAAGTTCAAAAGTCAACCATCAGCCGGAAAACTGATGCTTACAGTTTTCTGTGATTCTCAAAGGCCAGTATAAGAACATTATCAGGAAAAAGGTTCAAGAGCTTTTTATAGTGAGATGCTTATTAAAGAGCTAAGGTCTAAACTCAGAGGACTGATAGCCAAGTGTGTTGTGATCTTGCATGGTGACGATCTTGCACGTCCGCACAATTCTGCCCACACTATCGACACTCTGGAAGAAGTTTAAAGCATACTCCCTATAGTCCTGATCTCGCTCTATCGGACTTTCACCTGTTTGGTTCCCTGAAAGCATCCCTACGAGGACGAAAGATTCAGTTCTGATGAAGAACCATTCTGTGCAAAGTCTTAAGACTGCCTGTTGTGAAGATCTCAATAGCCGATTAAGTTCTGAAATTTTCAAACCTACCCTTATAACAGTCAAGGGATCTTCTTGCTAAAATATCTGAAGAAACAACATGAACAGAAATTCAAGAACATGAAAAATAGTGTAGTAGGGGTAGCACGGTAGCATAGTGTTTAGGACTGTCGCCTTGCACCTTCTGGGTCCAGGTTTGATTCCCGCCTTGGGTCTGTGTGTGAGGAGAATGGATAGTGCTGCGTGGGTTTCCTCCAGGTACTCCAGTTTCTTCCCACAGTTCCCACCTAATTAGCATTTCCAAATTGCCCAGGTTTTGTGTGTGCCCTGCGATGGATGTGTACACCCCCCGTGCCCCAAGTGTTCTGTGATAGGCTTCTGGTCCCCCACGACCCTGTATATTTAGGATAAATCGGTATAGATGACGAGTGAGTGGGTCTGAAAAGTTACTAAGCTATTTTAAAGGCTTTGGGACTCCAGTAACCCAGTATCTACAAATAGAGAAAACTTGTGAAAGTGGTGAATCTTCCCAGGAGGGGCCGGTCTACCCAAATTACTCCAAAAGCACAAAGATGACTCATCGAGGAGCTCATAAAAGATCACAGAACAACACTGCAGGCCTCACTTTCCTTAGATAAAGTCAGTGTTCATGATTCAACAATAAGAAAGAGACAGAGATCCATGGGAGAGTTCCAAGGCAAAAAACCCCACTGCTGACCAAAAAGACCAAAGCCTTGTCTCATGTTTGCCAAAAGACACCTTGATCATCACTATGACTTTCCCCAAGGCAAATATTCTGTGGACTGATGAGACAAAAGTAGAACTTTTTGGATGGTGTGCATCCCGTTACATCTGGCATAAAACTAACACAATAAAAATAATAAGAAACATTATACCAACAGTCAAAAATGGTACAGTAGTGGTAGTGTGATGGTCTGAGTCTGGACTTTAAGCACTCCAAGCACTCCAATTTCAGTGTATTTTCTGTGGTTTCCTATTTAAGTGAACTGTCTGTGCAACTTATATTCAGGCCTGGTCTTACTCTTTGCTTGGTATGATCCCACAATGTTGGAACTGAAAACATCTGGCTCTTTTCTTGTGCTTATTTTTAGACACTGTTCATTATTATCCTTGCATTTACACTGGCAATATCACTCAACTCAATCTACCATGTTCTAATGACCTTCCAATGAGGCTAAATTATTAATTTGCACGCACTTACTGTAGCTCTAGGCTAGACCTTGCTAATGTTGATTCTAATCTGCTTCCACCCACGTTGGTGCTAATTTGGCGAACACAGCCTTTCACTTCACATCTGTCTAGACATGTGTGCGGCTCACAGATCAGATAATATATATATATATATAGGGCTTAGTCTCTGGGGTAGCTGCAGAGTGTATAATGACGTTAGTGTCAGATGTGCAGTGGTGCAGGAAAAACAGTCAATACCTTAGCCACACACTCATATTTTTATCTGTCATGTTGCTCCACCTTGGATAATCGCTCTGCTGATTCATCGATCAAACGCTGTCTTATATTTGGTACTCTGGCATTTATCACTCTCTGCTCAGTGTGCTCTATCTTACTCTTTCCTCTCTCTCTCAATGTTTCTCTGCAGATGCTGTTTTTCTGTCGCATTCCTGCGTGTCTCTTTTTTCCATGGCAGTGTTTTAACTGGTGATACAAACATTGACGCATTCCAGTGCATCCTAAAACATATTGCATTTGCATTTGTTTATCCAAATGTAAACGATAATTAGAAAATATTACTTACGTATGCTTAAATATATGCAGCTGCATTTTCTGCATACTTACAAATGAGCATGAAGGGGGGG
>JAOTRS010000035.1:3798140-3811770 GCA_028565755.1 Dinotopterus cunningtoni
ATTTGAAAATGAAAATGTATTAGTTGCTGTTCGACTCATACTGTACTATACTATTATATTACTACTTGCATTATGCAGCCTGTGATCATAAGCAAGGTTCATACACTACACAAGATTTCACCTGGCAAGACAGGCATTCTTGTAAAAATATACATAAAAGGTTGAACTGTGGTTGTTTCTACACTATTTTTTTTTTTTCATGAGAACAAACGCAGATGCTGAATTTAATCAGACAACATTGCAAAAAAATAAAAAGTTACACTATAATAATTAGGATGGTATATGAATTCAAATTAGGCTTATAAAAGCTGTTTGGAAAGTTTTCATTTGAAAATAAATAAGAGAAACATGTCAAAATACTTGTCTGTAATAATTGCAATTGGGGATCATAGTGGCACAGCGGGTAATGTCTTCGCCTCACATGCTCCAGGGAGCCTGATTAGATCCTGAGCTTTGGTTACTGTCTGTGTGATGTTTGGCATATTCTCACTTTGACCACCTTCAGGTTCTCCACCCACCTTCCAATAACATGCTGGTGGGTAGATTGGCTACTTTAAATTGTGTTTAAATTGCCCTAAGATGGACTGCCATCCCATCCAGACTCTGGATCCATGGCAACCCTGATCAAGATAATGTGACTTCTGAAGATGAAGAAGTATCATTACATACGCTTCACATGGCAGATAGTGATTACTGCCTATTAAATAGAAATAAACATTCAAAACAGAGTCAAATATGATAGAAATATATATTATCATTACCTAGAACTGATATTTATATCCACTGTTTATGAGCTAGAAAGGAATTTATGATGCCATTCCTACTCAGTTTCTTCGCACTATTCATTTATATAGCAACGCATTATGAACTCTCGCGACAAGCCACAAGGTTGTTATCGAGAGCCTGCATCCCTCTCACCCCTGTCAGAATGACGGACAGTACCCACCATGAGACAACCCCACCCCTGACTGAGACAGCATAAGCTCTGCTAATAAAACATATTTCAAAGTCACGAGAGAACATTAGTACTGACATCAGTCAGACACACACATGCAGAAAATCTTAAAATATGCTGTCTGTCCATCATTCCTTTATGCTGAAAAGTGTCATTTATAACATTCTTCTTTTCAAATTCAACATCATGTATTAGCATGAAACCAATGGCAAAATCATCTCTGTATAAAACATACCAGCAACATAAGGCTCTATAATCAAATTCTGTTCCTGTGCTTTAAAAAATAAGCTTGTTAGATACGTTTCAGCAGAGACAATTCATATTGATCCACACCCAAAAATAGACAAACCAAATTTAGCAACAACAAAAAAAAAGAAAGAAAGAAAGCTCCCTCTGGCAGGTTAGGTTTAAATGCTTTGATACTATGATAGCCATGGACATAAAGACATACAGCCATAACACTATGACCAATCAGAGGTGATGTGAATACCGTTGATTATCTAATTACAATGGCACCTGGAAGTATTAAGCAGCAAGTGAATATTTTGTCCCTGAAGTTGATGTGTAAGGATTTGAGTGACTCTGACAAGGGCCAAACTTTGATGGTCAGAGCAACTCAGATGTTTCCAGTCTGCAGAGGTCAGGACCTACCAAAAGCAGTCGAAGGAAGGACAACCGATCAACCAGCGACAGGGTCATGGGCAGCCAAGGCTCACTGATTCACCTGGGGAATGAAGACTTGCCCATATAGTCCGATCCAACAGAAGAGCTCCTGGAACTTAATTTGCTGAAAAAGGTAATGCTGGTTCTGATAGAAAGGTGTCAGAACACACAGTGCATCTCTGTTTGTTGCGTAAGAGGCTGACCAATCAGGGTGCCAATGCTGGGCATGTGATCATCAGAACCAGACCACGTAGCAATAGAACAAGGTGACCTGGTTTGATGAATCGCATTTTCTTTTATATTATGTGGATGACCAGGTGTGGGGGCAGTGTGAGACTCTGGGCAATGTTCTGCTGGAAAATCTTGGGTCCTGCCTGTCATGGGGTTCATACATACCACCTACCTAAACAAGTACGTCCCTTCATGGAAACGATATATCACAATGGTATTCTGCAAAAAAAAAAAAAAAAGGTTCAAGAATGGTATGTGGAGCACATGACTGAGTTTGAGGTCTTGACATGGTCTCCAAGCATCTGTTTCCCAAATGAGCATCTGTGGGATATGCTGGAAAAACATGTCTGATTCATGGAGGGTCCACCTCACAACTTAGACGACCTAAAGGATCTGCTACTGACGGCTTGGCGCCGGATCCCACAGCATACCTTCAGATATCTAGTGGTGTCCATGACTCAACTGTTCAGGGCTGGTTTGGGACCTACTCGATATTAGGTGAGTGGTCATAATGTCAAGGCTGATCAGTGTTCATATTAAGTAACTGTTTTATTGTTGTAAGTCCCAATTAGGGGTGATTTAATGACTGTTGCACAGGATGGGCAATTTAACGTACCTAATTTGCATACTGCTGGCTCAGTATAAACATGTTGTGCATGTCTGCTTCCTGTCACCATATGGCTGAGTCAGTGGTATTCCACCACAATGTTTATTATTCGGGTTTTACATTGCGCAGCGCATTTATGGGCCGCACACGCTTCAGGTGGTGAGATCATCTAAATACAGTATAAGCACGTCTGAAAACAGAATAATCAATTATTTCACTTCACTCACCCTCGAAATGCATATGGTTAATCTCTCTCATTATAATGTAAATGCCTGCTCCTCAGTCACTCACTAAAAGGTCCAAAATGTACACTCTGCCTCAAGGCTAGATTATTTTGCTTAAGAAATACAACAGTTTGTGGAACGTCTGAAATGAATCGTAATCCCTGGACCGAGGCCTAGAGAGGTGAGGGATTGTGATAGATTTATTCATAGAGAGAAAGCGATAAAGAAGACCACTGAGGAAGAGCTGGTAATCAATCTTAGCTGAGAGGACAGCAGGGAGTCACGGTCAAGTGTAAAATATTGTTCTGCGCAAATGTAACCGTTGCAGCAGTGGCTACAAGGGGACAAACAGTAAACAAACAACTCTGGTGGTGAGATCAAGACAAAATCCTGCTCATTATGTTTAGTTCATATGCCCTAAAACAAAATGTTATGACAAAAATGGAACCAAATTGAAAGCAAACAATATCACAGTTGTTTGGCTATAGATTATTTCATGAATTATTAAGTAAAATTCTGCATCAATAATTTACCCACGTACACGTCTGTGCATTACCTGGTGTAACAGTCTTGATGCGAACAGGATGGGGGCAGGAGTTGAGCACGCCACGTACGTCACCTAAGGTCATCCCCAGAACAGGCGTCCCTCCGATTTCCAAAATGATATCGCCAACTGTGATCCCACCTCCTGGCGCAGCTGTGACAAACGGAAACTCGCCATAATCTGCGCCACCACCGATGGCCACACCCAGTTCTCCCGAGCTTCCCAACAGAGGAACGAAGCTCTCCTGCACCTTCGATCGCCAGTGCAGCTTCTTCACGACCACCTTAGCCATAGCAATTGAACTGAGAAAATAAAGGAGAAGAAAATACAGTTTGTTTTAAAATCCAATGTTTGTATAATCCATATAATCAAGTAATAAGCAGTTAGGTGGCAAGTTACAAACAGCTTTCAAAAGTTGATGTGTTGCAAGCTGAAGAATGGATATAAGTGTCAAACAAGCATCTCCAAAAGAGTAAGTCTTGTGGGGGTCCCAGTATGTAGTAAGGACAACCAGTAAACCATCACCAAGATCATGGGTACCGAAGGAAGGAAGACTAGCCTGTCTGGTCCAATCCCACAGTTGAGCCATTGTAGCACAAATTGCTGAAAAAATAATGCTGGCTATGACTGAAAGACAGTCAGAATACACAATGTAGAACACACAGCTTGCTGTGCATTGGGCTGAGTAGATGCTGACCGATCAGAGTGTCCATGCTGACCCAGGTCCACTGCCAAAAGTGTCTACAGTGGGCACATAAGCATCAAAACCCAACATGGAGCAATGAAAGAAAGTGGTCTGCTCTTATACTGTAAATCTTAGCTAGGGAAGAGATGGCACCAGGGTGCACTATGGGAAGAGAGCAAGCCGGCAGAAACGGTGTGATGCTTTTAGCAATGTTGAATGGGAAACCTTGGGTCCTGCCATTTGACATGTACCACCTACCTAAACATTGCTGCAAACCAAGTACACAACTTCAAGACAACTTCAATGGAATGTTATTCCCTAATGGCTGGGGCGTCTTTCAGCAGGATAATCCTCCCTGCTATGCTGCACAAACAGCTCAGGAACAGTTTGAGGAACATGACAAAATGTCGATCAAGCATCTGCTTAGATCTTATAATAATATCATAAAGCCAAAAGCCAGGAGAGCTAACCTTTAGATAAAAATACATAAGCCATGGGGTCAATGTCAACCCCGACCAGCATTTTAAAGAGCTCTTTCATTTGCATGCTTTTTCCGAGGCACGATCGGGGCTTGGCAGACAAATCAGCAGATGTGCACTCCGCATGGGGTGGATTTAACACTGCCCGCACTTTATTCCTCATAAGCTGTATGATTTACGATTAAAGAATAATACCAAGAATAAGAACACATGTCATGTTTATGTTGTTTACTCGGCTGAGTCTTAGAGATTTCCCCAAACCGACATCTTGACCTTAATACTGGGTTTACATTTATACATGAGGGAAAGATGTACATTTTGCATTCGCAACGTCTCAGGTGTTTTATTACATCATTCTCATGTCACAAGTACATAATAGCAAATTGTAAGGTTTTATAATACAGTATGATGCAAACTTTCACATGCTCCTATGCCCATGAAATAACCCCCTCATTGCACTTCCTGACTCCTTATGTGGTGACTCTGTCGATGTTTAGAAAAATATACATAGAAACAACTCGTGTCTGCTGGAACCCTTTTGTTTAACCAGAAAATGCAAATGTGTTTCCAATCCTATACATGCTAATGAATTGTTCTTTTGATGTACGGGACATACGTGATACAGGACACCTGCCCAAAAGCTTTAATATGCTCACTTTGGACACAACAAGCAATAATTCTTCTTTCTCCTGGATAGGTGAACCACTGAAAAGAAATGGTGGTCAGATGGTAGAGTTTAAGATCTTGTTTGTTTATGCAAGACCAACCTGCGCCTTGTTGTAAGACGTCCAGTGTTTGCAAAATACAACCACACACGGGCGTGCCTACAGGACCTCAGAGTAAAGGTAACAGGCTTTTAGAAGTTCCACAAATGTCCAAGATAATTAAAATGAAGTCAGATAGTCGTGACCTGTGAGTATGGGAGGCTGTGAAATTTGTCCAGCGTTGTCATTTCCTATAAAAACGGGATGACATTTGGCTAACCACGGCCACTCAATATCACACAGGAAATGTCACGCGTGAGCCACAATGACTCAGCGAGATCGATCAAACTCAGCAAAGTCTGTCATGAGGCCGATCCTCGACCGGCGTGACGCACTGCAGTGCTGAAGGACTTCTAGCGTTCGTGGGAAAAGGAGGCAGAGGAAAGTGACAGTTGGCCACACCAGCATGAGGGGCTGGTACAGTTGCCATGAGACACTAGAGATGTGACAGTATGAGAACAGCGCTGTCACTTCAAGCCCTCGCCGGCCCGGAGCTATAAACGAGTGCGAGCGGTGGCCAACTTTAGCGGAATGAACAGAAAGGGATGATAAAAAGATAACAAGACACAAGGTAAAAAAAAAAAAAATTTAATAGGTTAGAGGTCAAATGAAAACAGACAAACTGGGATAAACTGCCAGGACATTTATGCTAACTCAATTCCAAAGCAGAAATGCATCACAGAATGCACAACAGGCTGAACCATGAGATTGTTAGGCTACAAGAGCAGAAGACCAAATCGGATTTCACTTGTCAATTAAAAAAAATCCTCAAGCATCTGTTAGAGCATGGTTTCAATCCTTTTAAGCTACAAATGTCACATGACTCACACACAGCATTTTGTTTTCAACACAACACAGCAAGCGCCGTTAGCTTGACCTTCAAAAACAAACCGAAACTCATCCTCAGTCACATTTCATGATCTGGTTTTCATGATCACAATGATCTAAGCCAACGCAGGTACATACAAACTGGGAAAAAAAGACGAGCAGAACATGCAATCAGTTGAGCTGACCCTGAGCCAGAGGAAGAAATGATAGAAGCGGATGCGTGTGCACGCCCCCTCAGGCCACCCTACCACCAGGCTTAACGAGGCTAATTACACAGCTTGAGGAGCAGCCAAGGAGACATGACTAATTGTATACACTTTGGCCGATTGGTCGCCCATCCGACCCCGCCTCTTGTAGATGCGGCAGCTGATAGGAGGAGAGTATTGTTTTTTTTCTTTCTAGTGACTACAGAGACAGAGATAAATTGAGCCAGGCACCGTGCCGAGAAGTCCTGAGTATGACCTTGGAAGCTCAGGTGTCTGTAGACAGAGAGGCAGAATAGAAGTACAAATACACACACACACATACACAAGAAAGGCATACATGTGGCCCTGACAGCGTTTTCACTATGCACGTGGCGCTGATGGAAAGTTGCTTGATTTGATATTGAGTGAAAACACAGTCGATAGGTGGGGTGTTTTTTTTAACACAACATTTGTTAACACACACACACACACACACACACACACATTCCACATATCTCCTCCCCACTTTTCACTGTTCTGCCAAACTGCTACTTATCATATACATCAGTGGGTATTTCCAAAGAGCTAAGGCACTTTCACTTTAAATGTCCAAACTGGTCCATTATTATAATAATAATAATCCAGGAAATACTAAGTGCTCTCTTACTGCTTCCACGAGATTGATCAGCCCTTGATTAATTGATCATCAGCAGGTGTACAGACCTCTATAAAAGCAAAGGTTTTGGCAGTTTGCTGGTCCAGAGCATTCAGATGTGTGTTAACACAATGCCTGGAGGGAAAGACATAAGCAATGGTCTTAGGGAAGCAAATGTTGCTGCACATCAATCTGGAAAGTATTATAAAACCATTTCCAAACAATTTGGAGCACAGCATTCTACAATTAGAAAGATTATTTACAACTGGAAAGCATTCAAGACAGCTGTCAATCTTCTCAGGAGTGGACGTCCCCTGCACATTCACCCCAAGGTCAGATCGTGCAATGCTCAGAGAAATGCATTATTAGAAGACGACTGAACAAGTACAATTAAGTTGGAAGGTTTGCCAGAACAAACCACAAGGCTTTTGGATTGATATCCGATGGACGGATGAGATCAAAGTGGAGTTGTCTGGTCCTATTGCCCAGTTCCATGCTTGGGGAAAAACGGAAATAGTATTTCAGCAAAAGCACCTCATACCTTCTGACAAGCACGGCGGTGGAGGGGTGATGATTTAAGCTTGTTTTGCAGCCTCAGGACCTGCTCACCTGGCAGTCATTGGGTCTGTCTGTACACTAGAGGCAAATATCAGACCATTGGACATACAGCTAAAGCTTGGTCTAAATTGGGTCATGCAACAGGACAATGAGTCGAAAGCACACCATTAAATCTACATCAGAATGGCTGAAAAAGAAAAAGGTTTTGAAATGGCGTCGTCAATGTCCAGACCTCAACCCAAGTGAAATGCAGAGGCAGGACCTTAATGAGGAATGTGCATAAGCAAATGCCCCAAAACCTCATTGAACTGATGCAATGTTGTAAAGACAAATGGGCCAAAATTCCTCGACGGTGTGAAAGATTGAGAAAGTCATACAGTAAAATTATTACTTCAAGTTATTGCTGCTAAAGGTGGATCTACAAGCTATTGAATCAGGCGGTACCTAGTATTACCAGCCTAATATATATTTTTTTAAATATTTGGCTGCATTTTTGTTAAATAAATAATAGCGCGTGAAAAAAAGGTATACAGTATCTTGTTGTTCGTCTGAGGTTGTATTTGCCTAACACTGAGACCGCTGCGATCCAATGACTTTTATCATGTTTTTACACAAATGATGTAGATTTATAAAATAGACAAACAAATCCATCTCTGCTGGAAATCCCTCAAATTCAAATTCCATATTTTTCTCTGATATTAACATTAACATCTTTGTGTTGTTCTAAGAACCAGTGAAAAACAACACCTTTCATTTTCACCACACCGGGATACATGGCACTCTGCAGTCAAAATTAATTATGCCTTTTTTTCTTCTTCTTCTTTTAACTCCATTTTTATTTTTTCATGTGCCAGTTTCCACCTGCAAACCACCACGCTATCACACAGCTACCAACCAGAGAGGCTAAAAGGTATTGGGTAGTACTGTATGCTTCCTTCAAAGCAAGTAAAGCTCCTGCATACTTTCCACCTGCTGCTTTTTGGCCAGCTGAACCCCAGCAGGGATTTCTGGGTGTCAAAACGTTGCATGAGCTTACAAACATTAGGACAAGGTTATTTTTTAAGAGTTTAAATGAATTTCATAAAATGATGTTTGATCAACATTAAGTAAATGATGAGATACAGTTTGAAACTTTGGCCTGCAGTTGGAAGCACTGTGTGCCTACACCTGAGAACCTACTACCACTGGAGAACACCATACTACAGCAAAGTCATTTGGAAGGTGTGATGCACCTCACGGTAATATTTCAAAAAGAAAATTAAACAAAGAAGTAACATTACAACACCAAAAGGTGTGAGACATGGATTACACACACTGTTCGTAGGAAGCTCTGTTACCTCTGTAAGAAGTTTAAGGAAACATGGATGTACAGTAGGCAGACCTTGTGCAAATGGATGTTAATCGGCATAATTGCTGCAAAGAAATGTTAACATTTTGCTATTTTGGGGTTGTATTTGCACCATTGTGCTTGGAATGATTAGTGTTCCTACTGGAAAAATTAGAAAAATGCACTATTTGCCCCCCTTCTAGATGTTGTAATCAAAATACTGTCACTCGTTGACTTTCTGGACTCCCAAAAGAGCACCCGTGGTGTCACCAGCGTTCGAAATCATGATCTGGGCAAATGCTGTTCTGAGGCAGCCCTTAGCAGCCAAAACTTAAAGGTCCCAAGTTTTACTATTTCTTTAACAAGTTAACATAAGTCATGGAGGTCAATCAAAGTGTGTGTTTTGATGCTCCAGCAAAAATGTGGCTTATACCTCTACTGTATATAACTCCCTTTATTAGCCTCCCTTTATGAGACTTTTCTTATACGAGGTCACACTATGGGGAAATATGTAATTGGCTTGTTTAAGCATTGGCCAATAGAAAAAAAAGAAAGAAGAAAAACAACAAAAAAGATTTATTCTGCTTTAGCACACAATGCAAGCTCCTACATGTATATTCATGTGGCTAACTTGATAAACCACCAGCTGAATCACTTTACAATTGTGACAAATACAACTTCAAGATTTGACGTTGAGTCACACAAACAACAACTGTGACTTTGGTAATCTACAATACGTTTCTACATAGAGGTCAGGTCAAATAAACTCTAGCTCTATCTGCTTAATCCTCCATGTGATTAATTATTTATCTGGTTCATCATCATAACACGCTTGAAACATCACGACATGTCCATTAGTGTTTTTCCACCAGTGCAGCAGGGTTCGGCTTGGCAAATTAATCATGATCTCGCATCAATCACGAGCGTCTTGTCATATCTATAAAGCTTAATACGGTTACCCTTCTTAGAAAGGCACCTTACAAGCCGAGTACAAGTCGAGCTAAAATTAGTGCAGACTGTTGATTGATCCTGAGTCATGTCTCTTGCTGGACCGGGAGTTTCACTTCATTTTGTCTTCTTCTGGTGGACATCTCATATTCATCATACTGTACGGTATGATAAGTGTCCATACTTACCTCCTACCCCTGCTTTGCCCTCATCAAGATGGCTGAACCCGATATAACATCATATTTACCTTGGTTGCTTCCTACCCTACATAGGGTAAAACAAAATGCTGTAGTGCACCCTACCTAGTGCTTTATGAATTAAACAGAATTTGTGATTTGGACACAAAAATGTCTTTAAAATGTTGTTGATATTTTATCATTCTTTGATAAGCAAAAAGGTTTGTGGAAAAAAAGAGCTTTTGCGAAAGTATTGGCACCCTTGGGTTCACTCTGCTATTGCCATTTATTCTACCACTACCCTAAGCATTTTACAATGAATATAAATCTTTTTAAAAATAAAATGTACTATTTTAATACTTGTGCCGGTGGCCGGTAACCACTTAACAACCTCCAAAGAACATGAGCTGCAGCAAGAAGTGTTAGGACCACTGGTTTGAGGACACACCTGCGCATACTGAAATAACATCGGTCACACTCAGTGCAGTGAAAATATTGGATGATTTTGGTATCTAGAGTACAAGTCTCTCTCTCTCTCTCTCTCTCTTTTTCTTTTCAGTATAAGGGACTGTCATTCATGCAATAAACACACTGCCCAGTGCTGGCATACATACGGCTTGGTCATAATAAATCATTCTTTCTATCTAACATGGGAATTGAACTGAAAACATTTTTTTTAATATGCTACCAATAAAGGTCATGGAAGGTCATGGAGGTGTTACGTGCCTTACTGAAGAAAGCTTCTTTCATTAGACTCACATGAGACGTATCAAGAAACTGCAGCTAGTGTAAAGATATAACAAAGGGTATTGAAAATGCTAACGCTTAAGGTCAGAAAAGAGCTGAGCGCCTCGTATCCGTTTACACATCCTTCCTTACGTCTCTGTGAGCTTTTTTTTTTTTTTATTGTCTCGCAGTCTGCTTGGCTATGTCTAAATACTAACACACAGACAAATATGATATAGTTGTTTAGCAGTACCAGCCTATATAATAACAGACAGTAAGTACTAATAGAAGTGCAAAATTTTTATAAATACTGTACATTCCTCCGGTTTTGTTGATAATGGAAAACTTCCCCAGATGTTCAGGTAGGCATTTGATTAGGTGCGTTTTCTACCCAAGTCTGACTAAAGCCAATTACTTTGTAATTGTCGTGTGCTAATTAACCTTTCCAGCATTTCCTAGCTCTGTGAGGAGACATTAAATGAAGAAAGATAAAGAGATTTCCCCGCCTTTCGAAAAAAATATATAATTGGAACGAAATGAAGCAATTTGTAGATAAATGCAGCATCGCTGATAAAGTAAACGTGATAGTTACGAACAACGGTGATCGGATTACGCTAGCAACCGTTAACAGGGGGATAAACACTGTGCCCTTTGATTTATGAATTTCACACAAGAGAACGGCACCTCTGAGAACAGCTTTTAAGATCTAGGGGAGGGGAGTTAATGTGCATAATCCCCTTAACAGTTAGATTGTAAATGAGGCTCTTTCACAGCAGTAAAAGAGTTTAGTGAGATTTGTAAGAAAGGACAGAGCCTGTCTGCTTCTGTGTTAGACCTACTTCTCAAGCAGGCAGAGCAATACAATTATATACTGGTAATTTCATGATCAGTTAGAAGACATTTCTGAGGATCACAATACAGTGGAACCTCGGATTGCGAGTAACACGATTTGCGAGTGTTCCGCAAGACAAGCAAAGATTTTTAAAAATTTTTTACTTGGGAAACGAACAAGACTTGGTTTACGAGTACCGGGTATCATGTATCATGCATGCGCTTCTTGTTTTAACGCCAGTTGATCACAACTGAGCCAACGTTTTTTCTCTCTCTTGTGCTGCGGAATTGTAGGTCATCGTCTCCCCTGCTGGGTCTTAGTGCGCGTCTCTCCCTGGTACAATCGACATCCGTGCACGCGTGTACTGTTTACTATAACACTGTGACCACGTGTGTGTCGTAAAACATATTTTAAATTGTCTTTGTATGCGCGTGTGTACAGCGCGCATGTACTGTTTATTATAACACGTGTGTGCGGCCGTGTAAAGCAAAAGAAAGTCTCATTAGGCCCAGGCCCCCTGCGACCCTAAATACAGAATAAAGCGGTATAGACGATGAGCGAGTGATGGTTATTTTATCTGTACTTATGTCTTTATCTTGGTCTGGTTCACGATGGATCTGGATGGTCTATCCAGAGAAGAGCGCCTACAAACACATTTGAAAGCACCACATTGGTTTATAATTCAGTGTAGCCAATTCTAGCTTCTAATGTTTTAGAAGGTACCAGAAAATCAAAGAAACTGAAAACCCACTTTTTTTTCCTGTTTTCCAGAGACTTTAGGAGAACATGTGAAAATGCACACCGGCAACAAGCTTGTTTTACAGCTCCAAGTTTGTACCTTGGAGCTGTAAGGTAAGGTAGCTGTGCTACCTATTATATCACTAGTTTGTTCTCATTTAGTTGTTAGATATTACATTTTCAAAAAAGTATCATATTTTTAGAATTGCAAGACTACTGTCTTTCTTTTTTTTTTCTGGCAACCCTATACACCATTCTAAATATCATGTATCATATTATAGAAATATCACGAAAAGCCCTGAACTCTCATAGTCTTTTCAAAACATCAGGAGGACGCTGGATGTCAATCAAACAAAAGGGGCGGGATGTGAATCTGTGCTGAATATAATGTTCAATCCCTTTTTATATCTCTTTCAATTGTGATGATTCATCTGAGATGTAAATGTTGACATTCTTTTCTGCAGCCTGAGGGAGATTCACTAAATCACACCAACTACTGAGAAACATCTGAAAACATGATTTGAGACGTTTGAATATTAGGAACATTCACACATATCTACCAGCCAATTAAAGTGGAAATGGCAGAGCAGTTTGGATGCTTTGTTTTTAGAGAGAGAGACATAATATGAGGGGTTTTCAAGAATTTCAGACGCAAAAGCAGACTCCGGTATACTGAGAAAACTTTCCACCTTGATGGCTTTCAAGGACCAGTAGACCAGTAAAACGTTCGGATAAGTGCATTAGTTTAGCAGGGGATTATTATATAGAGAAATAAACTGTGCTTCGCTATTCTGCACAATCAAAAGTCCCGGTTTGACTTGAACGCCACATGCATTTAAAGTCCTGTGCAATGTTCTATCCAAAATGCCTTTCTGACATTGAAGCTACATAAAGATGTGAAATATGATTATATTATATATGACTATTCATTATGTAAAATATGATAAAATCATCATTAATTTATAAATTTCGGGTAATGTAATCATGTATGTAATCAAAAATGTAACTTTTCTGAATGAGCAATTTATTTAAACGTGATGATTCGTGTTTACAGGACATATCAAATCTTAACTAAAGTTCTCTGTGCTCTGTGAGACCACGGCCAGCACTGTGCCAATACACAAATCTAAAAATTTATTACAGAACCTGTAGGAGGGAAAACAATTTCCAAATCCAGGGTAGAGTTTCCTTGTTGCAAATCAGTGGAAGAAAGTTAAATGTTAACTTCTTGGTCATGTATAGTAGAAATCACACACGGTGCTTCAGAAAGTCATGCAACTGAAAATCAGATCCAGCCTTTATATTTTGCAAATATGTTATATGCAGCTAATGTGATCTCTTCAAAACGTCCCAACTTTGTGCAATTAACTTTTTTTTAATGAATATACATAAATTTATAAATTGTTCTGTCTCTTTTTGAGCCATTGATCATGACATATCAGTCACACACGCAAAAATGCAACTTAACTTCATTGAACTTGATTGAGCAAAAAAAGGATCATCAT
>JAOTRS010000035.1:3811870-3825397 GCA_028565755.1 Dinotopterus cunningtoni
AACTTGATTGAGCAAAAAAAGGATCATCATTTTAGTGACCATATATGGAGTGCTACATATCTTACAAAAGGTGGAGGAACAGAATCAAAATCCGCAGATTAATTAACTGACAGATTCTAGTTCTACCTTACTGCTGTTAAAAAAAGAAAAGAAAAGAAAAAAGTCTAATGATTTTATTTCTTATACCATGAAATATTCACTGTGAAATTTGGTTTGCTGTTTGGCTTGGTTTCGTTTCACACTCCACATAATCAAACCAACCCAAAAAAAAACCCATTAGGTAAGGGGCATAAAGAACTTAGAATGTCATCACAACACTAACCTTGAAGCAAGAATTTAATAAACTGCTAGATAATTATATTAATAACTAGTCTAAAATACGATGTGGCTTCATTTCTAATCATCTCATCAGCATTAATAGAGCACCAAATATTCCTGCTCGTTAAAAGTACTAACAATAAGGCTTTGTAAAATACATAACTTCATGGAAGTATGTTGGAAGTGAACACACAGGCTGATAACATCTACCGTCCTATTCCTCTATACTTGTTTGTATAGGTTGTGTCCAGCAATAGGGTGTTCGTGTTTGTGTGTGTGCGATCCCAGACATTTTTTTTTTGGTCTTCTTATTGTATGAGAAAGCCTTCTGACAGTTCATCTGTTATGAGAGAATGGGAACGAGAGAGAGAGAGAGAGAGAGCGAGAGAGAGAGAGAAAGAGGTGAGAGACAGAAAGAGAATGATTACTGCAGGGTTTCTCCTGAGAAATTGCCAGAGATGTTAATGATTTGACTTGCACTGTTGTCTCTTTGTTGCTGGTGCCTTTATTTCATCTTTGAAATTTCTTTTGTGGGATCCATCTGGGGCCAACCTCTCTCTCTCTCTCTCTCTCTCTCTCCCTGTTGAAGCATGGGCTCCACAAGACCACTGGAGGTGTGCTGTGGTATCTGTCACCAAGACATTAGCAGGAAATCCATTAAGTCCTATAAGTTACGAAGTGGAGCCTCAATCGATCAGACATGTTTGTTCAGCACATCCAACAGATGCTCGATTCAATTGATAGTTTGGGGGAATTCGGAGGCCAAGTCAACCCCTTGAACTCTTGGTCATGTTCCTCAAACCATTCTTGAACAATTTTTGCAGTGTCGCAGGACGCATTACCTGCTAAAAGATGCCACTGCCGTCAGGAAATACCGTTTTCATGAAGGGGCGAACTTGGTTTGCAAGGTGCTACATGTCAAAGTAACATCCATGTGAATGCCAGAACACTAGGCTTTCAAGCAGAACATTGCACAGAGCATCACTCGCCTCTATTGGCTTCCCTTCTTCCAATGGTGCATCCTCGTGCCATCTTTTCCCTGGTTACGTGACGCACAATCACCATCCTGTCTACAATATTTAAAAGAAAATGAGATACATCAGACCTGAGATGCACTTTTTTTTTTTCCTGCTCCATGGTCCAACCCACAGTAGGCTCTTTCTGGAGTGGACAGGGGTCAGCACAGGCACTCTGACCTTGCTGCCTAATGTATCCGACTCCTTCACAGATGCCATTGTAACCAGATAATCGATGGTATTCACTTCACCTGTCAGTGGTTTAAATCTTATTGCTGATTGGTGTGTATCCTTTGCTCTGACTGCATAGCTATTTGGCAAGAGAGACTATTGGATTAAGCGCATAAACAGATTAAGGTATGTTGACTTTAGGCCAAACACAATTTTATCCCAGGATGTAATACATTCGATGTCCTTGTGAACTTGGGTTTGAATAATCGACGTCATGTGTTAGCAAAAGCTCTGCAAATACATCAAATAATAAAGCTCACATACAAGTGACTGTGTAATTCTGAAAGAATTAGGACTAAATTTGGAGTATGTGAATAGAAGCGTTTTGGACTTCATTCAATATACTGAATACAAATAAATTTATTTATATGTCATTTAAATGCATTGTTCATGAAAGCCTAGTTATTTCTAAAAAATCTGACTTAAACTAACATGAACCTAAAACCAAACTGAGCTCTGACCGAGCTTGACTTGACCGTCTTCCAGTCATATAACTTTATCGAGTTTCAATTATTTGATTCGACTGGCAGAACTCCAGTTATACGTAACAACCATATAAATTAAGTCAAAAACTATTCATTCTATTTAGACCAACAATAAAGATCGGTTCTGCAGTCGCGAAGGCAAAGGGAGTCCCAAAGGGATCGGACACTGGGATTTGAAGAAGCGGTCTACTATTACCATAATGGCCGTGTTATTCTGAGACATGGCGAGGTCAATAAAGAAGTCAATGGCTATATGTGACCATGGTAGCTGTAAAGTGGCCAAGTGGAGTAGATTGACACGACATGTTTCACTTGAGGATGTCTTGCAGCATACAGTATATACCAGTATATTAGGCTTTCAAGGGGCGCAGAATCTGTAGCGATTATACCTTGAGAGTCTCTGTAGCTTGTTTTCGTTGATGTCTCTTCCTTGTCCTAACCTGTATCTGACTGCTGTGACCCTGATCATCCTCCACTGGCGGAGCTTGGAAGTCAGCCAAATCGTCTTCAGTTACCAACGACCTTCAATCTGTCGCAGCCGCCCAGCCACATGTATGCTCCTCAGTGTTAGCCTACGTTAGGGAACTGATTCACTGTGTTGAAGGAATTCATAGCGCATACAGGGGCAGCAAACTCATAAATACACTAGGCACATTGTGCTTTTTAGCTTGCTGTGTTAAAGTGTATCTATTATGTTCACTTTTTGGTCATAATGGTGTACAAAGATTTTTGTCTTGTTTTTTGCAGTAGATGGTGCTTAAACGAGCTAAACAGTTATTTCCTATTGTGACCTCATATAAGACAAGGCTTGTTGCTCAGCTCTGCTGTTCTTTGTCAGGGCGTGGCTGCTGCTTAAATGTAGAGCACACTTTATGGGAGCTCTGAACAGGCACACTTTATGGGAACTCTGAGAGCTGTGTTAACTTGTTATAGGGGGAAACAAATGCAAATAAGGGACCTTTAAAACACAGAGAGATGTAGAAATCCTTGAAAGTAAGCCTGTGTTTATGGATATCTGTAGCCCTTATCTTCTCCTGATAATGTCTTTGATGTAGCATATCATACTTGAGACCCTAACATGAGTTCCTGCTAAGCATTTTTTTTTTGTTGTTGCCATAATTACTGAGAAATATTTGAACCAGTATGAATCAGGGTCGACGCTAGTAACCCGTATTGTGATATTACTGTAGCACAGTGTAATGTTTGGTTATCCAGCATCATTGCTGATCATGAAGGTATTTGGGAAAGTCCCTGAAAAAACATGAATAAATAACGACGGGAATGAAAGCAAATATCACTAATGAATTCAGGCGCACGTACGTATGGACGATATACTGATGAGAAACGCCCAAGTCAATCGCTGCTGTGGCTAAAAGGAATATACACGAGTTGTGATAGTGACAATCGACTTTCTTTTTCTACAGTAATCTCATGAGACGTCACTGGGACGTCTCCTCATCGTTGACTGCTGTTTTGGGAAAGCAGTCAGCCTTGTTCTTCTTCCTAGACGTTACATTCAGAGATGAATCCTGTGATTATGGAATATAAATATAGCAATGAGACATGGTGCAATTAAAAGCTTGTAAAACCTTCTAATTTATCAGGATTTGACATGGGCGGTTGTTCAACAACACCAATTACGGGACGTACATCAGGGGTAATTGAGGCAGCCGTCGGTGATTAACAGCTCCGGAGCAAGAGGATGACGGATAGATATTCTGAAAGATTGAGTGACTGCAGACTCCAATGGTTTAATTGGACTTGAGATGTAAAACGAAAAAGAAATGTGAAATAGTAAAACGAGAGAAAGAAAAATGATGTTTGGGGCTTTGGGAGGGAAAAAAGAGCAGAGATGGAGGGATGAAACTAGAGGAGGGAGGCTTGGCCTGCGAGCCCCCAGCATGCTGTGCTAGGTCACAGTGCAGTAACCCGAGTGGGAGGGAGATTGTGCTGAATCAGTCCCCATCACTGAAGGTGACCCTCTCAGTTTCCCTGCTTCTCTCTCCTCCTTTATCATTTCTCCCTCCCACATTCTTCATCTTCAGCTTTATCAACCCTTTACTCCCTTGTTCCTGGCCTGAATACCGCTTCGTCCATTCCCTTCATCTTTGCCACGATCGCTTCTTCTGCCCATCTCTCTTTCTACCGTCTCTCTCTCTCTCTCCATCACAGCCTCGCTTGTGCTTCCCCTGCTTGTCACCTGATATTGATCCTCACCTCCTCCTCTCCTTCTTTTCTAGCCCACCATGCTAGCTTCCAGCCTCAAGGCCACGTACGGGTCTTTCTGCTTGTAACAACTTTATCAGGTTGCCGCTTTGCGCTCGGCTATAAATATCCGCCCGAGGCTGTGCAATCCGTCAGAGGGTTTGATTTATAATTGGAGTCAGACCACGAGAGTTGTCCCACCCGCAAGGCTCATTTAGATGGACTAATGAAGAAAAGGGGGAATCGGCTGAGGCGGTTGCCCCGACAAACAAAGTTTGAGAGGAGCAGTGCATCGATCACCTTCATACGGAAGCATTCGTTAACGTTGGATCTCAAGATGATTCATAAATTCTTAAATAGTTGCATCAGATTAGGGTAAATTGCAGTTTGTAAAACTCATAGAAGACTTTAAATTAAACTCGCTCCACCAGAAATTAAGATAGAATAACAGTTCTGAATGAATTAATAATAAGGTATGGCAGTTTATGAGGTTTACAAGACTGTGTGATTTAAATGTATTAATTTACAGGTGCAATACTGAATATTAGGACGTTTCCTATGTCCCATTATTGTATTACTTTATTATGGCTGATTTATTATTACATGAAAATTAGAAAAAGACCAGGTAAGGTTCCAAAAACTGTCTCGTCCCTTGTGTTGTCCCAGATTCCTGTCTTTGGCTTAAACCAGCCTGACCGCTCTCTTTTAACCTTTCTCAACAACAACAAAAAAAAAAGCTGTTACCACCACAACACTACCATTGACTGGATGGTTTTTGTTGTTGTTGTTGTTGTTGTATGTGACATCATTTTCTGTAAACTGAGATCATTGTCTATGACAGTCCCAAGATATCCTTCATTTCTAAAATAGATAAGACAGCACCAACAACCACGCCAAAATCACTGAGCCGCATGGATGGGAATCACCAGGGTCCTCCTGATACGATATTATTGCGATATCTCGTGCTGATTTAATTTGTATTGCGATTGTTGTATGTATCATGATTTTATAAATATCCCAATTGTTTTTTATCTTGTTACAACTCTATACAAACTCCCACCACACAGGATGCTGGGCTGCCTGCCAATGTGTGAATAGTTTAGAGTGCACCACCTGTAGGATTATAGAGGAACTGCAACATTTGACAACTTCCAATGTAAACATACAGTGGTACTTCAGCATTGTTAAGAGTTGTTGGGGCAAAATTTTGTATTGCGAGATGATTTATTCTATAGGAAATAATGTAAATGCAGTTAATCCGTTCCAGCCACAAAAAAATATATATTACTAATATTACCAATTTCCAACACTATAATCATATTTTTGCATATAAAAGAAATCAAAACATCAAGAAATGTAAATGAAGTAAATTATAAAATAATAGATATTAAACCTCACATAACCTTGATTTATAATTCCTCTTGGCACCGGCTGTTTTAAAAACTGAAACTGAAAGTGGCTCACTTTTCTTCTTGCTAACCTTCTTGGGAGCCATGGTGCTATGTCTTTACAAAAACTTGCCCAAATTCCAAAAAAACACATTAAAAAATATGCAAATTTGCTTCCATTGGCTTTCCACTACGCAAAGAAGTTTCAAATGATTCCCGGACATACGTTCAGCTAAGCTGGTATTTGGTTCAGCTCTGTTTGGCATTTGGTTGGTCATATGCAGAAAATACTTTGAGGTACCACTGTATATGAATTTAAAACGTTAGATAAAGATATGTAACTGAAACTATTTTTTTCTCTACTGAGATCACATTTTCCCCCAATTTTGATGTTTGATGAACTGCGTGAACAGAAGCTCATGACTTGACTTCTGTATCTGCATTTTTGTATGCAACGTGCTGTTGCCAAATTGTTTGCAAATTTGATAACTTGCCGAATTCACTAGAAAAATATTACATTTGTGAATATATTCACTCTAAAGATTGATATTATAGTTACAAATCCTGATTTGTCCAAATTTGTGTTAATCTGTAAATAGTTTGTTTTTAATATCCTTTTTAAAATTATTTTTAGATCCTGGAGTTAATTATAGAATACTGTATTATTTTACTATTAAACACTGCTATGCAAATATATTACAGTAAAAAACGCTTTTCATCTCTGATTCATGAAAAAGACTTAAAATTAATAAAGTTCTAATGTTACAGATGATCTGGAGCGAAGTCACAGATGGAAAATTGTCAGTGGATGTCTACTCTACTTTGCCAAGGGTAAACTGCACTCCATTATCCCACCATCTTTCTCTCTCCCCCATCGTACCTACAACACATCTCCTTGAATATGGATGAGAGGGCAGAGCATGCACTCTGCATACAATCAGGCAATTAACCAGCAGGCATCAAGTCAGTACTTTAAACTGAAGCTCATGGTTAAAAAAAACAAAAACAAAAACAAAAAACAATCATAAGTTTTATAGAATTAATGGTATTTGAGTTGATTTTGTTAAATGGGATGACTGGGAAGACATTCATACACTATGCACATCCATATGGTTTAGTAATTAAAGATCTCGTCCAAGGTGTTCAGAGCAAATCCCACACTCTTTTCCATGTCATTCCTATATTTTCTGCATCTCCCTCTCTTTCTCTCTCTCTCTCTCTCTCTCTCTCTCTGTCATACTAAATGAATGATTAATAACTATAGTATAACCTTGGCTGCAGGGCAGGCAGAGTCCACGGCAACGCATAGAAAAGTCAGGGTCACAGTATTCATCACTGTAATCACCATAAGGGCAAGGCACATCCAGACACTGTGCATGCAAACACACACACAAGCATCCAAACACACACAAAATGAGACACCTGACTAAAACACACCGATAAGACACATCCCCTCCAGGGATGTTGACAGTGATTACAGCAATACTGGCACACCGCACTACAGATTACAGATACCACCTTATACCGAGTGATGTGGAAACACACATCTGTAAACATTCAAAGAAAACGTGCGCTGGTGTTTTCGATGGTCACGTTTTTAATGTGCACTTGCTACTCTGCTGTTACTCTCTATCACAAGTAGCTGATCTGACTTTTTTTTTTTTTACATTCAATACTAGTTCGGAATGTTAACCAAAGCCTTCCTGTATTTTTAATCATTATGGTGCTGCTGTTTCAGGGAGGTGATTTGTTAACAAAAAAAAAAAGTCTAATCAAAAACAAAAATAATACATTTTGAAAAGATACCGGACTTTTTCTCCATGTTGGAGTGGCACCGTCCAAGGTACCTTTAAAAAAAATTTTCATTACATAATTAACTAGACCTTAGAAATCACTGTTTTTTACTCTTAAAAGCTAATTAAAGGTCGTTTACATGATGAAACTTCCAACATTTTTGTCCCCTTAGTGGTACCACCATGCAACAAATTTCCTTTATGTGTTACAGCGTATATTGGAATCAATCCATCCATCAATCAAGAAACCTCTATATGTCCAACTAGGGATTGTGAAGGCCAGTGGTGATTACCATTGTATTTATTCCCATTTTTACAACCTCTGGTCATCATTTACACACAGATTCACACCCTAAGGGCAATATTGGAACACCAAGTAGCCTGATCTGCATGTCTCTTTTGACTGTCGGAGAAAACCCACCAACACGCATGCACACAAACTCCATGCACACAGACCCCGGACTGGGAATCGAACCCGGACCATCTACAGTATACTGAAAAGAATGCTAAACAAAGATGCCTTAAAGTATCACAAAGTGGTATTTTCACCACATCAACTACCGCATGTAGTCTTGCACTCAGAATTGGGGTGGTATTAAATGCACATCATTTGCACCTTTAATACCCTGTCTAAAGCATCCACGTGCACAGGGTGGACCTTTGGAGAGAATCAGTGATCCTTAAGTGGTTTTACTTACAGCATCCTTTCTTTCTGAGAAGTGAAAATGATCAAACCTGCTGGAATCTGTCCTTAAGTGCTGTATGCACATCTGACACATTCTGTTGCATGGAATTAAAGGTGGACTGAAGGTGAATGAAAGTTGCTGGAAATGCATGCATTCTCTCCACACACCTGTCCACAGTTGTCATCTCACACACTCTCTCTCTCACACACACACACATACATAAACACAACACACGCACTAATGTTTTGTCCATAACATTGACTCACCCGCATTGTCGCCGACACACACACGTTCTCCTGAGGCAGTTCAGCCTCTGAGAGAGGAGGCGTTTAAACGCGTCTATGTACATCGAAACTGGTCTCGGGGGGGGGCGGGGACTCCGAAAGCGAAGAATTAAAAATAAACTGTCTTATTTGTTTTCCCGCCAGATGTTTGACGCACGCGGTCAGTTTGGAAGCCTGTACCCAGTGCGCACGTGAGCCGCGCGCGCACCGAACGCTTCGTTTAGAGCCAGAGTGGCAGCTTAACGGGATGAGAGCTACGGCACCGGTGAGGGAGGGAGGAGTGAAAACGATACGCTTACACACACGCGGACACACAGATGCACACACACACACACACACACACACGCACAACTTGGGCAGCGCTCTGGAAGAAAAAAAATCCTCAATTACAGTAAATCCTTCAAGGACAAACGTGAGGTGCTTTGATATTTATTCCCAGGACACTTCACACACACACACACACACACACACATGCAAAACGCTTACCTCCGGTACCGGACGCCTCCTCTGCATGGCTCCCGGTAACTCCCAGCCTGTGTTTAGTGGTAGATGCCGGGGTACACAGGTTTACGTTCCGTTATTCAGTGGTTAAGGGTGATATGGTGGTGCTGAGGGGGTGAGAGTGTGGGCTCACCACTCTGTAATCAGCTCACGGACACCGGATCGATACTGAAAGTCTGGATCACAGCCACGGGCGTCCCGCGGTGTGAATGACATGCTGCGCGAGCGATCGCAGTCCCGGTCACGGTGCCACGGTGTCCGAGCTGAGAGACCGCATGATGGGACACCGAGGAGGAAACAAAAGCAGTAGATAAGGGAGGGAACTGAGCGCAAGGAGGAGAGAAACACTAAACCGGGAAGATCCGCCCCTATAGTGAGTGTGAACGCGTCAGGTAACTTTCAGTACCGGTTTGGGGTTTTTTAAAAAAAACCTTTTCACCTGAAATGTGCAAAGAGCTGCCTGGAAGAGTTAAGATAGTTTAGGAGATAACTTACTAACCTTGTGCATGCTTTTTCTGGCAATGGTGGTTGAGTGGTTAGCATTGTAGCCAAATGCCTCCAGGGTCTGGGTTCGAGTCTCACCTCAGGTCTGTGTGCGTGGAGTTTGCATGTTCTTCCTCGGGTTACCCCGGTTTCCTTCCACAGCTTAAAGACATGCAGGTTAGGCTAATTAGCATTATTGAGTCTGAGGTCCTATCATGGTTGTAAAAATGGGAATACATGCAACGGTAATCACCATTGGCCTCCACCGTCTCTAGTTGGACTACAGAGGTTCCTTGATGGATGGCATACTTTTTCTAACATTTGTAACATGCTTTATATTTGTATTATTCATTACAATCTGTCATAGGAGACACTTGATTACCTTTTCTGTTTCATATCATTATAAATAGGCGGTTAGCACTGTGGGTGAGGGTTCAATTCCCTGAGGGTTCGATTCCCACCACAGGGTCTGTGTGCGTGTATGTCTTCCCTGTGTTTGCTGGGTCTACGCTTTCCTCCCACATTCCAAAGACATGCAGATTAGGTTAACTGGCATCCCTGTAGTGTGTGAGTGCATCCAGCATGTACTCCGCCATGTGCCCGAAGTTTCCTGGGATAGGCTCCAGGCTTCATGCGACCCTGTATAAAGAATAAGAAGGATAGAAATTGAATGAATGAAGAGCATTATATCTACCGACGGCCAAGGGCGTATCCAAAGGGAGCTCAGGACATGGCTAGGGAAACCCTGGATGGTGGGCATCACAGGACACGGATGCGCACACCTTAAGACCTAATATGGGCAACTGAAACATACAGCCTTTGGACTAGAGTACCAAGAGGAAACCCATCAAGCATGGGGAGAATATTAAAACTCTGTCCACTCAGATCTAAAGCATGATTCGAACCCCCAACAATGGAGGTGGGAAAAAACTGCTGAAGAACACAGGTTAATTCATGATGAATAAGAGGTCTTTATTAATTGGTTAAAAATGCATAAACAAAATCAATAAAGAAATTATTTGACAGGATGAAACCAGTATATAGTAGTGGATAGTATCTTTATTATAGCTTTAATTCATTTGGTTAAATATACTGTCATTTTTCTCAGTACAGCCTTGTAGGCCTGTGGAAACACAGGGGAGTGCAATTCCCTGTAAATGACTAGTTAAGACCTACCTATCCTTCTGTACATTTTCCCATAATCATGTATGGGAAAAGGTAAGTTGTCCTTCAGTATATCACAGTCAGCAGGGCTTATTGTAAACTAATATTACATTAGTGACATTTTGGGTCCATGTGTTATATAAATCTGAAACAAATTAGCATAAATCTACACTTAATTAAAAAAAAAACATAAATGTTTAGGTTACTATCTGGTAATTAACAAATGCATATTTGGAGTCATAAAAATGTTTTTAGCATTCAATTAACATAGCAATATTGGATGTTAAAGTATAAAGTATAAGATATTGGCATGGTAATTTTACAATAAGGCATATTTAATTTGTATTAAAACAGCAGCTTTAATTTACAATAATTATTGTAATAAAAATGGAAGTTATTTTTCCAAACTACACAACAAAATAGTGCAGGTGATTTTGTTTTATATTTTATATGTATAATTTTTTTTTTATAAAAACTCACTGTTTCCCCCACCGTCTCTCAGTGCATCACTCGCTTCCTGACAGGTAGGAAACAGCAGGTGAGGCTAGTGGGAGTTACTTTTATATTTACACTGACAGTCACGTACTGAATTACAATCTAGAACCAAGCCTCCTAGTTGCTCTTTTTGGCATCATCGGAGAGAAGGATAAGCAGCTAAAGATTTAAACCCAGCTGAACATTGATTATTGTCCTTTGCATCCCTCCTTGCCCGGCGTTATTTTTTATTTAAGTGGAAGGATGCCACCTCACCCATTCATGCCCAGTGGCTCAGGAATATTTGTTCTTGTTTGTTTGTCCCTTCAGAAGTGATGAGTCAATCTTTAATTCAAACTTGAAATTTCAACAGGTGTGGGGCCTATCCTCATAGTTTACACTCCCCCTTTATTCGACCGTTTTTTTCCTCTCCTTGCATACAAAACCAAGACTTCCAGCTCCTTGTTTTTGCTGGTTTCTTTCTCTTTTTTTGTGAATCTGGTATACTTGAAAGGCACACTACATGCTCATTTTGTATTTTATGTTTCTGCTTAAATAAATAACAATAAACACATTGTTGAAATTAAAACTGCATAGATCACAGTGGACACACTGGGGAGACACCTTTCATCACTGCAGCAACTGAGTACAGATGGCCTGCACACAGGACCAGTTGATCCAGTTCTACACTGCAGTCATCGAATCTCTTGTATCCACATCCATCACACCCTGGACACAACCTTTTTCAACTCCTCCCTTCTGGAAGGTGCTAAGTAACCCAGTGTACAAAAAAACTGCAAGGCACAGGAGCAGTTAATTTTCCCATTGCAATCACCCTCATAAATAGCTGGCATGATCATGTGTTATACAAATATCAGCATGTTCAGACAGTTGTTATACAAACACATTCTCAGGTACTGTATTGTACAAACAGTAATACATCACTGCCTTATTTTCATTGTATGAGGCATATTATAGCACTACAATAGGGTGGCACAGTGGCTTAGTGGTTAGCACTGTCCCCCCTTTGCACCTCCAGGGTCCGGGTTCAGTTCCTGCCATGGGATTTTTGTGCATGAAGTTTGCATGTGCCTCCAGGGTCCGGGTTCGATTCCTGGCCAGGTTCAGTTGCCGCCTCTGTATGTATGTAGTTTGCATGTTCTGCTCTTGCTTGGTGGGCTTCGTCTGGGTACTCCGGTTTTCACCATCGTGGCATGGCATGCAGATTAGGCTAACTGGTATTCCCAAATTGCCCATAGTCTGTGAATGTGTGTGTACAGTACATGTGTGTGCCTTGCGATGGATTGGCACTATGTCCAGGGTGTACCCTGCCTCATGCCCCAAGTCTCCTGGAATAGGCTCCAGGCCCCGCGGCCCTGAATACAGGATAAAGCGGTGTAGACGATGAGCAAATTTGCATGTTCACCCTTCTTGGTGAGTTTCCTCTGGGTACTCCCAGTTTCCTCCCACAATCCAAAGACATCCAGATTAGGCTAACTGGCGTATCCAAACTCCCTGTAGTGCATGTGTAAACGTTGAGCGTAGGTCCTACTACGGTTGTAAAATGGGAATAAACACAATGGTAATCACCACTGGCCTCTACGGTCCCTAGCTAGATTACAGAGGTTCCTAGATGGATGTAATTTTATATATATATATATATATATATATATATAGTGTATGATCTGTGTAGTACTTGTATCTGTGTATTATCTTTGAATAACATCTGCATTGTCTGTATGTACTCTTCATTACCTCAGTGTCAAACGTCATAGCAGCGTTGAGTAGTTCAGTAGTTCGCTGTAGGCTTGTTGGACGCACCGAGGTGTATTCTGGGAAATGTATTGTAACGTCATATAACTAGACGCAAGTTGAGCGTCAAGAAAACTACATTACCCAGCAGTATTTCGAATAGCCCGTTAATAAGAAACAAACATGGCGTCGCCGGAGCCGCAACCAGACCGCGGGGATAACGAGGAACAATTAAGGAGAGAAGACGGAGAAACAAAGCCTGGTCCGATTTCTTTCGGTTTTAGCAAAAAGATAAATAAAGCCAAATTTGAGAAAGCAGAGGAGCGAGATTTTTTAACTGCAGTTGAGGGAAAGGAGCTACAAAGGTAAGCTAATGCTGCGCGCTAACCCAGTCGAGTTGTCATGTCAGTAATATACCGTGTTTATATTTATTTACTCTTATTATTGTTTGAACAACTAACGCTAGTTTATAGAATATGAAGAGTTTATTCGTGTATTGGATAATTAGCTGACCCGCATTGACACGTGGTTTATATATTTTGCTAGTTTTTTTAATCTAATACTTATTATTTTGAAAATCTGCAATTTACAGCAATTATTTATATTATTATTTATATTATTTCTGACTTAACTCTTAAAAATATCTTTTAATATATGGATGCTGTAGACAGTATACAGTCGTGGCCAAAAGTTTTGAGAATGACACAAATATTAGTTTTCACAAAGTTTGCTGCTAAACTGCTTTTA